>BDGG01000012.1:440823-660730 GCA_001949185.1 Ramazzottius varieornatus | reverse complement strand
TTTTTGCTACCGGTGACTCCATGCTACCCACGATACAAGGACCAGTAGACATCCCAAGAACTTAGTCATGCTATACGGGGTAGACAATGGCTTCACGCTTTCAGTTTTTCTCCAGCTCCAGGGAGGGGTTCATAGCATTTCTTCCTGCTCTTTATAGTAAGGTAGGAGACATACCCATCAGGTAAAAGCATCAAAACGAAGATCGGCGTCTGATCGCCCTGACCGTGCCCTCGTAAGTTAGCCTAGATTCCTCTCATATTTTTCCCATCCGATACCGATAACAGAAATGGCACTCAAAAACTCAGCCTGACTTGAAACCAAAGTTGTAGACGACTCAGATATGACATAAAACCTTTCGTAAAAACTAGTCAGGAAGAAAGTGACTGAGAAGCCGATGTTTGTCGCTTTATAGGTTCGATGTCGCTGATGGGGACAATCATGCAGTTCGGCTGGCACCTATTCGTCTTCGCTTCCCGCGTGATCGCCATCGCGCTCTTCACCGTCCACTTCCGCTTCTGGGGACCTGTTGCCTGTGCCGTCCACGTCATCGTGATGATCGGCTGGATCCTGACCCAACATACGGACTTCTGCTATAACCGCTGGCTAGAGTACCTGTATGACATAGCCATGGGCTGTCTGTACCTCTTCGCTTTCATCAACGTCAAGGATACTCCGACCAAATGGAAATATGTTTTTTACTACTTTTTGTACTATGTTGAGAATGTCATTTTAGTGGCGCTGTGGTACCACCACACTCAGGACGAAACGCACTGGTTTCGTATTCCGGCCATGGCGGCTGTGATCGGGGGATTTTGGATCGGCATCGTCATCATGCTGCTGTACTACGTATTCTTCCATCCGGACAAAGGCCGCTGGGTCAGGAAGCGCAACCGGGAACCCAGTCACCCGACTGGATCGATCAATCAGCCAAAGTGGCTGAGGTCGCTGTTGGACTTCTGTTTGTAAATATGGTTTCGATCTCTTTCCCTCTGAGATGTCTCAGGTGTAATACTAATGTGATCAACTGAAGCCTTTTGCTTGAAGAATTTTTTTATCGATCAACTTTGTTGGCGTTCCTCTCGTTGTCCTCAGGTCGCAAGTTGTTGTAGTGTCTCCTGTTGACGACCCTGTCCCGATTCTATACTCTTGCAAAGTGTGATGTTCTTGACCAAATTTGAAAATTTTACGTTGAACGATGTAACTGCAAAGCCGGCTGTATCACTATCCCACAAATTTAATGTTTGAGCCTACTGTGCAGAGGTCCGATCGTTCTTGACAGCTTACTTCACACGAGAGAAGATGCCGTGACAGGACATAACATTACATCACATTACAGTGGTCACGTCTTGTCATAGGGGATATAGGCAGACAGCAACTCGCAATCTCGCAGCTGCCGTCCTCCACGATTCTCTTGAGTCTCAACTCTTGATTCTCGAAGCATCTTCAAATTCTTCCTTCTTGACAAAGTTCGGAAGGTCAATAGTTGGACAAAAGGTTCTATGTTGCAGGTGCAACCCTGGTCTGCGCACTGGCGTCTCTGAGCTTGCCGTACCGTCGGTGGAGGAACCGAGAAGGAAGAAGACCTCGATAGAGGGGAGAGCAGCTCTTCCCCTGAACACGTAGGTGTATTGTTTAGTCGTTACGAACCTTACCAGCATGTTGTATGCATGGTGCATCTCCCAGGATTCCATATTTAGTCGCCGAGGAGGACTATATGAAAGTCAGGGTCTTTGGTTTTTAGGTTACCCCGAATTGGACGTTGCAAAGAGCATATATGCTTGTCCAATAGCACTTCCGGTCTAGCAAGATGATCCACAGCTTCTTCATACTAAACTCTTCGGGGGATGTCTTCATGGAGAAGCACTGGAAGTCGGTGATACATCGGAGCATCTGCGACTATTTCTTCGAAGCCCAGAAGAAGCACCGCAACCTGGAGGAGATCCCACCCGTCATCCACACGCCACACCACTACCTAATTAGCGTCCATCGCTCCAACCTCTTCTTCATAGGCGTCGTCACCAAAGAATGCCCGCCTCTGTATGTCATTGAGATTCTACACAGAATCGTCGACATATTCGAGGATTACTTCGGTGATAGCAAAGAGACAACCATCAAGGAGCACTTTGTCGTGGTGTACCAGCTGTTGGATGAGATCCTCGATAATGGATACCCGTTAGCCACTGAAAGTAATATTCTCAAGGAGCTGATTAGACCACCAACTTTCCTTCGCAACTTACAGAACACTGTCACCGGAAGCTCGAAGTAAGTCTTTTGTATCCGCCAGAGTTATTCTCGTAACAGTCGATTAATTAATTTCAGAGAGTGTAACCGGAAGCTAATGTTATCGCACTGTATAACATTAAAGTAATGCGAGCATGTTTTCAGTGTTGCTTCAACTCTGCCAACTGGACAACTTTCGAATGTACCTTGGCGGCGATTGGGAGTCAAGTACACAAACAACGAAGCTTACTTCGATGTAATCGAAGAAGTCGATGCTATCATCGATAAATCAGGCGGAGTTGTAAGCGCGGAAATTCAGGGTAAGGTTTCACCGAATTAGTAAATTAGGGTATCAACTTGTGATGTCTTTGCAGGGTATATCGACAGCGTGATGAAGTTGAGCGGCGTTCCCGACCTGCAACTTAGCTTCATGAACGCACGGATCTTCGACGACGTCAGTTTCCACCCCTGCGTTCGCTTTAAGCGTTGGGAGTCTGACAGGCTCCTTTCTTTCATTCCGCCCGACGGGCACTTCCGGTTGATGTCCTACCACATCGGTACGTCAAGCCTCGTGCCCATTCCCATCTTTATCCGCCACAACATTCACTTCAAGCAAGGAACCAGCGGCAAGGTTGACATCACGGTGGGACAGAAGCAGACGATGGGTCGTCCTGTCGAAGACGTCAAGATCGACATTCCGTTGCCGAAGAGCTGCATCAACTGTTCTCTCACACCCAATCAGGGCAAATTCAGCTATGACTCGGTGACTAGGATCGGCGTATGGGATGTTGGAAGGATCGACCCGCAGAAGCTGCCCAACATCCGAGGAACCGTAAGACGAATTCCCGATATGCCAGTGAAACTTATTCGAACAGGTTGTCAAGTTGAACATTCTGCAGGTTCAGTTTAGCTCGACATCGAATTCACCGGAAGCCAACCCGGTCCTGGGCGTGCATTTTAAGGTGGAGCAAGTGGCCATGTCTGGTTTGCGCGTGAACCGGCTGGATGTCATTGGAGAGAAGTACAAGCCGTTCAAGGGAGTCAAGTACCAGACGAAAGCTGGTCTGTTTCAAGTTCGTACTTGATTTCATTTCGTATCCTTATGTATCGGCATCAAGATGAAGATCGTCTCAAATTATCGAGAAAAAAACATTCCGGTGTAGTTTACTTTACAGTTTTAAAGATACTTTCGAGTTATGTCTCAATGTTTTGTTTTACAAGCACGATAAAAACAGAACAGGCATCGTTGCCCAGACCGGAAGTGGCATAAGAGACATAAACATATATATGGACACTATGATATGAATCTAAAAATCTTCAAAATTAAAAAGACTTCAAAGTAATGAGCAATGATTCGTGAATGACGGGTACGGCTGATAGTTGTCATTAATTTTCATACAGAAATGCTTCCCTTTCTGAAGTCGGTCTTACCAATGAAGGCGTTGATCAGAACGCTCTGTCCCCCGCGACTCGTTCTGATGGCTTCCTTAAAGATCGATCCGATGGACTTTTGCTCGTCGCGAGTCAGCTTGATCCCCTTCGCACCGAAGGCTTCCACCGCTTTGTCATAGTCGGAAAACTAAAACAAGACAAGTCGATCAGAAAAAGGTTTCTCGGCGGGCAGATAGGATGAATGCTGTATCAGTTCCTCGCTTACCGAAAGCATGCAGCTGACATTGCTTCCGAGGAGTTCCGTCTGGTCACGCTCAATCTGCGACCAACAGGCGTCATTCCCCACGAGAGCAATCACCGGTGTCTGCAAAGAAAAAAAGATGGTCAGTCACTCGTAGCTTCTTCGGAAGAGACCAGAACATTTCGCGGTGCCGAGTGCGCGATGGAGTGTTGCTTACCTTGTGTCGTTGGAAAGTGTCAAATTCCATGAGGCTATAACCAGCAGAGCCATCACCCCAAACGAGCCATATGTCGCAGTCTGGTCGAACCAGCTTGGCACCCAGAGCGAACCCACCGCCCACACCCAGTGTGCCAAATGCACCGGGATCCAGCCACATCAGAGGTCCGCGAGGGCTAAAGAATAAAGCAAACGTATGTATGTACTTTACTACCAGACTTGACTCGCACGGAAACATACCGAGTGACATACGCAGCCGTCGCTACAAAGTCTCCTCCGTCTGCAGTCGAGAGAAGGGACATTATCACCGCTAAATGAGATGTGCTGACTAAGAAGGTCCAAAGGACAGTGTGGTCCTACCGGCAACAAGAATGCTGTTGTCGTCCATGTTATCATCAAGCTCATGGAGAACCTTTATGGGATTCAAGTGGACATTTGTGGGCTCCTCCGCTCGTAATCTGAAACCAACCACATCGGCTCGTCGCAGCACTTGACAATGTGTGACGTATTACGAAGACTGTCTTGAAACTGTACCTGTTCTTGACTTCTGCTACTTTGTTCCTATTCTGAATAGCATCGACCCAAGTCTCGTCAACCTTATACCCGTCTTGCGTCAGCTTTTGCTCAAGTCGCAAGAGAAAGTCCGAAGGATCGCCTCCAAGCGTCAGCGTCGGCTGCCAAAAGAGTCCAGCGTTCTACTGACGAAAAATAATTGTAAGCAGTATTCGTGTGCACAGAATCGTCATTAGCTTAGGGAGCACAGAACGTACCAAACCTGCCAACTTTTTGTCGCGATTGACCGAGACGATATTCTTTCCTCGTCTAAAATCCCTCCCATAGTTCAGCCGGAAGTCAGCCACAGCTCCACACAGAATGATCAAGTCAGCTTCCTTGATGGCGTCCTTGCGAGCTTGTCGGATCTGGAAGTCTGGGTCTTTGCCCAGCAAGCCACGGGCCATGCCGGAGAGGCTCGCGGGAATTCTCAGAGCTTCTAGAGCCCGTCGCAGATCGTTGACGGGGGTCGGTGCCAACGTGCATTGACTTCCCACCAAAATTATCGGCTTCTTGCTTCGCAGCACAAGGTCGACAGTCAGACTGATGTCACCATCCGCCACTGTGGGACGGGTGACAGGTAGTGGTGCGGTGTCGTGGCTCTTCGCGCTCTCGGCGAATATCCCATGAAGGTACGTATTCGAAATGCTAAAACAGAAATGACTATGTACATGACAAGGCACGAGAAAGGTTGGTTCAAGAGAGCATTTACAACTGCTCCATTTTTGCAGCGAAGGTTTTGGCTTTTCCGCCACCGGGTTTGACAAAGGTATCAGATACCACTTTGAATGGATAGAGAATGTCTAGAGGGAACTCGACAAAAACCGGTCCGGGAGTGTTGGACTGAGCGATCTGCATGGCTCGTCTAACTGTGGGCACGATATCCTGCATTCTGAAAAGACATATACTGAAGAGTTAGAGAGAGACAATTTTATAAAACACAGAGTGATCGTTTCACTTCCAGATAGGTATCAATACCTTGAAACGGAGAAGGTGGCTTTGCAGATGGAGTTGAACAAAGACAGCTGGTCGATGTCCTGCAGTGCTCCGCGTCCCTGTAAGAACATAGTTAACGTACCACATAAGGCTGAATCGGGAAAGAACGAGTGCTGACCTTTAGAATGGTGGCAGCTGATCCACCAATAAGAAGAAGCGGACTCTGGGCCATTTGGGCGTTCTTCATGGCCGTCACCGTGTTGGTCACTCCAGGGCCAGCTGTAACTGCTGCCACTCCGATCTTGCCAGAAAGACGCGATACCGCGTCCGCAGCAAACACCGCGTTAACCTGAAGGCAAATCAGAGGAATGGAATCATCTGACTTGCCAGATATGTCTGTCTGGCACAATAACACTTCCGAACCGGAAGTAAATTTGAGGAGCTCCACCTTACCTCATGTCGCGTGTCCACCACGCGAATCCCCAGTTTCTCGCATGCAACCAGGATGGGCGAGATGTGGCCTCCAGAAAGACAAAACACGTGGGAAACATCGTGAGACTGGAGTCGAAGAAAGACAAGGTAAATTTAATGTAATGCCACAAATGCAACAGGTGGACTCGTCAATAAGGCACAAAATTATGCAGTAGAAAACTGTATATGCGGTTCCTTACCTTCAACACGGACGCCACCACATGTCCTCCATGTTTGCTGCTTTCCTCTTTTACCTGCAAATGGACTGAAGTCTGAAACTGAAAAGCCCATCTGCAAACATATATAAGTTATAAAGAGGAATCGCTCTAGCTAGATATTTGTGATATTTACCGTTCCCACTAAACCAGCGTAACCAATCTTAGCCCATTTAGCGATGATGGATTGCTGCATCCACATCTTCTTGCACAGATACGCAACGAGAAGCAATAAGGAATAAGTGATGACTGTTGATGCGGTGGAGATGATAACGTATGAGTCAAGGAGATCAGAATGCTGATCAGCTGTCTTCGTTAGGCAGACGCCGCCTTCGTTATCGATGCTGTTGCAAGGGGCCTCCATACGCGGACTACTGCTCTTCTGAAAAAGGACGGGATCCCGGTTCATGCAGTAGACACACGCCACGGTTAAATCCAGCAAAGGAAAGTTGGGAAACGAGAACAGCCAACTCCGGCGGAACTACCGGTCGCGGTCGATGCGCCCGAACGGGACCAACAGCCAACACGAGCTGTCTACAGTCAGGGACCAATTTGGGCGGTGTCCAAGTTTCAAGTTTCAATTGTTCCGCAGAGATGCTTAAGAACCGCCGTCTGGAGTCTCTGAAATGCGTGGGATCCAGAGATGTGATTCATGAGCGCGTCCGAACAGCTGGCTGCTCGTTCCGTGATGCATGTACCGCGTGTAATGGTTGTGATGTCACACTTAAATGGCATTTATGATGTAAGGCCAGAGAGGCTAGAGGGGGTAGACTGTAGTGATGTTCTAATATAGTAATATTATACTAAAGTAGATGATAGTCGATGGTTTGAGCATCTACTATATTTAGTAATATTTAGTAAACAGAACTGGGCACCGCCTTCCAATATTTATATTTTAGTAGCTTGAAACCGGAAGTGTGATATTTTATTATTATTAAGTTGTCCATCGTCTATAGTAAAATATATTTTAATACGGGTAACGCTACCGCTGATTCGAAAAACTTGTTGATTTGCTAAATTCTGATGCGTGTGCGTTGGTTTCTCGATGTGCGACCACGCCTTATAAAGTGCGCCACACCATAATGATGCCTCTACAGCAGCACAGTAGGGCTACTCCTAAATAAATACCCTTAAGCATTGCGAACTTTCATACAGTCTGACACTTCAACCGGCCATGTTACAGTGTGCAGGTGCAGGGTGCAGGCTGTACTACAGTAGTTTTGCTGATCTGATGGTTGAGATTCTGAATCTTCAGATCTTCCGTCGAGCTCTCCGATATTAAAATATATTTTAATAACAAACCCCCGAAAGTTCTACTATAGTAATATTTTATTAAATCAGGTGAACGTTTTACTATAGTAGTGGTCACTTATTAGAACTCTGATGGACGGCGGATATTTGTTTTTATTATATTAGATCTCATTAACCCATATTAGACCATCACTAGGGTAGAGGAGCCGCTGTGTATGCCGTAGAGCCGTAAAATATGGAAGCCGTAGAGGCACTTACCACTACAAACGAGCATTACCATTGGTCTGATGCGTACAGAGGTCACGCCCCGGCAGAGTCGGTTACATTACGGTTGGTATACAGCCTCCAAGCACGATGATATGGAACGTGAAAACTCAGCAGTACACTGCATGGTCTACGTCAACCCGAGATCCAAGCGTCAACATGTGGCAACGAGGAAAGCAGCAGGACGAAGGAAGCACGAAGCGTCTTTTGAGCACGGGATTTCTTGGTTCCGGAATGTCCATCAGCTGGCTCTTTCGTCAACAGGGATACGGCTGTTCGGCGCTGACGTTCCGGTAACAGTTCTCCTCCGCCGGTAGCTGGTTTCAAACGAGAAACCTGCGATAAGTTCTACGGAAAGAAACTTAGAAAGGGAGACGCTCCAGGTAGGGTACAGATCAGTCAGATCCTTGGCAAGCGTGATTCCACTTAGGAGTCAGTTAATGCGCAGCTGCTCGTTCTGTCAGGTTTGGCCGAACTCTCGGTTTGTCCGAGCATCAGGGTCATCGAAAGTCATCCCTTTGACCTCGACCTTTGATTGAAGCTAGTCCGGCAATGGCTTTATCATTGGAAAACTGGCGTGAGGTACGTACGCGTTCCTCTACCCCCTTTAGTCTCTCTGGGAAGGCTTATTGTAAGCTGACTCCGCCACTTTATCCCGTTGTCATCAAGTTAGGATGGACGTCGGTCGACCAGCATGAATAGCTTGCTCTGATCCCAAACCACAGAAACTTTGTGTATTCATTGTTCGAAAATTGGCTTAGGTGTCGGACATGGCTGACACGTGCAAGACCATCCTGTCGATTTGGGCAAGTCGGCCATCGAGAAGCGCTGTGACGGGGATGCTAGAGGACTAGTGCTGGGATAAATATGATATGTCCTTTTTCGTCGAAATATATCACATCAGAGTCATTCAATACGCCAACAATATCATATCGAAACATCAATATCGACGGGATATCGCTGAGTGGAATATGATAACTGAAAATGTCATATCGCAGTATATCGATATATCACTGACAAATCGTTGAATCCCGAACCCGCACCGAAAATCAATGCTCCGGTTCGGGGTCGCGCAGACAGCGAAGCCTCGTCCGTTTTACATCACGCACTTACAATCCATCTCTACTTCGGCAAAGTATACAGTCACCGTACCTAGGTGCGCGACGACGGATATCGATACATTGAGCACCGTGCAAACCCGACTTCACAGTTGTCCGTGGACTCGCTGCGGCTTGCATAATCTGGCTTCTGTGCCAATTTCCTAACTTTTCATCGATCATTTTGGTGTCGTGAGATCCAGATTCTGACCTGAATCTGACTGGAATGCAGGGTCCGATCAGTCTGTTACTTCCTTGTCCGCTCTCCTTGTTTTCGATAATTTCAACCGGTACCAGCCTTGATATCGATATACCACCGGAATGAAATCCAATATATCGAAAATAAAATATCAGAAACCTATCATATCGAAATATCAATACTTTTTTGATATCGAAAGCGAAATATCAATATTGATATTTATCAAAAAATATCATATCTTATCGTATCTATCCCAGCACTCTGGAGGACTTGTTCTGTAAGTCAACAACTGGCCGAAGTGAAGTGAAGCTCATGAAACCGCCCCGGATCGCAAACTTCTTCCCTCCCATCAAAGTTAAGGATCGAGTGTTTTTTACAGCCTGGTGAGACTGTAGCATTGTGCAGGGTGGAGTCCATTCACGGAAGGATCTGGAAATGGCGCTGCAGGAATAGCAATGGCAGAACCGGTAGGACTGTATGAGACTTCTTCGTGTTTTACATACTTGTGTAGTTTGTTCTTGAAACAAAGAAAGGATCGGTCAGTGAGTGTCATCTTCTTAGGTACTTCAGAGATCGTTGTGTTCGCCTTACGGACATGTTCGAGGGTTATTAAATGGACATGGCGCGAAAATGGGCAGAAGGATATTCTTTCCGGTTTCGACGTGTTCCAGCGTACGGTACGCGTCCGCGAATGTGAGCCTGTATTCTTATGCTTTCTGTCTTTGGCTAATGAAACTATTCATGATAAGCGAACGTGGATGAGTTTTATCCAGGAGGAGTCAACACGCGGCCATGGTGAGCTACCGGATAGTGTAGCGTGAAGAACTCTCACCACGGCAATAAGCCTGCAACAAAGTTGCTGGCTCGTTTAATTCACACTGCACCTCGATTAATAATTTTCATCGTCCGACTGACGAGGAACTTTAAACGGACGTCAGCTTCAGCTAAACTTCAAGTTGATAGAGAACCTGATGGTGCCGGTGCTCTGCCTGTTGTTCAACACAAAACCTCACCACAAGTCTTCCAGACAAACCACCTGATACTCTCCTATCCGTCACACGAGTCACCCTCTCTTCCTTTAGGACCTGTAGGCTACTCGTTCGTCTCAGAGACTTACCTCGCCAGTGTCCGCCAGTTGATCCCGGTATTCCAAAGGGCCTTAGCTAAGCGTCCTCGACTTGCAGGAACCTCAGGCTTCGCTGACCATCGACAGGTTTATCCACCCAGAAAGATTGAAGGACCTCGCAGACCTCGAAGTCAGCCAGTTAGGCTTTACAGAAGACCGGCAAAAGCTGGAGTTCGTACTGCACTTTACTGATCGAAAATCAACTGAAGGAAAAAAAAATCTCGAACAACTGACAGCTTTCAGCTTATATACTTCTCGAGATACGCCGCCTGCAGGGCTGGCTTAATACCTCGAGGAAATCCTCTGTCAGTCGTGGAGAATTTTCAATTTTAATATCCGAAGGAAATTTTCGCTACAATAGAGTCAGCGAACTAGCCAGTGGTCTGGACCACTGGAACGGCCGAGCGAGCGCACTGACGCAGTCAGGTTTGCGATAAGTGGATAAGTGAGTCTAATACATCGGCTCCTTCAACTGGCGCACTATTTTTCAGAAGGGTGTTTGCGATAAGGACGTGACTGAAAATTCTGATCAGCATTGAAGACCTGAGACTCATAAAGGCCTCGCTTCGATCGGCCGGATAAGGAAGTACATGGAGTTGACCAGCAAGAGTGTACACATGCGGCGCACGTGTACGGTACACCGCAAACACATTTCGGAACAGTCCAGGAAAAACGCCGTGTCCGGTCGGGTAGTTAGAAGAAGGGAAAATGCTTATTGTTCAAAAACAATAACCACAATCGTCGCTAAAGACAATAATTTCCAATTACTGCTATCGATCAACATAAAACCATAACCTGTGCACTTTCTCCAGGGTCAGCAGCCCATATAAGAACAAGGCATTGATAGAAATCTGCAGGAAATATACAGAAATGATTTTTGATCCATGGAGATTCCTTCAGATCTGTAGGTACTAGTTAGATCGCTGACGGGTATCAGCCAGATTACTGTAAGATACTTGGACAGAACCCTCAGTACATTTTCAAGACACTGGAAGTGTGCCGCAAAGAGCGGAATAAGCGGAATATCGTACACCCGTTGTAGTTTTCTCAGACAACAAGCACCTATCGCTCAGGTAGACTGAAGATTTCTCACAGGTACTAATAACTGTCTTCAAATACATCTTGCATCTGGAAATTTATTCTTACATACGGCGTATTCCATCCGAGTTTTGTGACTGAAAAATGATGAGTGGCAGACATTACTGTTTCATCAATTCTACGAGAAGCAGCCGTGGTGAAATCTGCAGGGAAAGGATCAGGCAAAGAGGTAACAAAGAATCTAAATAAAAAAACTGGACACAAAATGACTTTGTATAATAGTTTACCATGCTGCAGCATGGCGGAGAAGAATTATACATTTTCACTTACTGTACCTCGAAAACCCCTTCCAATAGACGTCCAGCGTATGAAACAGACTTTTAAACCAAGCGATGCGACTTACCTCGTTCCGATACACACGACCTCGGTAGCTTTTGATGTTAGATAAGTCAGAAAACCTACCACCACCTGCAAAACTGTCAATTATTGCGTCATCTTCAGCTTTCTCACCTGAAACCACCCCTTCGCCGCAATCTTTTCATCCATTGACATCAGTTTCCAATTTGTCGGGAGCACAGGATCTAGATTGACTCCAGTCGAGAGGCGAAAAGCAGAAAAATTTCATCATAACAGCTTTCGATGAAGATGGGAGAAAACCGAGACCGGCATTTCGCCGAATGAATAAATTATGGAACCTGAACCTAAACAAACGGTTCTCGACCAAAAGAGGCGTATTTACCCAGTGTGATCGTTCAGTTCAGGCGGTTCGTCCCCGTGGGTGAAGAAACGGCCAAGGGTGACTACAGTGTTCTTGCCGGAGCCGATCAGTGTCGCCGCAAGACACTGGGGTGGTGAACACCAGCAAGGGACCTGCCAGATTGCTTGGACAGTGGCACTGGCACAGTACTAAAAACACTAGGAAGAAAGTCCAGTGTCTTCGGTCTAATAGTTCTCCTCACGACGAGCTGTTTATGTCGCAAACGGTTGATTTAGAATTTGAGTTTGCTTGATCGACGGAATTCAGTCGTGAGTGAGGCAAAATCGCGTTTTTCGAAAGTCTCGGAAACAGGAGCGGAAATGCGCGAGTTTTGTGGGGTAGGTTTGTAGACACACTTTGCCTCCTGACTAGGCGGAAATTCATGGTTTTCTCTCTGGATGGTCTCTGTCTGTCGATATCCCCGACACTAGTAGGTATCAAGAAGCCCATACGTGAAACGGTGTCTCGCAACGTGAAGCACTGTGCAGACAGAGATCAGCTGAGAAATGAAAATTTGAAATTTTGAGTCAAGTGTGCAGAGAATAATCTGTTTTAGCTTACAAGAAAAGCTACTCGAGGGCTGCTTATCTTGAGAGCGGAATTTCATAATCCATTTTCAAGATCAACACAATCAACGGAGTTTTACGACCTGTCGTGAGGAGGACTATTGTCAGTGTTTTCGCCAGGTAATGTTTTTATATGGGCTGGGAATGGACTGTTTTGCTGGAGCCTTTATCGGATCATGCAGCTGGTGGCTGTTGTGATGTTTGGAATTCAAACATCACACCTGCATGACTGCTGATTCTTGAATACAGTCATTGCCTGGTCGTGGAATTTCGTGGGCCAGTCTACCGCTACGATTTCCAGATTCCAGTAGGTGAGGACGATTACTTGGAAGTGATGTGTTTTGCAGGGTCTTACGAGTCGCTCGATAAGATCACGGCCGAACTCGCTTGCAGTAAGTACGTAGTACGAGGTGAACGACATAATTCGGGCATGGTGGTTTTTCACTCGTAATTTGGGCATATTTTTACTCAGCTCCTACTGCGCGTAATGAACTGCTTCTTGTTTCGTGAGGTAGACTGATCCCTTTCCTGGAGGTTTCAATAGGTTTGAGAATAACAAAGCGTTGTGGATCACAGGAATTTGACCTGGGAGGGACATGGGTCTGTCCAATGCTAAGAAGCCTAATGTTGTATCAACAGGCATACGATAAGAGATGAATCAAGCGTTGACGATAATGTTCAAACTTTCTGCGTTGCCCGAATTATGGTACGAAAATCGATATGCCCGAATTATGTCGTTTACCTCGTATTGCCAGCAGAGTACTTGATTCTATTTACCTCTAACCCTCCTAGGAAAGTCGGGAATAAAATTAATTTCTTGCAACATCGAAAAATTCATTCGAAGTACTGTATACTCTCCCGAAATTCATGTACGTCACTCCATTCAGAGTGTAAAACTAGACGGTAAGACCCCAATGATTTGAGAGTCAGTGACGTACGTGAATTTCGGGAGAGCATACAGTAGTTTCATTCTACTCAACTCGACACGCTCTTTCGAATGAGACATACATGCTCAGGGACGAAACTGCTCCTGAAGCGAGATATCGCGCATCACGTGACCAAAAGATGCAAATTTACATCATTGAAAACACGGCTCCTAGGGCAACTTTTTACGGCTAATCCGATGGCCATACTTCCAAGCCAGTCAAACCATCCAATCACGTGACAACATCGCGATTCAGTTCCTCGTTTCTACCTTTCGCATCGTGGTTAGGCTCTTCTGGAGGGTTAGAGGTCAGATACCCCAGCCCGCTGTGGTTGCTCTCGAGTTCCGCTCGCCGAGCAAGGGAACGTACTGGATATAACCTTTTACAGTCGTCCATTATTACCGCATTACTGGAAGTTTAGAAGTATAGCTTTCGTGTTTCTCTACTTTGTACTCGTACCTGAAATAAGATAATGATAAAAGATCCAAGATGAAAAGCCACCCGCTCAAAAGCCACGTTCCAACAAAAACTGCTTGACATGCTCCATATAGTCACCCTTGATTCTAACTTCACGATTCACTTCAGAAACTTGTGTAGCCACCAATGCATCAAATGAGTGAGGCCGCAGCCAATCTATCAAGTCCTTCTCAAACTGCCAGATATCTCCTTGAACCTTCTTGATCTTGGTGAACTTCTTAGTATAGGACGGTTTTTCAACTTCCATATAGACAGGCAAACCGTGGATACGACTTCTTCCCACAAAGTATGGGGCATTACTGTTGGCCGGGGCAGCAGGGATCCATCCAGAAGGAGTAGGATAGTTCATCAACGACTGTACAGGGACTGGAGGAGCGACAATTGGTGGCAAGAGCTTCTGCACATACTTGAAGTCTTCGGCTGATTCTACCACGGGAATATATGTATGTTCCGGATTGACCGGCTTCTTTTCTTCCACCACAGGCCAATAATGCCGCCGCAACAAGCCAAACGCTGGGCTGACTCTCGAGCGACTCTGAGCAGTTCGAAAAAGAAGGTCCATCTTCTGGCACACAGAGTGGAGAGGCAACGGATCAGATCGTGATCTTCCGGTTGACTAACTTGACTTCCGGTCGAATGAGTAGAGACACTCCGTGTCTTTAGCCAACCAAACAGCGCTTCCCTTTGCAAGCAATGACTATGGTCCACAGAATATCTGTAAAGGTTATCCAGAAATGCTTCACCGCAGTTGATAAGGCACAATCGAGATGGTCAAACTATCCAACAAACAAAAATACCACTTATCATTCATAGGCGGCTCCCAATCCAGCTGGGCTCTGAAGCGTCCTGGTCCACCTTTCCAGCGTCCAGACCAAGTGTTCACCAAACTTACTGGGTCCAGCGTCCAGACCAAGTGTTCACCAAACTTACTGGGTCAAAGTCCAGATCACGATGTATCAATCAGCCTCGCAAGGGAAGTCGGAACTTGGAAGTTGGAACTCTGAAGCTATCTATTTGAAATTTGGAATCTTGGATAACGGATGGACACTCGATCAAATTTGCTGATCAATGGACAACTATACAAGACTTCGCAGTGACGTCATTACGGTGTCCCACTCATTACAAAAATGGAGCCATTATCGCAGTTTCACCTTTATCCATAATGTTGAGTCATCAGTCGAGACGAGTTCTTCTCCTTCCCGTCAGAAATTTGAGTCTTGAGTCTTGAAGCTTCCATCACCAGGCAGATCAACGGGATATAACGTTGCAACTGTGGACGACTGATGTCGCGAAGATGCTCCTGGACAACGAGACGGCAGTACAGTCGTCCGCGCACCTTCTGGAGGCCATCGGGTGGCCTTGGTCAAGAGGTATGATTGCAGTCGCGGTTGTCTCGGGATATATAGCTACGTCTTACTTCTTCCTCAAATTCCCCTTCTGGAAGAAGAAGCGCCAAGCTTTTCGATGCCTCCATATCAGCCATCGTGGAGGTAAGATGCCGCGTAATTCTGTGGAAGCCTGTATCGTATCTCTTCGTCTGTCACCGATGATGTGCATATAAATTATAACACACTTTGTGTATGTTGCAGGAGCGGGCGAAAATCTGGAGAACACTATGACAGCTTTCCGACAGTATGTGCTAGAGGTGTAACGATTTAGAGTGCCGTTTCGGATTGCTTTATGGGAGGTCTTGGTTGCAGTGCCGCGACTACCGGAACGCATATGCTGGAGCTCGGTATGTTACAAAATCTTGCCCACAGCGTTTCCAGCTGGAATATTATAAATGCGTTCTTTCGTTGCAGATGTCCATCTTTCTAAGGACGGTGAAGTGATAGTGGCGCACGATGCAATTTTTCTCCGGACAGCAGGGAGAGAAGGAACCATTGCTGAGACGAACTATTTTGACCTCCCTCTTCTGAAGGAACAGCTGGTGGTTGACTTCGGAACGAGTAAGTTTGTGAAGGAAAGAGTCGTTACGTGGCACCAAACGGTAACCCGTTTTTAATCGTTGTAGGGCACACTGTCACGGGCAAGGATAACGATCGAAAGATGCCACTTCTTCGGCAAGTCTTTGAAGAATTTCCAACGCTACCTGTTAGCGTCGATCTCAAGCAAAAAAGCGATGTTCTTGTTCACAAGGTATGGTCTTAACATTTCGTTTTGATTCCTCAAGAATTTTGTATCACCGCAGTACGCGTACGGTACATATGTACTTGCAGACTTCGGAACTGATCAAAGAATTTAAGAGGGAGCATTTGACAGTATGGGGAAACTTTCACCACATTATGATAGAAAAATGTTACAGAGAGGTACGAATATCTACCGTGTACTTATGACAGCTTTCTTCTCTTTACCGCTTCCTCCATAATGTTCCTTCTCGATGTTACAGAATTCGAATATTCCCATCTTTTTCTCAATCCGAAGGGTGCTGATTACGGTGCTGGCCTTCTGGACAGGATTTCTACCCTTCATGCCTATTAAAGAACAGGTCTTCAGTGTCCCTATGCCTTCGATATTTCTGGGGTGAGTCTGTCACGATTCAGCCTGTCTGATGTATCCCGAGTTATTACTTCTTGTGGAAGCCCGAGCTATTTTTGGAATATTGTTCTTTTTTGTACAACAGACTGTGTTGTTTGTAGAGGGGACAAAAACTTTGCCGTCGGAAAGTTTTCGAATCGGATAGTGTTCTGGGTGATGGACAAGTAATTGACCTATAGTGTGTTGTATCTACGGCTATATGCAGGCCTCTGATGGAATAACCTACAGGGTCCTTTGTGCTTGCAGAATTATGATGCGGAAGGCTCTATTTGATCATCTGAAGAAGCGAGGAGTTACCGTATTTCTCTGGGTTCTTGTAAGTAAGATATTTCAGCGTCCTAAGCTTAGCTCAAATGATGTTCTCTGTTCCTGTTCCATTTCGCAGAATAACGAAGCCGAGTTTGATCGAGCTATCGCGCTGGGAGCCAACGGTATTATGACTGACTTCCCAACAGCTCTGCGGACGTATCTTGACAAACATCCCGAACTGTCCATGACGAAGGACGAGAAATAGTACGCTGGCGTAAACACTAAGTTCCTTGGCGATTCCTTGAAGTCTTGACATCAAGCGGCAGTTCTTTTCGATTTGTGATGTAGCTGTACCGGTTTACAGTTTTCTTTTTTAAATACGTGATCTTCCTGAGAAGCATGTCGGGTTGCCACAGAGAAAGTTAGCGGACGCCAGAAACTGTTTTTCCGCTAAACGTTTTCTTTCTGTGACGCTTTTACGGTTTTACCTGTTATTATTCCGGTCGGTAATCTTTCGGTCAAGAAGGAGCACAACTCATAACGAAGTACTAATGCCACCCGGAAGTACTGCTTGTTGCGAGGTGAGTTCTACCAGTGAAACATTACCGATGGTAGAACCAGATCAGTGTCCAGACGCCGCCGCAGTCATTCAAGCAATAGATTCGCGGATCGAAAGCCTGCAGTCCTTTGGTCGACACACATTATTAGAACTCATATCCCTTGATGAGCCACACTGCAGACCGGATATCAACAGAAAGGAAGAAGTCGATGGTCAAACTCGTCAAGACCTCGAAGAACGACGGTACCGCGCTCACCATCTTGAGCAGGCCCTTTCTAACTTGAGGAATGACATTCAAACAACAGCTCATGCTAGAGCGAACATCGCCAAAGAGAACGACGATCTAAGGTCGCAAATCCACAAGGAACGAGAAAAATGGTGCGAACTGGACAAAAGAATCGAGCTGGAAGCGGCCACGAGGAACAACTCGAATTCCTCGAACAGCTCCTCGAGAATAGCTGAAGCTGTTCGCAGAAAAATCCCCAGTATTGCAGATCGAAGTCGTTTTCGTACTTGATCAAATCTTTAATCAGAAATCAGACAGATTGGGTAAAACTCAAGGCCACAGAAAGAAACTCAAACAGCAACAGCGCGGGGTTCTCGTGGTTCTTTCAGCTGAGCCGAATTGCTATGTGTCATATTCAGCTGTGTAGCATACAGCGTCAGAAACTTTTTCATAACTGCTGGATTGTATGAATCTAAAAGTCTTATCTTATACCTTGGTCGGCTGTTTTTCTCTTTGTACATTTGGTATCCCATCAGGCCTTCCATTTGGTCCGCTAGTTGGAACAACCGGTATGGCTTCTCCGTTATAACTATTTCCGGGTCGTCCTCCGGGCCTGTCTTGACGGTCTGGTGGTCCGTGTCCACCCACACTAGATTTTTGATGCCGTCCGGCGATGCCATGTCCAGCGTGTTCAACTGATACGCGTAGAAAGTAAAGTGCTTTCCGCGATCAGCAAGGATACACTGGACACTAAGAGGCTGCGGAAGCTCCTTCACATCCTTCTATCAAAGCAACAGCATTTCTTCACTGGGACAGTTTTCAACGGTGGAGCTTTTAGGCCAGCCTTACCCCAAACATCCTTCTTGCCAGCGCGGCCAACGTTGCGTGACTGTGTACGATGGCCTTTGCCTTCTTCTGGGCAAGTGTCCATTCGTCAGGCGCATTGTGATGGACTATGATGGTATGCGGAAAGCCGAACGTGCAGTCTTCCGTGAAAGCTACGAAAACGGAAACGCTCAATCTTCGAGACTTGGAAAAAGAGGCGAAAGGACTATTCTTACGGTAACTGGTGTCCCAATCGTAGAGGTTTGTTTCTTCCAAGTTCAGCGCAGGTTTGAGAGGATAGATTGAAGGAAGCTCCGCCTGGCTGGTCAGTTGGGCTTGTCCCTTCGCGGCAAAGGGCGGAAGAAGCTCGGTAGTCGTCAACATGAAATTGCTGTTGCAGCTCAGCACTATGCGGAAGTCGTCAGGTTGCGCTGGCTCGTAATCCACGTTGACCAGTGCGTCCTTGACCAAGTGCCTTTTGAGAATCTGAGAATTACCCGAATAGGACATTTCGGTTAGTCTCAACAGATTCTGACATATGAGGTCGCTAGACAATAGAAAGAAGCTTCAGTTACTTATCACGTACTGCGAACGAGCGATCAATGCATGAGGTGGAGCTTCTTACTTTGCTCGAGCGATTGATATTCCGTAATACCACGGTGCGACATATCCGTAGTAGAGGGACCTTCTGGGCAGCTTGTCCTCACTAGGATGCCATCGCACTGACTGCATTACGTACCGCCGCACTCGCTCATCTTCATCAGGAAACCTCAGTGCATCCACAAGCTGTTCCTGAAGACCCCACTGAGGTGGCGCATCACTGATGACGACAGTCTTGGTCAGCAACTGAGCTTGTTCCACTCCTGCAACCCGAGAAACCCAAATTACGCAATTTCGGTATGATCAGCGCATGACGGCATAAACCGGCCGATGAAACCAGAGTACCGAAGTAAACGTTAGTTGTAATCAACAATCAACCGAAACCCCACGGAAGTTTCTTTCCTGAGATTTTTCTTCAGTTTGCACGTTCTCTCCTTACCTTCGAAAAGTTTTGTGTCCTCTTTGAACATTCTGCAAGGTATCTCTTTGTATCGCGGATGTTCCGGACCGTCTTTCGGTTCTTCGATGAACATGGGATGATCCGGCTTCCAGTCAAAGAATTGCTCGATATTCTTTTCCAGGCTCTTCTGCTCGACAGCAGCGTTGACGATAGGCACTCCCTTCTCCAGCAGACTCGGCGGGATTACCGGACCTCCCAGCTTCTGCTTTTCCACATATAAACGCCATTTTCGTCGGAAATGATACTTTGGACGGATGGCTCCACCAAGTAACACTCGCGTGATGTGCACCATGCCGAACCAGAATTACGGCGGCGGGAGTTGGATGAACGGAGAACCAAGTTAGGCCAGTCTTCGTTTCTCACTGCTCGTGGCAGTCACCGTCTGAGGGCTTCCTATTTTTAGATCATGAATTGGCTTGCTTTCTGAAGAAACAGGACAATGGGAGGGAGCCAGAAGTCCAAAACATCAGAAATTTAACAAAAATTACAAAATACAAATCCAAAATGTCAAACGGACCGAATCAACTCAATCAAGTAGGTGCTTCAAATACAACCGCATATCTTATTGATCGGCTTATCCACTGTTAACCGTTAGTGACCACAAGTCTGCCAGTGGACAGTCGGTTACGTACCCGGAAGTTCCAATCATAAAGCACGTCGTGAAGAACTTCGAATAAGAACGCAAGCTCGTTTGCTGGATTCTGCTTGACAAATCTGAAACGGATTATCCGGCGCTGTCGATGTTCTCGGTACAGTTCGAGACTAAGGTATGACGGGGTGGCTTTCGCCGTCTACACTTGCTTCTGAACGTAGTTCCGTTTTCCAGATCGCGCAAGCGTTATTAGACCACCTAGTTCGTCTTGGTGTTATCCGCAGTGGCATGGAAGTGCCATTGGATCCCGACGACACTGGACCCAGAGCTGGTTTTGCCGGACCACCATACAGGCCAATTACCACTTCGTGTGACACTGAGAAAGGTGAAATCCGATCCGATGAGATGCCGCTCCGAATAATGCGGACGTATGGCTGTAGAAGGTACTTTCCCGCAAGTTGGTTGTGATCCAAGCCTATAATTTGAGAAAGCACGTCAGCTATTTGTGGGATAACAGAATGTTAATACTTTTCCACTAACACCGCAGATTAGTGGTAATAATAGCTGGGACTAACGAGGGGCTTATTATTTTGACAGCTGACCATGTTCCTTCCCACTTCTTCTGATGCGAAAGAAAACACGAAACTGTCAACTTTATCGACACGTGGATACAGCTCGGTGATAATTCACGTGGTAAAAGATGTCATTACAAGGTGTCATAATCGTTAGATGTCTCTCTGGCCATGTGAGAAACTGTCAGAAATCATTCACCGACCTCCCATATGAAACAACATCGTTGAGCTTCCCCTCACATCCTCACTCCTCGTGCGTAAAGTTTGGAATGTCAAAGAATTTTCCACCGATGTGCAGAGCCGTCAAGATTCATTCAATGGCGCTGTTCATTCGTTCGTGTGCTGGTTTCGCATTCGTAATTTCGTGCTATTGCTTACTATCAATAGCGACATCGCTGTATAGTTCATTTCGAGAAAGTCCTCAGGATACAGTGTCTCTTTCTTCCCAGATATGGAATCGTTCTGGAAATGGGATCACCCTTCGGCCATCTTCCATTCCAACGATCAGCGGGATCCTTTATGCGGCCAGTTCCATCACAAGCAGTCGGCGACCCATGAGGACCTGAACGATCAGGTGGCGCCCCCTGGCTCTTTCCACAGCTCGGATACGGTGAGCTGGACATTTTCCGGAATTCCTGACCCATGTAATGGAACGACAGTCAAGTACAGCGATTACCTCAAGACAAGCTATGATCGGTTCGGCCTCGACTTCGACCGGGAGATGAAGGATCTCCAAGATAGAGCACTTTCCAACCATGATGACGAGCAACCGGAAGATCATGGACTGTCCCACCACCAAGACCCTCACGGTAAGTCCATCTCCCAGCTCTACATTTTTTTAAACATCATTATTATTGGAAGTTACAAATGATTTACTTATAGCTTGTCGCTTGATTGCTTCTTCTTTGTCTTCTTAGCTTCAGACAGCGAGCGAAGTGATGGGGTTAATGACACAGCAAAGGAACTCTCTGAACTCGACAATGCGGAAGTCCCCATCGCGAGCTCGCAGGAGAAAAGCCGCAAAGAGCGAACATCCTTCTCCAAGCATCAGTTAGCAAGACTGGAACAAGAGTTTTGTCAGCACAACTATCTCACCCGTATTCGCCGCTACGAACTCGCCATCACGTTGGATCTATCCGAACGCCAAGTACGTACCTACGACTTGCACAGTATATTCGAAGTCTCGATTAATTAGATTTTTGTGTCCGTCGCCTAAAGTAAAATGCGGTGCGTATGGAAGACCCTTCTGTTCTACCTCCAGGTGAAAGTATGGTTTCAGAATCGGCGCATGAAGTGCAAGCGCGCGCAGATCCCAGGGAGGTTCTTGCTGTTTTAGCGTCTGCTCGTGTGTGCTTACAACAATTTCCATTATGCTCGTCAAGTAAGAGTGTTTATTTGCTTAGTCATTTCTTTACGTTCTTCTTTGTTCACAGTGTGATTCTTATTTGTCATCTCTTCCTAGGACCAACGATAACCCCGATAAGCGGCGTCTTGGCGTTCAAATCTTCCAAAGACCGACGAAGTTCTTCACCCAACGATAGTCGTTCTCCGTCATACGTAAACGGTACACAATAGACTCACTTTCGGAATTCCTTTCGGTAAAGTTTCCTTTCTCCTATTCCTCTCTTTCTTCCGCTTCACAAGTTGACTAGTGAGTGCTGACTCTGAGTGTCAGAATTGACACAATAACTGTAATTTCATCCGCTCTTCCGGAACCTGCACTCTGTAAATCACCGGAATCGATCTGCTGAAGCCGGTTCAGCACCCTGCGCCTGTCACCGGAAGTCCCTGTGCTGTAATGATTGCCTTATTGTGTCATTATTTATAATACGTGCTGCGCGTAAGTAATCGATTCTGACATCATATGAGTATTTTATGGCCCTTCATCAAACAGCACACTTCAAAAGAGTCAAGTCGGGAAAAAAAGTAGGGAGAGGACAAAAAGTCCGCCACTTCGTGCAGTACTGATCCATGTTATATTATGTGCTGTACATATACGACTGTCTTCCTTGTACTACGGACAACAGGCTGTTATGGCAGAAAGGGAATAAGGCATCGGTAGCAGGATACACTTAGCCTTCAGGGATGCAAACAGCAAAACAGCCGAACTGTCGAGCACCATCATTCTATTGAGCGTCACTGAAACAGCTCTCCCAGTCAGTTCGCGCGGGGGAGAGCCATATGATTGTAATTGCTGCCGTTACATGACATGTTCCTGCAATCTTTCAAGATAATCTTCCTGCTTCATTTCATTGATATGATCGTCTGACCAAGAGCAACGGGCATCCGTGATTTCCGTGATAAGGAACAAGCCTTACAAATTGGTAGAATTGTCACCAGGCTTTTAGCGTTAACAGTTCTCCTTCCACCACTTTTCAGGGTTGATAAAAAGCCATCGTGAACGGGGTCGATAGCATTTTTATCAGCTGTATTTTGTGATTGAAAAGCCTTTCTGACATTGATATATCCATTACCGAACCGGAAATGAACGGCACAGGTCGCGATCGGAGTTACTCCGGCACCTTGAACTCTTCTCCATCATCCCGACGTCCCACCTTACCGCGTTTCAACTCGTTCCAAGCTCCCTATCATCGAAATCGAGCAATGTCCATTGACGAAACAGTGGCAGCTGTGTCCAACCTGGCGGCTTACGAGGAAGACGTGGAAGCGCTGGAACTGCCCAAAGGTACCTCGTCTCGGGAGAATCTCCTGCCGAAGATGAAGGAAACTTATCAGGACCTGTTAAAGCATATCGGAGAGGATCCCACAAGACCTGGACTAATCAATACACCTGAACGTGCTGCCAAGGCCATGATGTTCTTTACCAAAGGATATGACGAAACGATACAAGGTTGGGAACCGTCGTATTCGGCGAGCTTCAAGCGCGTAGCTTTAATTACCATCAAAATTAACAATTCGAAAGAGCCCGGATTTTATCGAGCTCTGTCCAATATGGACCGCTAGATGGCCGATACACCACTCGTTACCATCGTAGAACTGACAAAAATGAATACTCTTCGTAGATGTGCTGAACGATGCAATCTTTGACGAGAATCACGATCAAATGGTGATAATCAAAGACATCGAAATGTTTTCCATGTGCGAGCATCACTTGGTCCCTTTCATCGGCAAAGTTTCTGTCGGATACCTTCCCAACCAACGGGTCCTAGGACTTAGTAAGATTGCGAGGATAGTGGAAATCTACAGTCGACGACTGCAAGGTGAGTGGAGCCTCAATATGGGTTGCTCGTTGTGGGAGTTCCCACCAGCAACCGCCCAGTTTCGATGGCGGATCTGGCGGAAGGCTTTGTGGTGTGTTTCGCTAACGGCTTGCATTACAGTGCAAGAACGGCTTACGAAGCAAATTGCCATGGCCATTACAGGTATCCCACATTATTAGTTTATCTGGAGCGTTCACTTTCGATAATCTCTAAAACGTGTACCAGTTTCGGTTGATACTTCAGAAGCGGTCCAGCCTGCGGGAGTGGGTGTGGTAGTGGAAGCCTCGTAAGTCTGCCCTCGTTTCGTGACCGTCTCTGTCATCAAGCTTGTTCTATTACCGTATGTCTAAAAGGGATTCAGAGTGGGAAAAAACAATGGTATTTTACAGGCATATGTGTATGGTGATGCGAGGGGTACAGAAGCTGAACGCAAAGACCATCACGAGTACCATGCTAGGCGTCTTTCGGGAGGACCAGCGGACGCGAGAGGAGTTTTTAACGTTATGTCGCCACAGTTGCGGTTCATAGTTGAATAATTTGCATTGTTATCCTGAATTATTCATGACTGCCGGTCTTTTGTGCGCAATGAGGCGTGATCGTGGATCCAACACATCCCAGCCATACTTTACGTATCTGTCGCATGTTTTGGGTTCATCAAAATCTAGCTGCGGATTCAAAGTCAGGCAGTAAATGCAGCGTTTGATTACACGAAACATGTGTCAGGAAAAGCACAATATTTTCGTGGATGTACTTACAGGTGAGACATATTTTAACAAAAACATGTCCTAATGGTCAACCAATTATCCAATGCAAGGTCGGCGATCAGGATATTGTAAAGCGTACTCTGGTCGTCGGAAACGGTCTTAGAACTCATCTGCAACCTGTGAGCGAGAGCTTTGGTCCCATGCCCAGTTGAGTTCTCGGTCCCTGCTCTAGAGTTCTCCACTCACGGATCTTGCGCACGAGATCTGATTTAACTGAGCTCGTTAGTGTGCAATCGATTTGTTATCTGATTGGCACATTTTGAACAGAAAAATGCCACGAATTGGCACAGAGAATTTATGAGTTTCTGATCCAAGCAAAACCAGTTATCGTAAAATCAGTTTTTTTTCTGGCGAACCCGCGATCAGGCCAGACTCGTCTCTAAGCTGTCACATCGATACGAATTGCACTGGAAGGGATCTCATCTTGCCACCTGTGTGCCACCTGTGTGCCACCTGTGTGCCACCAAGGCCCATCTACTCGTTTGTACAGTCTCTAACTTAGCTAGTAAGTCGATATTCGGGGAACGCTCGCAAGGCATTGACGTCGGGAATCGGGACGATGAAACTGAAGTCACAGTGGCGACGTGGCCCCCTGCGATCTGTTTTCTCATAATTGCTATGTCGAGACTCTGGAACCTCCGAGTTCGAGAGCGAACTGGACCTCCGAGTTTGGAAAGCGAACTGGACAGAGTCAAGGTTGAACGAGATGGTCTGAAGGAGGTCCGTATATATACTTTATAGTTGGAACCGAAGCTGTGATGGTGATCGGTTACGATTGGATTTTCATTGTAGGCTTTGGAGAGAAGCAGTCATGCCCGAATCAAAGCTGCGAAGTTGG
Source organism: Ramazzottius varieornatus (assembly GCA_001949185.1). Taxonomy (NCBI): domain Eukaryota; kingdom Metazoa; phylum Tardigrada; class Eutardigrada; order Parachela; family Ramazzottiidae; genus Ramazzottius; species Ramazzottius varieornatus. Next base: position 635,342 of record BDGG01000012.1, on the reverse strand, counting down.
ATATCGAAGTCGAGAATGAACTGCTGGAGAAGAAGGAGCAAGTGGAGGAAGTCCTTACCAACCGTATGCACATCCTTGAAGCTGATAACCGCCAGCTCAAAGCCACGATCGATCGGTAAAGCAGAGAATGTTAAAAAGTCCATGTCGGAATTTAGTTGTTCTGCAATCGTACAAGAATCTTCTTTTCAAGACTGGCACTGAGACGGGGAAGTTGAGGGAGTGGGTGAAGGCAGTGACGGAAGACAACGAGCAGCTAAAGCATGACCACGAGGCAATGCATAGAGAACTGCAAAACCATCCTTTGCCTCCGACCATCCTTTCGGCATACCAAAGTCGCTGACTCCTACTCAGTTTCGCGTTTCTGTCAGCGTTAAAGAAATATTAGGTCCGTCAGTATGACTTTGCGGTTTTTCCGAGGGAAGTTTTGAAAATTCATCTGTGGCCTTTGGCGGAATTTCTCATTTCTTCTTTCATATATAAGAGTAGATACAATCGTCTTTTGGCCAAGGTATTGAAAACTCTGATCCGTGCATTTGTGTGGTTTTTTATGAGAATGTTTCGTGATCGCAACTTTTCGAAAATTACCTCCACCAAGAGTTCTGTTTCTTGTAGCCACACCAAGGCAGCTAGAAATTCAGACACTACGGTAACAAGACCTCAACGAACGCGCTAGAGAATGATCGTTTCAATTTTGACGAGAACAGTCTACTCCATCAGTTAGCCAGGTGGGAGAAAACGCTTGGGAAAACTGACAGCGTACGATACTTGTTGTACTACTTGGTTTGAAAGCCGTTCGAAGGCAAAACTTCTCAAACTTCGAGAGTGGATAGTAAATACAATAGTATACGCTAATAGCTTTCCCTCGTGATTTCGTAGAGCAGTGATAGAGAGAAAAACTGAGAAGCTCCCACCTCACCAAAGTGGCGCACGTCGACAACCGCAACTTTCCACCGTTTTGCACAAAAGTTCTTTTTCAGAATTCTCGAAGCATATCTTTCGACGTTTTTTTCTTGCAGTTGACAGATCATCTTCAGTACCATAGAACGTTTTAATCATTCTCGAATTCAGAAAGCCTGCTTTCGTGCCAAATTTTTTCAAAAATGTGGTGTTCACAACTGAGGTTTACTCCTTCCGACATTTTTCTCGTTTCCTGATCTCACTGCATTGACCACGTCTTGCCTTTAACGGTAAAAATTGGAAAGAGTCTGTTAGACAGATAGAACATCAGCCAAGTTTTGAATGTCCATACTCGAGCTCTGAAAATACTGTACTACCGAGATACACACGGCCAGGCGTACGTTTTACATCCCCGCTATACGTGCTGTAAAATGAGCTACTCTACCCGGGGGTGCAGGGCATACGGCCGGCCGTGTGTATCTCCGTAGTACAGTACGTGTGAAAGTGTTCTGCCGAAAACCGCAGTCATACTGACAGACCTAATAGCACGAAGTTAGCAGACATGAAGAACTGTAACCTTTGGGGTTTATGCCGTACGTTGTACAATTTCCTGAGAAAAAACAACGCCTCACTGGACATTGAGAACTGATGAGACTTAGTCAAAGAAAGCAGGTTCGAGCTCTTATAGTTCAGGTCGGCGTAAAGTAAAAACTGCCATTAGGTACTCTTCGGTTCCTTCTGTGTCTTCTTGGGTGACTTTCGGTGTCTGCTGTTAGCTTTGACATGAGCAGCCGCCACAGGAAGGTTCACCAAGGCCGGAATTACCGACACCTGCGGTGCCGCGCCATATCGAATGTTCTGCAAAGCCCAGTTGGCGATGAGAAGAAAAGGCTGCTTCTCTGCCTGCTGTCGGTCCAGCTCGGCCTTCTCTTCCTTCAGCTTCCTCGTCTCTTCCCTCAGCTTGTCCCTCTGGAACGTCAGATCTTCATACGCATCCAACTTCCTGATGCGGTTGGCAGACTCGACGTAACCCGTGAAGAGTAGCTCAGCCTTGTTGGCTTCTTCCAGTGTTTGGGAGAACTGGTCAATCTGCTCCTGAATATCGTCAGCTTCCGCCTTGAGCTTCGCTGGTAGACGAGCGTTGTATTCGGCGATGCGGTTGATGGACTGACAGGCTGACGTTAGTCGTGTCAGGGTTAGGTCTTCGTGCTGGAGGTTGACTTGAATTCTTTGGGCGATAGAGGCAATTTCTTCTTCGGGACGGAGGTTACTGACGCTGTTCAGCAAGGCTCCGATGGAGTTGGCGAGAAGCTTGATGCCGCGGTAGCTGCTGGCTGGAGGGTTCCCCGCTTCGAACATCAACTTTCTTCGGATGATAGTTTCGTCGGTGATGGCGGGTGCGCCGGTTTTGGTGGCAGCGACCGCACCTGAAAACAAAAGCACGAAATATCATCATCTGGGATTTGGGAGCGCGGATACCAACTTGACCTTCTCGAGTGGCGCGCGCTTTCGGTATGATTGCTGATAAGGTGCGCTACTTGGAAGAGCGATCGTTTCAAGTTATATTCTCCATGGCTAATATCGTACGACCACACGATGATCTTACGCAAGGTCTCTGTCGCTGCTGGTTGAGCAGTGGTGGAGTCTGCGATTGCGGATTCAGCTTTCACAGGAGGTTTGGAGGACTTTTGAAGGAGGGAAGCCTTAAGTTGTTCGCGAGCAGCGGTACGACGGGCTGTGGGAGACTCTCTTCTGTCCTCTGTAGTGGTCGACTTGACAGGTTCTTCGTTATCACCTGGATCCGCCTTGAATCGCTTGTTAGGAGACGGCGACTCTGGAGTGTCGGGAATGGTATTTTCTAGCAAAGTGACAGGATCGACAGATGTGTCCATGATGTGAAGGTTTCAAGAAGGTAACGATAAGACGAAACTGAGTTCCGGAAGCGATGTACAACACGCTACGGACAGATGATCACAGTAGCTGTAGCGACGAATACAGTATCCTAGAAATCCGCCCAGGGAGCGACGGATATGCAGTTGAAAAAAAAGAAAGTATACAGCGGGATGAAAGGCTTCAGCGCTCTCCTTCCTTAATTCCGGCACTGATGCTGATTTTGTCCATCAAACTATCCAACCGTTCTTTCAGCATCTCCTGAACGTCCTTGCTTATGAAAAGATGTTCGTCATCAATGTCCTACAGAGTTCGCAAACCACACACTCATAACCGACAGTAGTAATACAGGCAAACATAATGTAATTACGACTCACGAGTATATGGGCACAACACAAGTTGTGGCAACGAACCTGGATTATGAATCGCTTTCCAAGTTCTTCTTTCTCGTCCAAGAAGATCAGGAATTGTTTCATAGCCGGGTCGCTATAAAGCACCACATAGGCTTAGTAATGACTGACGGTAGTAGTGAACAGTAAAGGATCGGATTCTACTGTATAGCGAAGATTGTGGATAACCAGGACGGATTGACGGAATCATGCTCACCATTTGACGAGAACTCCTTTCGAAACATTAACCATTTCCGCACTCACAGATCACAAACCCCATTAGACTGATTCTCAGTTGAAGGTCCTTGCACGATAGTGGATCGAGCTGGACGGATGAATCCTCTTGGGTCCTGAAAGAGCAAAATGCAAACTTTCTTCGAAATAGATAAGAAAAGTTTTTAGAGAGCGTACAGAATGTTAAATTGGAGTTTGCGATAAAATGTCATTTCTCGGCACAGATGGACGGATGATTTACCCAGCCTAATATCAAAATTGGAGTCGGTTGGAACCAAACGAGAATATCAATGAATCAAAGGAAAAACTGCGCAGTATTGCAACTCGAACAAATTCACATCAGCGGAAGTCGGAGATCCTCGTTGTTCCTGTTGTTTCCTTTGCCTGAGCGTGGATCACTACTTGTGATCGGGTTTTGAGGTCCCGAAGAAGTCTCTAGCAGCCATGATTCTTGTAACAAACGGCAGCAGCGTGATGGTGACAGCCTTGGCGGACAAGCTGCTGATCGGAACTGTGGATTCTTCGAGGTCAATCATTCAGAGCCTTAATGGGCTTATTTCATCTGCATTGTAATCTCGATTGTCTCTCTCCGTGTTATGCTTTAGGCCTTCTACGCAAACAGATTGTCGTCCTCATCTGATTGACCACAGGAAGCTCGAAGAAGCGTATTCTGCACCGCCGGAAAAGACTGAAGCGTCGCTTCAGGAGAACGGACAGGCAACAGTATCAACCACCGGCAAGAAACTTGTTGCGCATAATTCTGGCATAAAGTCTTACAAGTACGAAGCTCCGTTTCAATGGACTCTGCATCGGTGCGGGACTTGTATTGTGATCGTCAAGGTCGTTAAATACATCTGGTTTTAGGCCTGATGTGGAGAACACCCGATGGATATCCGCTGTGGCTATCTCGCTCAGCGGCACGTTCATCGCCGTCGTGGACAACCTAAAGGACCTCTTCGTTTATACTGTTAGGAATAACAGCGAAAGCCTCGATCGCCCGAAGTTGATCTCAAGGAGGTAGTTAGATCACTGGGTCTCATCGGTGGTGACTAATATTTGCGAGTTGCGATCGGTCTGGAAGTAGACAGTGGCCACACTGCATTCTGACTTCCGTATGATAGATGAAGTTACTCATTCTCTTCTAGGAATATCCCGAAACGATGTATGGCCATTACCTTTACATCCGACGAAGCTTCCATCATTGTCGCTGATAAGTTGGGAGACGCCTACATCTTTTCTATCAGCGCGGACACCGCACAAGCCCCAGCGCCCATCCTTGGTCATATCTCCGTTCTGACCGATGTGGTGAGTGACAACGCAAAGGCTGTATGGTTAGTCAACTTACAATTAAGGACCTGATGACCAGTCGCTCGCTCTCTTTGTAGGTAGTGTCGCCGGATGACAGGTACATCTTGACATCTGACCGGGATGAGAAGATTCGCGTCTCGCATTTCCCCTTAGCCGACGACATTCAGACATTCTGCCTTGGCCACACCGAGTAAGCAGAACACGTCGACGGCCTTCTGGGCTGTGTTGAACTTATATTCTATGTGTTAACAGGTTCGTCTGTCGGATATTAATCCCAAGTCCGGATCATCCAGTTGTTCTTTCCACTTCCGGCGTAAGTAGGTGCATTGTTGTCTTATTTTAAGCAAGGCTAGCCTTTTGTTAACAGGAGCTCTTTGCCAAAGAGTTCCTGTAAACAAAAGTCTTTGCACGTTTGAGTGCGGCTGACGACCAAATCATACTCCGCTCCACAGGACTGTACGGTAAAGGCCTTCAACTACCTGTCCGGAAGCGAGCTCACTTCGGTATCGCTCCTCGAAGAAGGTCCTCCAAACCCTAGTCCGGGGACCGGCGTCTATGTGAATAGCCTGAGCTATAGTCCCGCAATCCGCACTGTCTTCACCAGTTTGCGCTCGTAGGACATAAGCGTTCTCGCTCTTGTCAAGACTTTGTCACTTCCAGGTCTAATGCACTATGTTTTCCCACTGTAGAAAGAACTTTGTATATGGACTTCAGCTGCACGTTGAAGCTGATCCTGACTTGAAAGTGGCTTTCCTTCCTCTACAAAAAATAGCTATGACAGCTCCAGTCGTCTCCATCGGACTCCTTGGCATGACTCTCCTGATACTTTTAGAGGACCCAAAGAATCCTTTCACAACGCTCATGCACATTGACCAGCTGTCGGAAACAGGGTCAAATCTACAGGTACGTTCTTGTCTAGACTGAAGAAGCGTTGAGGAACGCTCTTATCATTTAGCGATATCTAGCCATACGTTTGGTTCGGTAGAATCCACACTTTTCGGGCTATGAAGAAGCATTGAGGACGGTTGTCCAAGATATCGAGCAATCCGGGCAGTTCACGAATCTGTTTAGGGACCCGTTTGCGGATATGTTCAACATGTTTAGTCGAGGTTCTGAGGTAGAAAGTGAGCATGCTGACACTGATTCAAAGAAAGGTTTTCGAAAAGAAATCGCGCGGCAAGTGTCTCCGGCCTACAGGCCGAACACTAAACGCGTAAAGACTGATGTACCTGAAACTATGGAATATGTATAGCTCAGAGTATCGTTTGGAACCTGGTCCAATATTAAAGTTTTCGTTTCCACGAAGTCTTTGGGTGACGCAAGCCGGTTATGTGTCAATGGGCAAGAGTCTACGCAGTATAATATAGTGTGAAATGAGTGGCGCAGTTCATTATTGTTGTTGTTGTGGTCTGAAGGGAGTTTGCATAAGAGGTGTTGATTACGGTTGTTAACGGATGGATCAGAGTCATCCGGATTAGAGCACTGGGCCGCAGGTTCAAAAATACGCAGCAACTGTGCTGCGCACGCCATCAGGTCGCTGTACGCTGTGCTGTGCTGCACAACTTTCATGCGCAGTGGCTAGGCAGCTGCGCTGCAGATGCACATGGACCTGTTGCAACTGCGCTGCACGCTGATGTACTGACTTTTGTTATAGTATTGTCGGCAAAATGGGTAGTCCACCGGGAAAACGTGGCCATACGGTACGGCAAAATTCAGATGCCTGAAACTCGAATACCCAAAAGTACCATTTTTTGTTACGTGTTGGTCCGTGGATCTGCGCGGCAGTCTCCGGCTTCCTGCTGCATGCTGTGCTGTGCTGCACAAATTTCGTCGATTTCCGTACTGCAGCTGTGCTGCAGCACAGCACAGCTGCGGTGCAGTGCAGCGCATGCGGCCAGATTCCGTGCTCTAATCCGGATGGGATCAGACGCCGATCCGGAAAGCAGACGGATGGATAGAACTCCCATCCGAATCGGCTGGCGATGGATGGGTCTTCTATCCGGATAAAAACAAAGCTTGGCTTAGAGACTTACAGATGACACAACAAATTATAATTCGTAGGTTTTGACATGCTGTGTTGCCGGATAGCATAGACGATACAATTTAACAGTCCTCCGTCAACATAGTCTGCATATACTCAAAGATTAAATCCCAAGACCTTAAATGACAAGACAGAGATTGGTAAACGAAACTACGCTCAAAAGACAAGCTTGTAGGGAGATTGCGAATTTCTGTCGGATTAGGCGGTGATGTATTGGACTGTTTGATTGCGCGTTATTAGTTTTGGTTCTGTCCGGATAGAAAGCCGGATGGATGGAGAGGATCCCATCCGGATGGATAGGATCTCTGTCCGGTTAACATCTGGATGGATAGAATGCCTATCCAATCCGGAACCATCCGATGTCGGATTGGATATTAACAACCCTAGTGTTGATTGATCGTGGTGATCTAGCTGAGGTGTTCTTGAAGATGTGAAGCGTCGGCGGTACGAGTATGTTTTTAATGTAATGCGCGGTATTCGGAGGCCTTTGAGGTAACCGCGCCTTGTATAACCCATTTTTTAAATATGCAGATACATGAAGATTTATGATAGCCTAAGCCAAGAATGCTTTATGCTGATAGCCGTTTCGTGGCGCAGCGGCTTTGAAGAGATCTCGAGACAAGTCGTAATAACTTCAACATTAGGTAGTCAATATGATCTGATAACATCGAGACAGACGTAAAACGGTATGTATCTTGGAATCTCCAAAGCGTCGAGGTCGCAACGGTGACTATACTTCTTTACTGTTTAGCCAAGTACCCTCATAAACCATAAAACAGGTGACAGTCAGAATGTTTTTATATTTTATTGTAAATCTACCTGTCGTCAGATCAGTATAGAACCTGTGAGCAAGACCTTCTGAAATGCCCTTCGTCACTTGTCAAAGATCCTAGCAGCGCGCCGAATGTCTTTCTGAGTCTGAGCGATCGAACTGTGTCTTTGGGTTTGGAATCTGAGAGTAGATCTTTGTGACCAATGTTCAGTTCGGAAAAGAAACCTAGAGTCAAAGACAGCAAAGACGTCTTTGATACTACGCCACGTTGTGGAATATGGGGATGGACGCCTTCGTGGTTGCAGCGGTTCGCCAACATGCAGGTCTTTGTCGTATGTTACGTGGCCTTGGGACTTATATACGGTACGCGGGGTTCTTCCTGACCCCTCGTCATCTTTTGTGGCTGCGGTGTTGAATACTGATCAATATGAACTTCGCAGGAATGACGCATTCGTACACGAGCTCGATGATACCTTCCATCGAGAAACGCTTTGGTTTCACCAGCAAGTCCACGGGCATCGTTCTTGCCATGAACGACGTGTCGCACATCCTGGTGGCACTCTTGACCGCTCACTACGGCGGAAGCTCGCACAGACCAAGGTGGATCAGCTTTGGCTGTCTGCTTGTCGGTGCCGCCCTTCTACTTCACGCCCTGCCGGAAGTGGTTTTTCCTATGAAGAATAGCCTTGACGCTCAGTCCGCCGAGAAAGCTGGAAACTTGGAAGGCGATGACAGGACGCTTTGTCTCAGAAACCGGGCGACTGCGTCCGTTGTATCGAACACATCCGATGTCGAGGACAGATGTATAGGCCGTGCTGAAAGTCCGCTGGGACCTTTGATTATCTTTGGTGTGGCGCAGTTCCTCCTTGGTATGGGCTCTACTGCGCTCATGGTACTTGGCCTCCCCTTTATCGATGATAACACCCAAAAGAAGAACTCAGGTATCTATATGGGTAAGTTGTCTGAACTTGACTGGAACCTTGTGTACCAGCCTTTGCTTCTGACTTTAGTTTTGGGTGTGTTAATTGTCTGTAGCGATATCGTTTTCGTCAAGAATATTTGGGCCGGTTCTTGGCGCTGTGCTTGGAGCCTACTGCAATACCATCTTTTACGACTGGACTATTCCGAGTTTCAAACAGAGCGATCCCCGCTGGGTTTCCGGTAAGTACGAACGCTCGAGCCGACGTGAATATCACTGATCAAGTCCGACGATGAATGGTATGCCAGCACGGTTTCGTTTCTTGTAGCGTGGTATCTGGGTTTCCTCGGCACGGGGATAGGACTGTGCCTGTTCGCGTTGACCATGGGGGTAAAGCTGATGAGATCGCGTACGCATACGGTTCGACATTGATTAGTAATTTTTCTTTCCTTCATCAGTGTTTTCCATCGTCTCTACCGAACGAAAAGAAGAGTCCGAAGGAGCCGAACGACGTGAAAGGTATCGAAGCCGGCATTATTTCGTCAAACCCAGTTGACAAGGGAGTCACACTCAAAGGTGAGAGTGAGTTGGTCGTCACTTGACTGGTTTTGCTGGGTTGGATTTTAGTGGCTATCGGAATCGGTTGTTTCTTTGCCAAATGACGATTTACGATCAAGTGTTTCCCCTTGTAGATCTACCGAAAAACGTGAAGCGCTTGCTGCTCAATCAAGCGTACGTTTATGGCGTCGCAAGAGTTGTCTTGGAAGGTCTTATCATTTCTGGTACGTCACAACGTTTTACGGGCGGTACGGCCCAAATGAACCGTGGGAATACAGTAGTAAACTGTCGGGCGTTTGTTTACAGGTTACATGAGCTTTCTTCCGAAATTCTTGGGGCAACAGTACCTCCTTTCGCCCTCAGCGGCAAGCTTGGCTGGCGGTAAGAGAAAATCCTGGGAAAAATCAGTTTTTTTTCGATAATGGTGACAATAGTTCAACGTAGTTGAGACGTCGGCAAAGGAATTGAACAAGATCGTCATCTGAAGTGGCGCACGCTTTCGTTTATACTGGCTGGAGAAGGTCGTCACTTGGCAAAACGATCGTGTTCAACTCATTTGCCGATGTCCGAATTATTCTATAATTAGGGTTTAGGGCAACAGATTAATGAGAAAAACTACGGGGAAAAGTTTCATGAGAGCAAAACTGTTTCTTTGTAACGTACGCCGTAGTCTAAATAATGCACAGTTCTCGTACATTTAACGCAAAAGAGTCCGTAGTGACGTGATGCTCTTCTTTCCAGGTGTACCCGGCGTTATGGCCATCGCTCTGGGTGCTTTAGTGGGAGGCTTCCTGACCAAGCGGTTCAATCTTCAGCCACGACATATCGGAATTGCCTTGACATTTTCGGCTGTAGTTATGACAGCTGCCTTTTTCGGAGCAATTGGACTGGGATGCGAGAAGACGGTCATTGCAGGCTTCGGCAAACTGTGGAAGACTCCGTCTCAGCTGCCACATGGACAACCAGACGAGCAAAGGTGCTTCTTGGTGTACGGTTGTGGTTGCGCCATGTCCAACTTCAGTCCTCTGTGCGACCAAACCACCGGCACTAACTACTATTCGGCTTGTCATGCCGGATGCCAGACAGTCGCCAGAGTCAATGAGGTGGGGAATTGTGGTTGGGAGCTCGGCAAGCAAACTGGACAAGATCGTTTTTCAAGTGGCACACGCATCTGGCCAGTAAAATTGAGAACCTGCGCCGCTTGGGAAAACAATAGAGCTCTGCAAGGTATTCCAAGTAGCGCACGATTTCACCCACCAAAACCATAAACGTACGCCACTCAGGAAAAACAGTCTTGGCGAGACTGCCGAGCTCCCGTTTATTTTTGTGTGTCATTCTTGAACGCTTGTTTGGCTATAAGGTCAACTTTACATTGAAGCTCTCAAGTCTTACTGGACTTATTGCAGACCAAGACCTATGGGAAATGTTTTTGCGCCCAAAACGCCAACGTGACATGGCGGAAGAACTCAGAACCGGTTGTGATTGATTCGGCGACCATCGTCGGCGGTTTATGTCCGAAGAAGTGCCCAAATCTGTACGTGTTTATCGTCATCATGTTTTTTGCCATGTTTACTGTGGGATTGCCGCTTTCGGGAAGTGTCATGACGCAGTACCAGTGAGTAACCTCCTGATAGATGGAAAACCCCTCGTTTAGCTAAAGCTCCGTATAATCTGCAGTCTCAGTTTTTCAGGGTGGTGGGCAAGGAGCTGAAAAGTATGGCCACTGGCCTTCAGGTTCTTCTTTGGTCCGCCCTCGGTAAGATCATCTTCTTGTCTTTGTTTCCGATCGGAGATTTCGTTGTTCTTGTACGATGAGTTGGTTACCTCTTGTCTTCAATAGGATTGATGCCGGGGCCGATAATCGTGGGTACTATTGTGGATTCTGCCTGTGATCTCTGGCAGACCAAAAGTTGCGGCGAGAAGGGGTTTTGTCTGCTGTACGATACCGATTCCTTACGATGGAAGCTGCATTTGTACGCTGGTATAATAAAATTGGCTGGCGGTGTCCTCGACATTTTGGTTAGTCCCCCATCCACATTCGATTTCCTCACTTGAGACACCAGCCCACTTAAGGTGGACCTGGTCGTGTTAACTTCCGGCATTTTCAGTTAACATGGAAGGTCTGGCACGTAGAATTCGACACGGAAGACGTCGAGCCGAGCAGCTCGTCTTCAGCCGGACCTGCGCTTGCAGGACTTGGTGCGGAGACCTACGAAGATGGTCCCAGACAAAGCCGGTAGCAGTCCATCAGAACCACATCAGGCAAAGTTATGACCAACGCCCCAAGACGTTTACGTCATGTCACTTCCTGGATCGTGATACTGTTTTTTGTGATTTCGATAACGCTGAGACTTTTTTATGGACAACTTTCTCATCCGGAAAACTTGCAATGATCCCCCTTCCCCTATCTAACACTTCGCGATCCCTGTCAAGGCAAAGGTATGTCTTCGTGACTATATATTCGTGACTATATATTTTCGTGACTAATGATTATGCGCTAAAGTCTACACAACTGACCAGGTACAACGGTCAAGTTTGAATTTCATTGCTAAAAAATTCATTAGAGTAAAAACGTGACAGCGCGCGCATTTGAAAGACTTTGAAAGTGTGACGGTAAAACCGCTCATATCACAGATCAAGTAAAAGGAAAAAGGCAACAAAGAAGTACAGTTTCCCGCTCCGCCAAAGCTCCTAAGTTACAGTTTGCTGGTGGCCAAGTCATTCATACTATAATTCTTTCTTATTCTTTCGCTCAACCTACTGTTCCCTTCCAGTTCTAAGTTTGCTTCTGAGTACGCTGACGAAAAGGACGGACACGAAGAAGCGTTCGTCAGAGAACTGTTCATGGACGCAAAGGTTCCTGGTACCGCGGCTCTCTCGATGGCGCTGCGGTCGAATCGCATATGCCACATTTTGAACGTGACTATGATATCGAGAACCGATCCGATGGCTTTGATGCAGGCGGCGGTCATAAGAAACCTCCAGCGGAACTCGTCAGTGTCGTACAGGAGGCAAAACTTGTTCTCTCCACAACTGGACTTTTGCCACAGGCGGCAAGTGCTGTCCACAATTGCACCCTGCAACCAAGCGCTCTTGATACTGTGATCAATTGAATTTCAGACATGCACTGTTGTGGGGAACGTACCATGAAGATGGGTGCCGGCAAATAGCCAAAGGCTGACGTCAGCACGGTTGCGAGCGCTGTCGACATGCTTTTCAAGTCCGGGTCGACCAACCTGTGAGAGTCATCGTCAGCATTCGCTAGAAAACGATCTTGAGAAATCGTGAAAGACATCATTTAACTCGAAATGAGAAACAGGTGAACTCAATACACTCTCTTTCACACACCTACATAGGCTCCGTTATAACAATTGAATTAAGTAATGTATGCAAGTACGTGAAAGTAGACTGTTCCATGCTCCTGCATACTTATCCATGATGGATGTTACACGTCTGAGGGATATGCAGGTACGTGAAAAGGCAGTCACGAAGCTTCTCAACTAGATCTTGGCTTGGTCAAGAGACTTACCGGTACTGGACCATGATACTGCCAGCGAGGGGTAGCCCCAGGAAGAACATGGCGACGAAGAAGACGACGATGAAGACCCAGAGTAAATGACACTCTTTTGGGGCGAACCCGCCAATCATGCGCCCGTTCAGCATCTGGTTGTCAACGTCATCGTAGAACCAGACAGAGTTCTTTGTGCAAGAGCAGTTGTCGTAATACCGAAACTACAGAAACAGCATTAGCAATCACTTGAGCATGAACAAATTTGAGAGCGGAGGTTTTCTGTACCTCTTCGTCGTGCCATTCTCGGACTTGGTACTTGGAACAACCGGCATGACATGGGGAGTAAAAGTTCACCCCGCTTTTGGGGTCGTAGACTGGGCGGAACTCCAGTTCGGAGCACCCACAATTCATGGATGACGAGCAATAGGTATCGTTGAAGCGCACGTTGTAGCCTTCGTAAAACCGATGTAGCGACTCCGAACCGTTAAGGCCCAACACCTGAAAATTATATTCATAACTATCTGTTGAAAAGTTCAGAATACTCCAGTAAGGTTTTCACGGTTTTTACCTCCGTGCGTTCGCAGCCCAAGTTGATTGACACCAAAGACACGACGCACATAATGGCGGCGGAAATGACCAGCATCAGGCAGACGTGCTTGGGCTGCAGCCGGTACCTCCTGATCAATAGTCCCCCTGCCACGACGCCTAATGCGATCCCGAAAATAGTTGGGACACCTGCGAATACAGAGTGATGTAATGGGCATCATCATATGTCAAATGTCATTGAGTACTAAGTGATGTGTTCGTTCGTGTCTTCTCGCCGTAACAATTACTGGAGACCAAACAGGTCGAAAGACTTCAATCCGTTGCTCATCTCAACTGTTTTGTCTCGACATCTCGTGTCTCGAGTGGCGCCTAACACTGCCATCTTACGATCTACTCACAGTGCACTCAACTCGTCCACTGGCCACTGTGGCCAGTTCCACGAGCTCGCAATGTCTTCACATTACAAAGTCACGGACATTTTAACGATCAAAACCAAGATGTCATGTCTTTCAACCTAGTCTGTCCCTCTCAACACCCAACTGGTCCCCGCCACGATCGCCGAACACAAAGAAAAAGTCCCTGTCACAGTGCCACCACCCAAGCTTCGGCTGGTGTGCAAAAGTATAAGCTTTCTCATTTTTTATGAACTTGGATAATATTTCTCATATTAACCATGGGCAGCCAGTATGCAGGTGGGTGCGCACCGCGACCCATGAATTGATTGCTCAGCCACTTTGGATATTATCTTCCTCGTACATATTACTCTGATTTTGACCGAGCGAGAAACTTCGAAAGAGAAGCTTGCAGTTCTGCAAGCCAAATAAGGTGGAAATGGAATACCAGCGCTTACCTCCAGCAAGACTTGCTAAAGCTTGAGAGAGCTGGAATTGTTGTGCAATAAACTTGAAGAAAAATGCCAAAAAACCTGCAGACCAACATGACAACGTAAACAGCTAGGAAGAAGTTGTGATACAACGCGCGCTGGCACTTGATTCACGAACCGGTAATGATCATGCCGTCTAAGACGTTGCTGAACGCTCGACACATGAACGGAAAGTTTGTCAGCAAACGCTTCATGTCGTGCGCGAACTCTGCAGGTAGCAAGAAAAACAATAATTATCAAAATTTCCAATATCCATGGGAAAATACCCGATCATTTTTCCAGAACCCGAACCAAATAGTTTTCAAAATATTAGCACATGAATCGAGTTAAATCGTTTTTCCAAGTGGCGCCACTTCCAGTTGATAACAACGAAAGCGTGCGCCACTTGATACAGCGATCTCCTTCAAATCATTCTACCACGTCCCAGTTTGAAGTCAAGATACCTCTCCATGATGCACGAGCTCCGTCTGCAGAGCTCGGTTTGACGTCACAGGAAGACAGGTCAGCTTCCGACTGCTTCGAACTGGCCTCAGCGTAATAGTCGAGGGTTGCTCGTCCGTTGGAAATATGAGCCGGAAAACACTATAACAAAAAAGGTACAGAATATTTCCTATAATTTACGCAGTAGTAGAAAAAGCCGCCCACAATGATAATTACCATACCCTAAGTCTGCCCTATACAGCAATGCTCTATATAGCATTGGTTTGACAATGAAAGGATACGCGTGAGCAAGCACAGCAGGTTTTGTGATTTCCAGTCGGAAACTTGCGTCAGAGAACAAAGCTAAACTTGCTGGAGTGAGGTGCCATTTGGAGTGCATGGCGGAAACTGACGCTGCTGTTATGCACCGACAACTTCCTTGTTGCGCGGGTGAACCACACATTTTACACCATTGCGGGGAACCACGTGCAAATAAATAGTCTCGATTTTTCCCAGCCGGAAGTCAAAAAGAAAACCAACTTTTCACATTTTACTACTCAAGCAAGCGTTCAAAATGTCCATTCAGGCCTTGGGGGCGTCAGCGAACGAATCCCCAAGTGGCGCACATCCTTGGCTAATAACAATGAGAACGTGCACCACTTGGAAAAGCGATCTAGCCGAAATGGTTTGCCGTTTCATTCCATTGTCTTCGACACAAATGAGACACTTACACCGATAATAAACGCAAAGACGAATACAGCGACTCCTATGACGAGGAATCCCAAGTACCAGGCGGAGACCTAAGGAAAGGGAGATTCAAAATGAATATTGTTGTTTGGTTGACTGCAATTCTGACATCAACATGAATGACTTACCCAATTGGGATCAGTTTGGTGGAAACGTGGCTCTGCAAAAATATAACATTATCAAAGTTTAATTAGATGCGACCTATAAGAACATTGTTTCCAGGTCGAAGAATCGATCACGTTAGAACCATCGATTGTTATGAACTTATGACGTACTTGAAAAATCCAGAAAAATGTTGTTACAGACGGCGCCCAGCCCGAAGCCTGAAAACACAGATCCATATCCATCAGTTTTCCCGAACAAGTTTACCGAGCTGTAGAAAGGGGATGGGGACAAATGTATCACCTAGCATTGGCCCGAAAATCCGTCCGAAGAACGATATGGCTAAACAAACAAAATTATTTGATCAGCGTTACGTAACACTCCAAAGAAAGATGATAGTGGACGTCATGATCATTGATCGCTGGCGAAAAACTTAATATTGATCGGTCAAAGAAGCTCACCAAAGTAAATTGGAGCGTCGTCCAAATGGACATTGTCGTCGATGAATCTGCAGAAAAGAAAAACAAGACATCGTACTTGTGAACATCTTTTCTTTTCGAGAAGAAAGTGAAGGCAAGGATCAACTGGAACGTCAGGCTGCGAATGATCTCGCCCAGATCCTTAACTTAAGTGACGCACATTTCCGTTTATATTGGCCAAAACCGTGCGCCACTTGGAAACACGATTTGGGTGAATTCATCTGCGACGTGCCAACTTACGGTAAGCCCAGTATCAAAAGAACGGTGCTTCCCACTCCCAGGAAGAAGTCCGCGACGCACATGACGATCAACGCTCCCGCGTTCCCTTCATTTTCTATCTCACAAACCGTGGCGTTATTCACGATGCGAGAAGCATTTGAATGGGGCGTACACAGGTGCTCGGTGGTGTTGGCCGACGCCATCATCCTTCCGACGACGGAAGCGGCATCGGTGGGGAAGAACATCTCCGGAGAAGCGAGAACGATACAGCTTAGCCCGCACAACGCGCTTCCGATGAAGATGTATCGGGGACGATGAGAATGTTTCCGTCCACCAAAGTGCGCGGTGGCCAAGGCCGCTAACATTATGCCGACGTCGCCAACCGACATGATTATCCCCATTGAACGGCTGGAGAATCCGAACCTCTTCTCGATGGATGGAAGCACCGAGCTCATGTAAGGACTGGCCATACCTGCGAAGAAGAAAACACCCCATGCTTAACTTTCAGTTAACGTTCTCAGTACCGATGACACCGAAGAAGATCAAGAACACATGGAGGACAACTTCCGATGAATTGGTCAGTTTTAAATCAGACTGGGTTGGCGATAATGAATGAAAGTCAGTGACGTCATGGCGAATATCATTAGCCTATCGCAGTTTTCTGACAAGCTGTTTGACTCTGTGACGCCGTTCGGCTCTAGTGAGAATGTTATTAGGTCACGAAAGGTAAACACCCGGATCGATTTCCCGGTTTTTCCAGGACGATGAATACAGCGGATATCCCTTTTCAGGAGTCAGCTCCGCCGCTTACCATAGACGATCAATAGTGTGGTAAAAAATCCCATGAAACTCCGCATACAATTGAATCTCTGCAGGTGTTTTGGTCGATAAGCGAATAGTCCACAGTCCATCGGCGGGACCTCTTGCCACTCGTTCCTTCTAGGGACCTCCATGGTCCGGCTTCCCTCCCGTGTGGACGTCACCCCTGACCGCTCGACTGACAGATATCGCTACTTGAAATTCACTCCGATGTGGTTTGTTGCTTGTCGTTTGTTGCGGACGAGATTTGGCATTGCTGTTCGCGTTGTTGACTTGTTGAATGCCTGAAGGCGAAAAACGAAAACACGTAACAGAGAGCCGCCCTCTTCATCGACGGTGATCAAGTTCCCTTATCTTGACTCAGCGGCAAGCCGGTTGGCAGAAGGCGGACAGTGATACGCAAAAGTACAAAGTAGACTATAGTTCAAGGAGTTTACAACGTCAAGAAATGCTGACAGGGGCTCTTTCCCTGACTTCATGAAGATTGCCGATCGTACTGCGTGTGTGAAAGAACCAACAAACGAAAGCCCCGATCAGAATGGCGCGTCTCTCGAACAAAACCACAGCTCGAGCTCGCGCAGTACCTCACAATCCACAAGACTTCTCAGCTAACAGTGAAACCGCCAGACCTGAAAGGTAAAACCCAGCAGCCAAGAGCTTCGATTAATCACATACGACACCTCGTCGTACTCCACTGGCGTTATGGCGTTTCCCCGTTTCGCGTCAAGTTTGCACGTACGACGTGCATGAGTAAGTCTCCAGGTAGTCGGCTTGAATGCAGAGAATTCGATAACATTTCCCAATGGGATGAGACAGGTGCGTGGTTAGATCTATAATAGACGGGTGAACCTGTTGTTCCCGTGATCCCATTCGAGTAACACAAGTACACACCAATCACGCGAAGGACAACTGCACATTCCATGTAGTTAACCGAGACAGACACACTGATGGGAAACCAAGGAAAGCTAAAATTATTGATCCTTCGTGGCTTCTTCCGAGCGGAGACGTGTGGTAGGCACTGTACAAATGCAGACAATTAATACATTCATTGTAGACAGGTAAAAAATGACGTCGTGAAGTCTCTATAACTATGGAGAAGATATTTTTTTAATCCAGAAGTGATCCTCTTCGAGCCTGCATGAACATCGTAGGTATCTTTTCTATTTCCTCGTCTTCCTCTACTAGGTTGCTGGGGTTAGTGTAGCTAGTTAAGTGATCAGGGATGGCGCTCATGCGACGCTGTGAGAACAAGCGAGCACGTGTCGGTCTCGGGGACATTTCCGGCACTTGATCAGCTCGTTCCTTATCCTCCTCGTTCTTTTCGGTATCCGACTTGAATGTCACAGCCAGAGTAGATGCGGTGGATTCCATGCGCGTAACTGGCAGTGGGAGGGACGGACGAGGCGTGGATGGCTTTTTGGATTCTTCACGGTCCCAGCTCCACTTCCACACTTGCCAGGTTATCTGCAGTGAAAAAAAGTAAAAAAACCAGGCTGCCATGAACTTTTCCTCAATATTGGCCTACCACAAGGTCCATTGCACAAGTTATGAGCTTGAAGACAGCTACGGTGACGTGCAGTTTCCAGCGGAAGTCTTGAGCGTTATACAGCAAGCAGGATCCTTTTTCACCGCACGGCGACTGCTGCCAGTAGCTGCAAGCCGTGTCGATAATGGCGCCAGCTATGATAGGTGCCGGCAAGAAGCCAAACAGCGACATCATTACGGAGGACACGCCATTCGCTAGACTCTTCAGATCATAGTCCACTAATCTGCGGAAGGAAAGAAAGAAGAATCAACATCACTCATTCTCCCAGTCAGAGCACGCATCAAGAAATCGCGGGGAGTTCCTGTTGGCTTACCGGAACTGCATCATGACGACGCCCGAGATGGGAAGACCCAGGACAAGTTTGGCAACACACATGACGACAATATACGGAATAAAGTTGTGGCAGGTAACTTGACACAAACCAGGAACGAGCTGAACTTCGACAGACAATGTTCGGTTGTCGTCGAGTGGCAAATCGTCAGGAAGTGTCTTATCGGAGACCAGACAAGAACAGTCGCTGTAGACTTTTGTCTGAAACGAAGAAAAGAACAGGAATCAATGCGGGCATTTGGATACCGATCTTCAGTTGAGGAAGTTCCCCCATAAAACTGAGAAGTAAAACCTTACCCCGTTTACCCTTCTGGCCGACATGCAGCCCGCTACACAGGCAGAAATGTAGGACCGTTGGTTCACAACATCGCAAATTGGGTTGAAATTTCCATCTGGACAGTTGCATCCCATTCGGTTTTCGCATAGTTCCGGGTTGCTGCTCCTGTAAGTGAGTGTTCCGTCGGTCTGTGACCCATTCATGGTTGGCGCTGTTTTGTGAAAGTAGGGCCAGACAACGGACTTACAAATTGTACGGATTGGCGACGTCATCGATGCCGACTATGGGGACCTTGTCACAGCCGAATGCGATGACGATGAAATAAGCGGCTGAACCCACAATAGCCGCACCAGCAGTCATCAGTGACACGTGTCGAGGCTCCATCTTGAACTTTTTGATGATGAAAGACCCTACAAACAAAATACCATCAAGACATACAAACTGAATTTTAGCAGTAACTCTGACCAAATACGTACCAGTGAAAATCCCAACGAAAGCTACGAACACTCCAGGAATACCTGTATAATAATTACAATTAAGCCAATGATCAATATGCAATGTTCAAGATTTACCTAGGGTGCAATGCTGATTTGAGCATTACCTGTAGCCAAACTTGCGGTAGACTGGGACACTTGGTACTAGAAAATCCATGGAATAATGATTATGGTCCTTTGTGGTGAACGAGAGGAGGCCTGATTCGGCTAATGGTCTGTGCATTCGCTGCTGACTTACCTGCTCTCTTATGAACTTTTGGAGGAAGTTGAGGTAGCCGGAAATGACCAAAGCTTCCAGGAGCTGACTGATCAGCTTGGTCATGAATGGAACATTGGTAAAAATTCTGCGTAAATTCCGAGGAAAATCTGCCAATAAATTTATACCATTAGTTCGTAGAATTTATGAAAAACCAATCAAAAAGACAGGTTTCACTGCCGACCTTTGTACGTCACACACTTGCGCATGACGCTTGCTCTTCGTTTGGCATCAAACTCCATCGCGTCCTTGGGGCACGTATTTGTGTCTCTCACAACCGACGGGAACAACTGGAATATCACGTAATCAAAACATACTGAAGGTGTAAAAAGGAATGAAAGTCACAGGACTTACCATCAATACAAAGCCGCTGATCAAAATTCCAGCTGCACAGACTAAAAGGCCGAGATACCAAGCCGCGACCCATCGCGGATCATTCGTCTTGAAGTTCGGATCTGTAAGTAGGAAAAACCGGAACATACGCTGAACGTCACTGTAATGTCGGGCTGTTGGCTTACTTACGAGAAAAGTCGAAGAATATATTGGTGCAAATCGCTCCCAGACCGAAGCCGAACAGCGGACCGAACAGGCGTCCGACGAAGGAGAACGCTGCAGGAACAGACTGCGATGCGTCGGAGTAAGGAGCAGTCAGATCAAATTATCATCTGGCTGCTTACCAAAGTAAAGGGGAGTGTTCCTTGTGGCGACATTGTCATCGATGAACGGAAGAGCGAGGATGACGATGGAGGTGGCACCCAGTCCCATGACGAACTCGGCGAACCCAAGTACCATTAGTGGGTACAAGCTGCGTTCTTGAGCTATCTCACAGTGAGGTGAATAGGTACTCTTCGTGATGTTGGCATGACAGAATTTCTCATTTGAGTCTTTCGCAGAAGCCACCATTTGGGTGACGGCGGATCGGGCAGTCACTGGAAAGATGCCCTCGGTGGCCGCCATCAGAAACATCCCCAGACCTGTTGGCGGGACAAAAGCTTCTTCGATTCCGTTAATAAACTGCACTGCTACAATATAGTGTACCCAAAAGTATGGCTCCAAATCCTATCCATCGAGGTCTATGGCCTACAACAATTCGTGGTGATGTTCGGTTCTCCGAGAGCTTAGATTGAAGTGCGAGCTGGGACATGACTGACCAGCGCCGCCATAATGGGCCACGACCAGCGAAGCGAATATCCGACTGACATCCGACATTGCTCGAAAGGTGCCGACTGCAGATAACCCAAAGTGTAGATAAATTTGTAAAGCAGAGTATGAGACAAGAGGACTGAACGAACCTTCTCGAGAGGTGAATCCAAAGCGCTTCTCCAGAGAAGGGATAACCGTACTGATGTAGGTGCTGTACATGCCTAGAGGGAAATTCAACAGATGATCCTGCTCGTTCAAAGAGGCAAAGTGTATGACAAGTTTAGGACATACGTACCATGGAAAACTCCCAGGATTATGTAGCATGTCATGAAAACCTGTGAAAGATACCAAAACACTGAGCGAAACCCTGGAGCTTCCGGTCATGCTGGTCCCAGACAACACTTCGTCCGCTCTTGCCCGCGCCAGCGTGGCCCCTATCCAGATCCCAACCAGCCTGATCCTAACAACTCAAGACGACGATTTCCATATAAGCTCATCAGCGATATGCAGCAGAACGCTGGAGAAAATCGCTCGGAACTCCAGAGTCGAGAATGAATTTTGTCTGTTGTGGGCTTTTGACGCTGAGGCTTTGACAATCAACAATCAACGCTTGACAGACCGTGCATCGCCATTGGGTGGGCTGGTGTCGGCTCTGCCCACTTTGCCGCTCTTATTACAGTGATGACACATAAAGTAATCTTAGCGAGATTATGCGAAAATGTGGCCAAGCTATCAGCAAGTTTGGGTATCAGTAAACTTCATGGAATATCTTAAGTACCTACCTTCATGGAACGAAAATACTGTAGCCATTTTGGTCGGAATCCGAAAATTCCACAGCTGAGATCATCAAGAGGACCGGAAGCGAAAGGGTTCCTGAAAGTAAAACCGTCCGGGAAATATTTCTCCTTGAGTTTCTCCAACATCTTAATTGCACAAATTAGTTTCAGCTCTTAAAGCAGGAAAGGTTGCATTCTTGGCCCAGCCTAAAACACTTGATTGACGTCAAAGAATGTAAATTTGCCCGTCCAAAAACGGAAAGGTGTCGCGCTGAAAGTCATGTAAACAATATATTCACGAGGTTCTCACCGACCAAGTTCCGTAATCGCATGATGGCCTTTTATTTACTGCAGTTGTTTTTCACAGGTGAACAAGAGAGACAGACGAACATACATCGCCCGGAATATTACAAGGTTTAATCGGCAGAACCTTGAGCAAAGAATTCATGTCTCACTGGCCGAATTGTCTTCTTTCGTCATGTGTGCAGCTTGATGCGGACTTTCCATTGACAAGTTCATGAAAAGATCGTTTTTATGCACCTATCAAATCTGCGACTAATAGCGGTGATTTTATTCATGGTATTTACATGTGTAATTAATTCATGCAAGGTTGCTTCGGGTGATAAATGGACCCGCAACCGATATGGACATAACGAGGCGACAAATACGTACGTTTCTGCTGAAGCGCAAGGAAGTTGCCAATCATTTGTACTTTTCTGCCTAAACTGTTTTCCGTCGTCGACTAAACGTTGTTTGTTTAGTATATAACTGGGATACTGTACAAAAAAAACGTCTTCCAATCAAATAATTATCGTCGACCTCTAGATTGCAGCATGACGCGCCTCTAATTTGTGTCGTTCATCGACTAGGGCGATACTACGAACAATCTCACTTGGATTGTGCCACTGAAACTCACTTGCCGAAACGAAGAAACGTCGCAGAGTAAGTCGTGTTTGTTCGATAGGTCCGACATCATCTGTATGACAACTGGAGCTGTCAGAAGCTTACTCAGTACGGCGAGCCTAGTATTTCCCCTACACACTGTCGCTGTTCGCCGAACGAAGGGGAATGTTATTTTCTGTACGCTTCACAACCCTTTCATATACTGGTCGAGAGGGATACTGTATCTTGGCTATACTACTGTATACTGTCACCTATACAGCATAGAGACTAGAACTCAAAATGCCTGGTAAGAGACAACAATATGCGCGATACGCGCTACATCCGAAACACCGAGACACTTTGAGCTCCAACTATAACGTAATCACTACAGTACACTAACTCTTTTAAAAATAACCCGTCTTCTGGTAACCTGATTCTGAACTTCTCAAACTGAGACCTATGTCGGCATCTCTCCAGATGGTGAGACCAGCATGCTCTGAAACACGAACAAAAGTTGTGAGATAGCTTCACTTCACGATAGGTGGCGGTTTCTCTGGGACTTTTTTCCCATAGTTGGGAGTTTGAGACGTCGGCGAATGATTCCACCCACATTGTTGTCTGGAGTGGTGCACGGTCTCATTTTTTTGGCTGGGACTATGCGCCACTTGCGGAAATGACTTTGGTGACTCAATTCGTCTGACGGCCCATACACATACGCCTACCTTTTGGTGCGCATCATGTATGGCTGTAGCTGGGTCTTGTTCCTGATCTTGTTCCTGTTCGTCCGATATCCCCGAATCCGACGAGTTATCAGCCATTGTAAGGCTGATACTAGACGTGGCGACCGACACGCTGGCGGAACTTTCGCTTTGGGGAGGCCCGCCAGCCGCTCTTTTAGCGTCACCTTCTCGGTCGAAGGTGATATTGCGGACTTGATAGGCCAGCTGGAAAAGAAGCCACAGATTGAATCAGGAAATAAATTTTGATCAGAGCCACTGCAAACACGAAATCGATGCTTACAAGTAATTCCAGGATCATCGTGACAATCCGGACAACTCCAACGGAGGCGTGCAATCTGCGTAAAACGAAAACCAATGTGACTTCCGTCCAAAGAAACGAGAGCTAAGACGGTCGTACTTCCACCGGAAGTTGTCGGCGTTATACAGCCAGCAAGCACCCTGAGTGCCACAAGGGTTCTGCGCCCAAAGCCGGCATGTAGAGTCGATCAGCTTGCCCACAAGTATCGGTGCCGGTAGCAAACCGAGCGTCGATGTAACAACGGTGGTGACGGCATTGGCCAAGCTCTTCAGGTCGACATCGACAATCCTGGTAACATAAAAAAGCTAAAGATCTGTTTTAGGTATGAAAACTGAATTGAGTATGGATGTAGCCGTACCTGAACTGCAGCATCAGAATGCCGGAGAGCGGAAAGCCCATACAGAACTTGGCTATGGAGATGGCCACGACGTACTTGATGAAGGAGCCCAGACAGTCCTTCTTACACAAGCCTGATACTACTCTTGGTGGACGAGTATCGTTCAGATGACTGTGGGCCAAGTTTGTGTGGTTTGCCATAAAATGGCTGGAGTTCCTGGAGAATCCGTTCCATGCACAAGAACAGCCCATATACTCTTTCTCCCTCGCCTGTATTCAAATAATGAGAAACGAAGTCAAGATAAGTCAGACTGGTGTATCGCACGATCCAATAATCAAGCAGGTTACTGTATTACCTCTAACGTTTCGCGCAGTCACGTGACAGATCAGTGGATTACACCCGGGGCCTCATGTCACTGATTGCTTGATTGTGCCACATTGCTGGGCTTGATTGGGCAAGAATTTTTTATTGATGGCAGCGAAGTTTTTTATCCCCGCCACGCAATATCTACTGGCTTGTCACGTGACTGCGCGAAACCTTAGAGGTAATACAGTACTTACGTGAGGATTTCGTCTAGCAGTTTTACAGCCAGCGTAGCAAGCGGACAGGTAACTCTTCTTGGTAACAGTGTTGCATATGGGTGCGAAGGAAAAGTCGACGCAGTTGCAGTCTCGCTGGACGTGGCACGTTTGGTCTCCGGTTCTACACATACCGTCAAACATTTCCCTTAATCGCTTTCACGAAGTATAGTAGAAGGAGCTACGTCTCAAGATGAGGAACGAAATAAACTACGTGTTGTATGGGTTCGCGACATCGTCGATGCCGAGGACGTCTTCCTTTTCGCAGCCCATACCGATGACGCTGAAGTAGCAGATTGATCCAATCAGAGAGGAAGCCGCCATCATGTAGCAAACTTGTTTTGGACTGAACTTGAATCGGCGAATTAGAAAACTTCCCAGCAAGATGCCGAGAAAACCCAGAAAGATGGGCGGTATCCCTAGAAGCAACGAGGGATTTAAGTAGAGGAAGAAAGACGTGAACATGTTCATCCTTACCTCCAGCCGTATTCGTAACAGACTGCGGTAGTTGGTACTGTTCCTTCAGAAACTTCTGAGCAAACGACATGTAACCTGAAACATCAAGCCTTGCCGTCAGTATACAATCTAACCAAGTTTGAAAATCAGGTGAGGTATATACAAGTTCGCGACTTACCGGCCAGAACGAAAGAACCGAGTAGTTGAGCGCAGAGCTTGATGAGGTATGCTCGGTTCCTCAACAGTCTCTTGATGTTCTTCGGCAGATCTGCAAATTAAGCCGAGATACATGTACTCAGCATCCCCTCGCAAAGTTAGAAAAGAGACTATGAAAGTACCTTTTAGTTCAACCCGCTTCGGAACCGGCTTCACCGAGTTGGAGCGGACCATGGGCGGTGGCGGGAAGGCTCTGCTGGCTTCCTCCTCCTTGCTGACTGCAGTATCGTCTTCCACCGGCTTGCTGACGCTCTCCACCGTCATTACCTTATCTTTCTTGGATCTCATCTTCATTCTTGCGGGAAAGCACTATAAACACGTCGAACTAAAATCGGATGGCCAGTCAGCCTTTGTCAACCTTACGGACAAACCGATAATGTGAAACTGAAGAAACAAACGCCAAGCCCGGAGATGATGAAACCCATGTACCACGCTAAAAACCAAAGAAAGAAAGGTTAGAAGAGTTTATAAAACTTATTGATACCTTGTGGCCGATTAACGGTAGATGAACGGTAACCTCACCTGAAATCCAACGAGGATCGGTCGGTCTAAAGTCCGGCTCTGTAAACATGACGCAAGATTGGATCGTCGTTATCCGCGTCTTCCAATTGAGCTCGCCATATTCCCATGTCATACGTACTTGAGAAGTTAAAGTAGACTGTGTTGAAGTAGGCCGCCACCGATATGCCAATCAGCGGTCCGAAAATGAAGCCGGAGAACGACATAGCTAGAGAGAAAAAGTATGTGAAGAAACTACATTTGCTTTGTGACGTTTTGTGAGCAAGCTTACCGAAATACAACGGCGAGTTCTTTGTCTTCACGTTGTCATCCACGAAGGGCTATAAACCAAAAAAGCAGCATACACACCCGTTAAAACACCTCTCTGCACTAGTTTCAGCAGTTGAGAAACGACAACATACCAAGCCCAAAATCATGGAAGCGGTCGAACCGAGGCCGATTATGAACTCGGCGGCGCCCAGTACGATCATGGGGTTTATGTGGTCATTATTCGTCTTCGCGCAGTTCTCGCTGTCAGCGTCTGTGTTAGCAGAGGTCGTGTTCCGTTTAGCGTTGCAGAGATTCTCGTTTGAATCAGCACTCGCGTACATCATAGCCGTCATGCTGGCAGAACCTTCGGCAGGGAAGAAGAGTTCGGGAGAGGCCATCAACAGCAGACCTAGACCAACTAGCAAACTCCCGACAGCCATCCATCTGGAAAGATTCGCAGCTGTAAACCCATTACCACATACCGGAGTTCCCGTAGTAGAAAGTCTTACCTTGGTCGATGGCCCACTCCTCCGTAGTGACCAACGAAGAGCGCGGCAATCAGATGACTAGAACGAATAACGTCGAAGAACCCGGATGAAACGTTACTGCGTAGTATCCTCGTCTTATGACACTTACCTCACGTCGCTCATGCTTTTGATCGTACCGACCGAAGTGGAAGTGAAGCCAAATCTGCCGACAGAAAGAATACATTAGAGGGGGCTGTAAGGAATGCGGAAGTAACGATAGCGCTTCTCTAATCGTATATACCTTTTTTCGATGGAAGGCAACATACTGGAGAAGTACGAATGATACATCCCTAAAAGACAAAACCTAATACAGGCGATGGAGACGTCCAGAAGGCGCGGGAAACAGATGACTTACCGCGGAAGATGCCGACACAGACGTAGCAAAACATGAACACCTGCAAAGAACAAGGTGTCATCCAGTTAAATCATTCACCATGCTATTAAAGTTTTGCCATATATAATGTCATATTCTTGGAGTTCCCCAGCTGGAACTCTCGTCGCCAGTCGTCGCCACTGCGAAGCACAAAGCTTCAAATACTGTAGTTCCATGTAGTCTGATCTAAACTTTCTGCTGCTGCCTCCGAGCCACAACTAACGCGCGATGATACCTACTCAACTTTCCGAAAACGGGCAGGTGCATCGACTTCCGGTTGGCCCCTCCTCTGCTGTTCCGAGGTATAAAACTGCGGACACACTCCGATCGCGATGCAAGCGGCTCCCGTTCTAACTTCTTAACCTCCATCCTTCCTTACAGCAAGTAGACACGACGTGCTTGAATGTGTACCAGAACTGACCAGATAAAACCTCTTCAGCAAAAACTGTCTGTTTACTCCTTGGATCCCTTCACGGACCTCAAAATCTTGAGAACAATAAGAGAACTATCACGATTCACGAGACCGACGAGAGCTCTTGTTGTGGCAGGCTGACTGTGGTTCCCGTCATGCTTCAATCAAAGATCTGGCAATCAACTCGAAGCTAAAATTTCACATGGGAAATTGACGTAAGGCAAGCAGGAGTGCAGGAACTGCAGTCTCGCAGTTTCTCAGTATCCCTGTGATGGCTCGAGATTTCTTCTGAAATCCGAGTGAACGACGATTTGATACACAGCTCTTCTGCAATGGTAACTTATTCGTGGGATTATGCTGTTAACTGTTGTGATCGGACGCCGATGCTCATCCAAGAAGATTTTTGCTTCGCATTTCTTCGCCACGTGCGCATGATCTTGAAAGGAGACGGAAAGACCACTGAAGTACCACACTACCTGACCACCAATGCTGTTGGACCACCCCGGCCGGAAAGTTCATAACGAAGAAGGGTTCGATGATTTCCACTCGAACAGTAGAAAACGATTCGCTCTTATGTCTTATGGCGCTTGATCGCTCAATAAGCTCGCTGGTTGGTTGCGTGATGGGATTGGTTTCGCTAATTCTAACACCGTCCTTTGTTCTTTGCAGATCTGGAATGTGGACCTTTGTTCAACCCTGGCCATATAGCGGATCCGAAGATAACGTCACACTCAAATGACTCAGTATCAAGATGGGAAATGGGAAAGGCATCGCGACCAAGCCACCAAGGGCACGAACCGTGAGACCAACTCTTGCAGGACCTTCCAAAGGTGTGACGCTTTCCTTTGCAACTATTGAGCAAAACAAAACAACAGACCTGCGCACCAGGGTCTTACCTTCATGTTGTTGCAGATTTGCAGCCAGTGAGGTTTCCATCCCAGAATATTGCACATATAGTCGTCATCCTTGTGGATCTTGAAGGGGTTCTTCATCTTCCTTCTCGTCGGAACTTGTTCCGCGTCCGTTGGCTTGGAATCCATGGTGAATGTCGGGTAAGCCTGAGTACTAGTCTCCCCGGAGGAGTTTGGGATGCTTCTCTTCGGACCGGACTTTCGTCTGGACAGTGGGTCCTTTGGTGGGTGCATATAAAGGATAAGGTTGTTAGATTGGCTTCCGCTGCCGTAATCGATCCGAAGTTTTGCCAAAACAAATCGTTTCTCAACCTTTGTCTTTTATAGCGAGGTCGCGGACTGCCAACACAACTACCTGTTGAGCTGCATATTGGTCTGTCTAAACAGGTGACAGGACAAGCTAATGCCATGCAGCGTCTCGAGAAGTAAGCATGAGGTCTTCAATAAGCATTTTGATATACTCAATATATATTCACACGTTTTATCAGTGTACCGGCTTCCTGACAAAGGCTTAGCTTAATGGCTTTATTATGGGCGCGGATTCTCGAAGATTTTGTGCCACCACGACGACACTGACTGTCTACTTCATATGCACAGGTAAGTTTAATCTGTTATCGATGTACCTCGTTATGTACTATAAAGCATAGTGTTTTCTTTACCCAGCTTTGTTTTTCCCAGTATCGTGCAACAGCAGAGTCCGACATCACAAATTACTTTGCATTTCTGCTTACGCTAAATGCGAAAGCGGTGGCAAGAAGTGGCACAAGAGAAGGAAAAGCCGTAAGAGAAAGTCTCCACCCAAGAAAATTCCGTCTCAGCCAAAAGTGGTTCCGCGCCCCGGTTACGTTTCAGGTACGCTCAAACACGTAGCTCGCCTGAAGTTCTCTGGCCTGCTTACGTATCGAGATCACACAGTAAAGTCATAGCTTCGATCGAGGCCCACAGGTCGGGTGGACTGGGCTTTACCGATCAAGCGACTTCACCGGAGAATACTCAGTTACGTCCTAGCTCATTCCACCCAAAGGGTTTGCAGTAGTAAGATCAAACTTTCAGATGGCATCCGCTTTCCAGGCTTCTCTCAAAAACAGACTATAAACCGCTCTATTCATATAAAGCAGGAAATATTTGGAAAATCCTCCATCGTTACGATGAACACTTGAGGTTTAGAGCTCGTACGTGCGTCTTGGTTTTTGACCAAGAACAACTTCCGCTCGTAAGCATTCCGCTTCTGAGACGCTTCGTTGCCTTTTACAATACGGTGCGCGCCGAGTACCGTAAAGCTGGCCTTAACGATATCGTTTTCAAAGCACGTCTTGCAGTAAGAACGATCTGATGTTCACTGCGCACTTGCTGCGACGAAAATGGCTTCTTCTTCGTCACTCGTTTCGCCATCCGTGATGTCTCCGTCCAGTTGGTCCCTTACCATCGCTCGAACTAGTCTACGGCACTCCACCGAATACTGCTTGGCAGTTTCTGGTTCCAAGTCACTTCCGGGTTCGGCTTCGTGTATCGCAGTAGTCGCGTGACTTGCTTCTTCTGGTGGTTGCTCTTCCATTTGCAAGGCGGACCATTTCCTTTGGGTTTCAACGTCAGGAGTTGAGATGATCCTCCTGAGCTTATCGTTTGGAATATCGGAACGTTCTTCCCGAAGAGCTCGTTGAAAGGGCCAACTGGCAGCCACAGCGATCAGGAAACTGAGCGCAATCATTGCGCAACATGCTACGATGATCATAGTGCCGCTTTTGCCAATGATAACGTCAAGCATGTGCAAGAGCGTACTCCACAGAATCAAAGGAGAGAAATAGACCACACAGACAATAACCCCTGCAAACACTAAAAGTCCAAAGAGTACCCTCCACATCTCATCGGCATGGCATTTTCGAAGCTTGATGATCATCGGTACAAACGCAGGTGATTCTGAAATCCAAATCGAATCTCACGACGGTTTGTCTTTTCTCTGCGCGATACGTACACATCCCTCTCTTGTCCAGAAATCAAGAGAGATGAAATGCAGTGTTCGAACTTCGAATTTTGCCACGTACCCCAGATATTCCCGATGAGACCATACAAATGAACACTGATGACATCACTGCGGAAAGCGGTTATTATTGTACTGACGTCACTGCGGCCGTCATATAGATTAATTCAGTACATGATCATCGCGAACCCGGTACGCAGTTCTTGCGCTCACTTCACTTCGCTGTAGTGCAGCTTACTATTCATTCTCTTTCTTCCATATCGTTTCAGACCCAACTCGCAACAGAAAAGCCTGAATATTTTCAGTTTCAAAATTTAATCGGAATATTTCTTGCAGGTGGGTTCCCCTAGTACTCCTACATTTCGACAGCAGCGAGGTGAAAAAATTTATCAAAAATGCCTTGATTATCTCCTCAGAACGACATTACGCATCTAAAGTTTTTCCTTCCAGTCACTGCAGAGCCTTCAGACTATCAAACTACCATGACGCATTTTTTTCCTCGTCAGACTCAAGAGGGGTCTCGACACAGAATTGCAACTGTTTTATTGTTCAATGGTCGGTTTAGTTATTCGGAATTCAGAATACGAGTGTACGGGTAACGTTAGTTCGTACGGACGTTATCTGAAGATGTGGATTTGCAAATGAACTTTTGCAGCTGACGAAAAACACGAAAGTTATATATGAAAGTTCTCAAAGTTCATCTCAAAGCTTTGAGTTCGAATGACACGGATCTCCAGGCAATAAATGCACACAGGACATGCGCATGGTGCGCAGTGCATGCAGTTTGGTGGGTACTTGGGATGACTAAACCACATATCTCTTCTTTGATATCTGCGCACATCGATCACAATATGCTTTTTGTTATCCTCATAGCTGACGAACTGCTAACATGGCGCCAAAACAGCGGCCCAGCCGGAAAGTGTCCGGGACGGGAAGAAAATCTGCACTCGGAAGTTCAGTGGCAGACGACAAAGCTGTGCGATATGGACAGCTGGCCATTACAAGCCCTAGTGGAACCATGCAAACCAAACCCGTACCACCCTATTCTGGTATGATCTCAGCGAAATGTGCTATTGTAAACCCAACTTGAGAGGTCTTTATCCTGCAGAGCAAGAAGAAGGAAGTGGCAAGCGGTTCCGACGGCAATCGAAGGTTGATCGGCTGAGAAGAAGGAGCGAAGAGATAAGCTTGGCAAGGGGCAGTTTGCCAGGTTTGTTATTGCTACACCTTGATGATGTTCTGACTTATCGGCCTTGGTCCCTACGACCTCTGTTGTAGTGTCCTGCTAACCCTGGAACTCGGATTTTCCAGAGGCGCAGCCAGCTGTTGGACCAATACTTCCGCCTACCACTCCCGCCGCGTCTCTTTCAATAGTACCACCACCACAAGGTCTGTTCGATAGCGTTATGCCACTGAAGAAGAGGCAGAGATCAACGTATTAGATGTGAAACACGATTTTGTTTTTGTTGGTTTTCATAGGCGGAGGTGGAGAAAGCAGGACTTCGACAGACCCGAAAAAAGCGGTTGCAGATGCGGAGAAGAAAGCGAATGAGCTGGTGGCGAAGATCTCTCCGATCGCAAATGTTCCTGTCATTCAAGTACCAAGTCCCCCGGCACCCAAGCCAACAGTATCAATGCCACCTTCCCAACCGAAACGAAGCTTTTCCCAACGAGTATCTACCTTTTTCGGTCGACAAAGCAAACAGGTTGGTCAAGCTAGACAGTAATGTTGCAAACAACAGTATTCCATTTCGTACCTTCGCGAATATTTCTTCTTAAACGGACTATCGACCCTTCTAAGAACTGAGATTATTCAAACTTTTCCCATCAGTGGAAGAAAAACTCCAAATCAGTTTTGACTGTGGCTATAGAGCAAGTTCGTGATACCTGCCCTTCCAGTCCCTTCATCACGTAGCGAACCCGATTCCGTACCTGAACCGACGCCTGTCGACGAAACGGGGCAAGACCTTGAGCCTGAACATGAATCCACACCGGTCCCTGTGGTTCCTCTTCAACAGCCGAAAGCCGAACCAGAGCCCGAAGAGTCTTCCAGCGACGAAGACGACGATGACGAGGCTGGCGTCACTGATTTCCTGTCCCTTCTCGGTGTCGACCCTATGCTCATCAACTACCGCGACCTGAAGACCACGCGGACTGACCACGCTAGGATAGAGAGACAAGATGAGACCAGCGAAGTCTTGCATGCCAAGAACGTGGCGATATGGGACAACCTCAAGCTGGAATATGTTGACATTGATAACTTCGATGACGAGTTCTTGAGGTTGTGGGACTTGGAAGCGGGCGACGAGATGCTGCAGTACATGGCCAAGCAGACCGAGGGCTACCGCGTCGAGTTAAAGTCCCTGGACGAAGAGAACGACAAGGTGGAAGATGTACTGGACGATCTGAAGCGGAAAATGCAGGATGGGTACTTTCAGATCAGAGACTACGACCTCAAGGCAGCCGAAGCCGAGAATCGATACAAACAGCTTGTGAAACTTCGCCCGAAAAGGTATTCGAGACTATGCGAACAGGCTCGACCAGATTAATAAGTGACGCACGCTGTCAGCCAATTGTACCAGACCAGTGCGCCACTTGAATAACAACGCCGACAATTGCTTTTGCGGGTGGCGCACGTTCTCAGTGTTATTTACTGGAAGTGTGCGCCACTTGGAAGAACGACCTTGTCGAATTTGTTTGCGAACGCGCCATTTCGCCTTCTCGATACTCTTCTTTTTCTATAAAGCTTGTTACGATGAACAACGACGTTCGTTGTAGAGAAAAGAAGAAGGGGCAGGATGAGGGCGAAGAGGAGGTTCCCAGTCACATAACTATGGTGTCCGAAGCTCTCAACGCTCTGTGCGACCAACGAGCCGCCTTGCTGCGCGAAAGCCAACTGACTCACCTGCACATCAACGAGAACCTCGAAGCAGTTCGCCAAGAAGAGCACCTGGTCGACCGCGACTTTCACACCGCAGTTCGTATCTTCAACGAAGCCATGCGCAACTTCGACCGAGCAAAGCGCGAAGCGGTCAAGAAGCAAGCCGACTTGGCCATGGTTCACGAAGACCTCACCTACCTCACAGAGGAGGTCAGTCTGTACGTCTTTGAAGACGATCACCCTCAACCAGAATATGAAATGGACGTAAGAGAAGCTTTCAAGTACCTCGCGTACCAGAGTCCCGAAATGATGAAGCTCAGACGCGATCCAACGAAACGGTTGGACTTGCTGGAAGAAACTCTAGAAGCCATGAAGAACACCGGCACTAAACAGATTAGGCTCGTCGCAGACGCACACGATGAAATACGCTTCCATGTCAGTCGAAGGCAGAACATCTTCCAGCAGATTATCATTGGTTTCATGCAACAGAAAGAGATTCGAAAGATAGACGAGAATGTCTGGAATGTGTTACTGAAGCAGGAAGCCAAGTTGAAGTTGTTACAAGACCAGGTCAGTCAGCAACAGGCTTTGAATAAGGTTTTGGAACCGAGGTTCAGTGCCATGAAAGACAGTAATGCGAAATTACGAGAAGCCATCGACAAGACGAAAGCTGGTGCCGAGAAGATACCTGAGGATGGAGGAGGGAAGAAGGATGGGGTCGAAGGCCATTGTGGGCCTGCAAGAGAGGTGATCCTCAAGAGCTTCGAGGAACAGCAAATGAAATGCGGCACGGATATTGTGGAGAATGAGCCGGGGGAACAACTGTGGGAAGAGCTGAGCAGCGCAAAGGATTCAGAGTCGTGGAAGGGCGACCGCACCAGGTCGCTTTCGTCAAGCTCCGACTGGAGCATACCGAGTCCTCCTTTTCGACGCTACTGAAACCTTTGTTTCACGTGGCTTCGCCAAGTACTAGATGACTTTAAGCGTGATTTGAGCAGCTGTCAGTAAAATCTTCAATCGATGTGTGCGAAGGTCGAAGCAAAGGTCGAAGCAAAGGTCGAAACAAAGGTCGAAGCGGAAAGACCGCAATCCGAAGAAATGAGGAGAAGGAATGCTGTCGTCACTCCAGATCAGGCTCATTTATAGTTAGGCTCGCTGTGGGCGGGGTTCAGTAAACTCCTTAAGCTATTAGCAGGCGTGTTGTGATTGGTTGTCAGGCCGTACTGCCCGCTGTCCGCAGCGCTTCAGGTGTAACGTTGATTGATCGGTTCATTGTTCTCTTCACTGCGCCATACTTGTCTTAATACTTCATCCCGTTATTTTTCCCATCACAAGATGGAAACGGGATGTGGGACCCACTTGTGGGATCTTACTGTAGTTCAGATCCGATTTCACACGTTAAAGATCAAGCGAAAATAAGCAAAGACTGACGAAGTGACCACTTTCGAATATGCCGGAGCAACACCTGCGACCGTTTTGGTATTTTAACCCAGAATTTCACGATGGACTCATTGTCACAACCTGCGATGCTGTTACTCAGTTTGTGAGAGAAAAGCGAATCGATTCGAGATGGCGGCTCGAGGTTTACATTCTAACATTCACATAATAAGCACTCTTGGCTTCGTACATCCTAAAAGGAACGACGAAGAGCAGGAAACTAACCAAGACCTGGTAAATCGTGTTTCCTTCATACAGTTGGCAGGAAGAAGGCCCAGTAGGCGGCGGCCATACACGTTCCAAAAGCAGAATTGCAGGCCAAGATGGCGGCTGGAGTACCCACACCCGCTGTGACAGTACCAAAGACCGCTCCGGCCCCGGCGTAGCAAGCTACTTGTACCGCGGCGCAGCCAGCTTGAGCAGCTGCCACCGCAAGGGGTCCGGCGCTGGCGTCGGTAACAAGGAGGAGCCCCAGGAAGATGACGATGGAGCGCGACATCATTCTTTGGAGTGTTGATTAAGTAACGGTTCGCCGAGGGGGTCTCCTGGACTATACGCAAACCAAAAAGATGCAAAAGGCATGATCATTTTCTGGACAAGGCTTTATGCTGACCGTTTAGAATTACTTCACCCAAAATTCACAGTGAAGTCAAGCTCATCATATACGTACCATGGAAGGAGCCAACCGTAAAAGTCCGTTTGAGGAAAAACTGTACAAGAAATGACACAATCCGTCGCGGTCAGTTTCAAAATGAAAGACCGAAGTTCTAATGCTGTACCTACTTGACTTTTGACATAGTCAGCTCCATAGTTGCATGATAGGCAAATCTCACCTGGTTCTTCGCTTTTCATCTCACGTGCTCGCCTCAGTTGATGGTCCTTCTATCGACGAAAGCCTATCAGCTGGAACAGGGTTCGTCACAACAAGCGCTATCGAACTGTTCGCACCATTTGTATAAAAGTGTGTATTAAATTGTTGTTCGTCTTGCTGTGTGATTGATAACCTTCATGTCCTTTGATATATTTCTTCGGTGAGGTGAATCAAAGCTTGTTCCGGCGGACCGTGGATCCCGTCATACAGCAACAAGGAGGAAGTTCAAGGAGGAAGTTCCACAGAGATAGCAGACTCACTTTTGGTGGAAGAGCTTCGAAGCCAAGCAAAACAGTAAAAATTACGGTTCGAGAACACCAAACTAAGGTTGTTATGGTAAAGCATTGGTTCAGGGAGATGAGCGGTATCGTTTGAAAGAGTTCCGAATACTTGTACAGGTATTGAGACTGGCGTTGGAATAGATTGAAGCTCTGAATTTTGTGGTCCGATAACGCCCGCGATATCGTGTGGGAGGTGCGTCGCCGGTTCGTCCACAGAAAGAGGTATCTCGCTCATGAAAACCAGGGTTGGTAGCCATGAAGGTCTTCCGAAGACAGGGAATGTGCATGAAAAGATTGACGTGTCTCCAGATACCCATCGAGTACAAACCGTACACGTAGGGATTCAGGACGCTGCTAGAAACTCCAAAAATAAACAGGATCTCTTGGACCAGATGATCCAGTTGAGCCGCAGAGTTCCTGCATAAAATACCCATGAGTTAGGTATACAGTATGGTACACAATTATGCGAAGTGAGAGCTGGGCAAACAGCAGGTTCAAGACTCTTACCTCAAGTGACGCACGTTTTCATTGCTATTGGCTCGAAAGGTGCGCCACTCGACATAACGACCTTGAATGTTCTTGCCCAGTTCCCACGTGTTGATTGGTGATGATAAACATACTGTAAGGCTTCACGAACTTCGCGAACTGACGTCACATTAAGCGTGTGCTGTATCGTCATCTTAACCGTAAACTCTACGCGTACTGGGACGTCACTTCGCGAAGTTTATGTAGCATTACAGTACTCATTAGACAATTACCTGTCAAAAATGTACCACATCGATAGTAGCTGGTACGGCGACCAACACAAGATGAATATCCCGACAATAAAAACTACAAAGAAAAACAACGAACGTTGAATTCCGGACAACAAATCACGCGCACAAAGATCCACGTGTAGATGCAACAAGGAAGTTCTTACCAGTCATCTTTAACGTGCGATGTTTCGCTTTGATGAGTCGGTCAGTATTGCTGGTCCTCAAAGAAACCATGGATCTTCGTAGACTTTCCGTGCCATTCCTAAAAGAGTCCGTCACGTATGTGTCGGTGGGAGACCGCCCTAGAAACAGAAGACCATCGTGAATCTGTGGCGCCACTGTAGCGCTCATAAGAGAACCAACGAAATTGGTGGACAGCGGTACGAACTGTGTTGAATGGTACTGGCGACTACCCGTAGCCATATTCCCAGGTAGCACATCAGGATCGTCAGCAAAGGTAATCCATACGTCAGAAGCATTACTCCTATGCCGTAAGCCATTTCGGAGTTCCTTGACGCAAATGATCCAAACGTCACGCACTAAAACATTCCGACAAGGTGAGACTATCGATCGTCTTACTCAGTCAGACGATCCGATCCGCTTGAACGAAGTCTAGAAGAACTGACATACATACACATACCTGATGGTACCAGTTGTATTCTGGATGTTGCAGAACGTGGAATATGAGAGCCTAGAACAAACATATAACGCTGACGTTGTTGACTTTCGTGGACCCTCGTGAACTATATCGGAAATGCAGAAACGGACCAGACAGGACTGGGGACCCACCTGAGGAGCCGCACAGGCAATGGCGAGGAGCCATGCGAGTAGGATCATGATGCGAGTTCGCTGGCCGGCTTTCTGGACGGAAGACATTGGGTCCCAGATGGCCAAGAACCGATCGACACTCATGGCAATGAGCAAGAGGGCACTGAGGTACAGCCCGAAGACCCGTAAACAGGAAAACAGCTTGCATGTCCAGTTTCCGGCTGTCCATTGCACCGTCCATTTCCACGCAATCTGTAACAGCAAAAACAAGTTCACGACCAATTGCAAGCAGAGAATTTCTCAAGTTTTCCCAAAAGGTTCTCGGAATAGAGCACAGCTTTTCCCAATATTACTTATCGGAATTCATGCGGAGCATGCTGACTGACATTGAAGAATAACGAAAATGAGCAATGTAGAGAGGAGAGATTGTCAATTTAGCAACCGTTTATCATAAGAGTAATACTCCTTGTCCTCGACTCCATCTCCCTTCCGTGACAAACCCAGGTAACCTCTGAGAAATTCACGTTTGGCGCAGGACGTACGTATCGGAACTTTAGATCAAAAATAAAATTGCCCTCTTAAAAAACCGACGACCAGCTTGATATGTTCAACGTTGTATTTTGTACGAGCGCCTATTGAAGTAGCTCATACTGAGAAAAAAAACGGAACATAGTCGAGCATGAGAGTTTTGAAAAGGTTCAATGGGGTTCTCACGAGCAATTAGCCCAGCTGCCTGTCAGGCGTTCTTTATAACATGTATGATCGAATTTAATTCAATATTTCTCTTTACAGTCCGCAATGAGTCAGAAATGCATGTGTCCTTTGTTGGCAGGATCTCTATCCTTTTACTGCCAAACAAACCAACGTAACAGCTTTACTTGAACCACCAAGAGAAAAACACCAAGCCCACAAGTAGGGTAATTTGAATTCCTACGCCTGGAGGCTGGAACCAGATACTGTGATAGACAAAAAGCCTGCTAATCAGACCGATGTATGGTAGGATCAGACAGGCCAATTACGGGATCATCCCATCGTAGGCAAACACAGCTGGCGGCCTACGCAAAACTAATGTACTGTAGTTCGAATTTCGAACAATTTCCGGCTTAAAAGAGCCCCCTTGCAGCCTCGGCTTCCCCTGTCGGTTACTTCCCCCATGCGCACGAATATGTTAGGCCAGAGCGTGTTTTCCAGAAATAGTAATGCTTCTGAGAAACTGGGACTTGACACCGCTGTGGCGTTACGACGAAACAATTGGGCCGTCGGCAAATGAATTGAACACGACCGTCATTCGAAGTGGCGCGTACATTGGGAATGTTATTAGCTGCCACTTGGGCAAACGATCTTGTTCAGACCCTTTGCCGACATCCAGTAGTCATGTTCTTCGCTGTCACTGTCTCACACAAAGTCGTAAATGGTACTTTTTCTTGCGAGCCGCGACTGAGAACCTCAAACTGAAGTGAGCAAAAAGGTCATCGGGTTCATTCTGGATGGTGGCTAGCGCTGACCAATCGCCTACCTTTAGAGGCATCTCGACAACTGTGACCATGATATCCGCAGTGCACAAGTTAAGCAGAAGGATGTGCACTCGAGTCTTTTTCTTCATTCTGATCAAAGTGCTGAAGACGGTAATGTTGCCCAGAAGGGAGATCCAAACCAAATTAGAATAGATAACAATCACGATGACATTCACACTGGTGAACTGCATTTCCTGCGGTAATTGGCCCCGCCCGTAGGCGCTGGACGGGGTGCTGCTAATATTATTCCACAGCACACTCTGCATATCATAGAAGGGCACCGAGATCCCACGGACCGAGTTCGGCGTGGTGAAGGTGTCCATTTGATGGTCCAGCAGGCTCCCCGCAAATAGACAAGCAGCCGCTTGGTGGCCTCGAGTGAGTACTCCACTCTCAATCGACAGGATGATCGGGCCACACAATGGGTTCGTCACGTCCCGATCAGTCCAGTATTCCAGGTTAAAGGGCGGACATGAGCGTCGTAGGCTGATCAAAAAAGAAGTCTAAAAGGTCGATCATTTCACTGCGATTTTCTTTGACCCCATAATCCGGATGATCCATCACGTAGAATGCTCGGACGGTCTGCATGTACTCCACGTTACATAAAACGGCCAAAGCCTGCAGAAGAGACAGCGACATGGAATTCCTGTAATATTACACTAGCAATTCGGATTTCGAACAATTTTCTATAATAATCATGGTTCGAGGATATAGCAATTATGCCTATTAGCGTAATGCACGAGCGGTCAGACAGAGGAATGACACAGGCCTGGACGACCGAAAGTAATTACACTGACGAGCAGACTTTTCTTCGGTTTCCGGTAATGTAAGATAATAATCCGCCTGACATTCGAAGGTTGCGTCTAGGAAGTCCGAATAAATCAAAATTATAATTAGAAAGATCGATATTGAATTTGAGCAGGGTCAAAAATTTGATTAGCGCAGAAGCTTAGCTCTGCCCACTCCTTGCGCTAAGACTTAATCACGTCAGGTTGGGGCCCAAAGTCACGCGAGAGGTCGCCCGCCGCATTGAACTTTCACGTCGACAGTCCATATTCCAGCCTTTTGCAATTCGCAGGAAACGTCATGAAAATCTTTCACGTGATATTTTTCAGAGAGGAAAGCAGGCTTGTCACAAGTGTATACAATAAATATTCATCAAGAGATCTGTTCTTTTTGGCGCACTCAAGTTCCGCCTTGGAGCATGGTGCAGCGGAAGGTTGTAGTGCATCTCAAGTTCCACAAATAACACTGTAAGTCTTCAGACCAGTCAGATAGCCATCTCGTACGCCCAATTAAAATTCCCAGCGGAATAGTCATAAAGTGCAAAGCAGAATGTCAGCAGGAAAATCCGCAGTGCCGGGCTCGATCGGGGTTCTCAAATTATACAGTATAAAGGCTCAAACGATATTTCTCGCGGTAATCGTACACACATCACAGAGCTCAGCCAGATCAATAGTCGAGCAATCCCAAACCACAAAAGCCTTGGTTAAGAAGTGGTGCCGCCATGTTTGTTATTCGATGCGTGGATGGTTACTCTGCCGGGACCAAGAAAATGAACAGGGACCATGGGCGAACAAGGGCTTCCGGGGATTATGAACCCTAATCAGGAAGTTACTTATAGCGCGCAAGGGATATTAACCGGCACGAAATCTTAAAAGTGAATATACATATTAACATTTTATCCGCTCCAGTCCCTTCGGAGTACAAGGCAAGGTGCGGCACTTCTGGCTCTCAGCTGATCTTCCCTGCCTAACAAGTACCGCTCCCAGGAACCCCGCCTGGTGCGATACGGTATATCTGAATACCTCACTCTATATAGCCTCACGCTCGGAAGCACAAAAGGGTACGGGTTTCGAACAAAAGCGCAATGCTGTATTCCGCAAGCCCAAAGAAAAGGCTACAGGAAAGAAATGGCTAACCGAAAGTACGCGGCTTTCGATTTTGGCCTGCAGAAAGCTGGGTCGATTAGCTTTATCGTGGAGGCAATCGCGGCTGACGGATACGCCTCAAGTTAAGCTACAGATCGTGCTGCATGTCAGTTTAGAAATTTTTGTCATCCAACGCGCACGCCTCTTCCATGAGAGTTTGCGGCAACATCTGAAACAGTAAAAACATGAGAAGTCTGATTAATATTGCGCGTTACAGCACCACGGTTGATACCCGATGGACGACAACTTCTCGCTCCATGACTAGTCAACAGGCGGACAGTGTGCAAACCGTCATCCCCAAAGAAGTTCCAATGGCGGAGCTTAATCTCCGAAACAAATTTCAGAACTATGTTCGTACCATCGTGCGTACCCAAACGGCCAGAGAGACAAAGACTGGGCGTTCCCTGCTGCGCGGGTTCTTACCGCACGAACCCGAATACCCGGCTAACGATGCTTCAACATGTAGGTACTTAGACTGTACTTAGAACAGCTGGAGTTTGGCATCTGCGCTTATGCTGCGCACCAAATTTGGATGGAAGCGAAAAGTGTCTCCCTGATTTTCATTAAACGTACGATCGCGGTCCAGAAAAAATCAATACTTACCCAGTAGTGTCAACAGTAAAAATAAGTTAACGGCTTTGAAAATCTGGAGCGTTGTCAACTTAAAGCTCAGGGCGGTGACATCTACTGTTGGTTCTCTGTGTAGTGACAAGAAGGTCGACTGGGCTAATACATAGCTCACATCTTCGACACTTCCGGGACGATGCGGCGCCGGAAGTCGAAACTTTGTATGCCAAGATTCTCATTGGATCACTATATCAAAGAAACCAGAACCACGGTCGCAGACTCGCAGCTCTCCACCCTACCAGGTTCATCCTTGCTTTCAGGAATGGTTTAAGGCCAGTGTGGACTTGCCCATTTAGAAAAATTGATGGAAGGTCGTATGCTTACAAACGATGGGAATTTAATTTGCCGGTGACAGCTGGTGGAATCGTTCATATTGAAATTTTCTCCAGATTTGACGTGACACACGTGCGCATGTTCCCCCGAGATTCTAGAGCGGTGATCGAGAGGTTTACTTTGTCTCAGTCAGAAATCCCTTGTTGTGCTCTGGATCAACTTGGTTGGTGCCTAAGCCTCCATCAACCAAACAATTCAGCTCTTAATTGGGGATTCCCCACCCGAAGAAAAGGAACAAGCCAGTCGAGGCACGCAAGTATTAGGAAGATAGTTTACTTCCTTCGGAACAGGCTCTTCAGCCTCCGATGGTAAAGCCCAATTTCCAACATTCAAAGCGGCTCAAGTTTTTACGCCCCATCAAAGTCCCTCATTGAAATCCGTTCTCCTACCGGTACAACAGAGTTCGCTTCGCTATGCTTCATTACACTGTTACAGAAGGACTGTTCAAGAGCACATGACCGACCATCATCATTAATCGCACTTGACTGCTCCAACAGAGAGTGGTTGACATAATTCGGGATTAGTCCAGCCAGCCGTGGGTCGTTAAAATATGTGTGAAGGCAGACAAGTGCCCATTAACACCTCCTAACTCAAAACATTCCAGAAAACCCTTTTCAATATGAAAATCACGCTGTTGACAACACCGTGAAAACAGAAAGAGAAAGCTGCGATTTCGAAGAAAACTTGTGACTGACAGAAGGAAGCTCGTAAAGAAGTTTACGAGGCATGAAGAATGACCCGTGCGACCTTCAGCGTCCCTTCTTTTTGGCGTTCTTTTTGAACAGCGTAAACTTTTCCCCTTTCGGAGACTTTGCCGGCGACTCTTCAACCGGCTCAGCTTTGGTCTTCTTCTCTTCCTTCTCGCGCTTTCTCGACCTCGCTGTGCCTGCTGACTTCGGTCGTTCATGCTTTCCTCCCGACTGTTGCTTTTCGTGCTTTCCTCCTGACTCTGGTCTGTCGTGCTTCGCATCAGGAGGAACAACAGGCGACTGAGGGACTTTCGGCGAAGGCGCTGTGTGTGGTGTGGATGCGTGGTTGGGAGAAGGCGCAGTTTTCGGCGAGGAAGCAACAGCACGATCACTACTTCTACGAGGTGTAGCTTCGGGGCCGTCAGCTGTACCAGCGCGTCCAAAGTTCGAAGCCGGAAGTGACGCCGCCTGTCGGTGCTCTTTATTCCGCTCTTCCTTCTTCGAGCTCTCTCGATAGACGGCAGCTCTGCTTGAAGGTCTGTCTTTCGTTACGGCAGTCTACAACAAACAAATATTCACTAATCAAAACCAGACATGTGAGAATGAAAACTTACAGCGGCCTCTCTGGTTTTCCATATGTGGTCCATGGAGGAATGCTTAGCCACAAGGGAGACACGCATTCTGTTAACCACTTCCTCCGGATCTAAGTGATTACAACAAATAAAAGCTAGCAAGCCAATCATTCATGGAAAGATCTTGGGCTATGTACCTTCTTTTCTCAGTGAGCGTATTCGAGGTAGCGGAATGATATAGTCCTTCCATACGAAATGGTAATGTTCCAGTGTCAGATACCTATGGGAAAGTTTCGGGCATAGGAACTGGTACATCCCGTTACTAGACGAAACGAAAAGTACCAGTTAGCATCTATTAGCAGGACGCGGATGTCTGCCTGTTTGAGGAGGTCCTGTTCCTGGTCGATGCAGTTCATCATGTCCTCGGTCGACATGTAGACCCACCGCACACAGTCCATCAGTACCTTGAAGTTCTGCCGCCGCTCCTTCTCCTTGTACTGCATCCAGCGCATGGCAGCCACAAAAACGTGGACTTCTGTCTAATCGACAACCAAGAAATTAGCATTCAGCCACCTATTCTGCAGAAAAGCGGCAGACAATGTGGGACCTAGGCTAACGAAGTCGGCAAGATCGTCTGGCGAAGCGGCGCAGGTTTCCAGCCAATTAGGCCAAAAATTTGCGCCACTTGGGAAAACAGTCGAACTCGACAACATCGTTGTTTTCCAAGTGACGCAGGCTTTCGGTGATAAAACTGAAAACTTGCGCCACTTGAGAAAACAATCTGGTCGAGTTTTTTTGCCGAGCAGCGAGCTCCCATGGCTCATGTACAGCCAGATGAACGGCAGGCTGGCAGCTCGTACCTCAATGACAATGTGGTCATTCGATAGCAGCCGCGTGACTTTCTCAATATCCCACAACAGGAAGCCGGGCATCTTGGTCTGGATATAGAAGTTCTTTGCAAGTCGCTTGTAGGCTTCCGAGTACAGTGGATTGACACCCGTCCGTTCGGCAAGCTAACTACGAAGAAAACATTGTCATGCCATATATCAAAAGCGACCCAGACCAGTCTGCCAAGAACCCACCTCGAGGGTTGTCATCAAGTTCTCGTCAGCCAAGAGCGTGTTAATGAAGTCGGAGCATTTGTCCGTCAGGTCCGGCATCTCGAGGATATTCGCCGTGGTCAGCGTATCCACTGCGGTCTCATAATTGATCTTCAGGTCGCCGCTGTACATATAGTCGATGATGGCCGTCATGCCTCTCGCAGGAATGCCATCAGCTGGGACATCCACCATCAGCTTATCCCCGCTCTCAAACAGTAACCTCTCGAAATATTCTGAATGCGCAATGAGGACACATCGATGTGCGTACACCTTCTCCTTCCCACAAACGATCACGCAGTCATAGCCCGACTTCGTCAAGCGCATTCGGTCAACCACGGCACCCAGTTCCTCAAAATGAGTCTGGCGATCACGACGCAGTATCAAACGAGCAGTAGTAATCTCCTCCGGTAGAATAATATCAGGGATGCGGTTTGTGATGACACCAGCTTTGCCAATTTCCGTCACTTCCGGCAAGCTCAGACCAGAGATTGTGGAGGTAGCGTTGAAGTAAGGCGAATCGGCAATATCGACGTCCCCCTTATCCTGCTTTTTCTTATCGGACCTGGCCGTCATTTCAAAGCATTATAAACAACGTTTCAAGGTGCCACTCTTAGGACCTTCCTTCTGTTCACCAAGCCAGCTCCTACTGTGAA
The DNA here is from genome assembly GCA_001949185.1 of Ramazzottius varieornatus. Taxonomy (NCBI): domain Eukaryota; kingdom Metazoa; phylum Tardigrada; class Eutardigrada; order Parachela; family Ramazzottiidae; genus Ramazzottius; species Ramazzottius varieornatus. The sequence goes on along the minus strand of BDGG01000012.1, from coordinate 590,898 downwards.
CTGACCAGTTGCTACGAGAGTACCAGCTCCAGGAGCACAAGTCGAGAGCGAGGAACCTATTCCGCCAAAGAAAAGGGCATCGGCTCTCAAACGACCTCGGGAAAGAACGGAAGTAAAAAGCGACAGTTCACTGCCTGGTGTTCACGAATGATCTCATCAAAGACGGCGGGGTTGGGCGGTTGCACTGACTTCCTTTCGCTGTCCGCATTTTCCACATCATCCAGACAGTCAGCCACTGTCCAGCCACCCTTTACCCTACGTACCAAAACCCATTATTTGCACGCAGTATTAAAATTGCCAGTACGGCAGTAACACTCTGTCGTCGTTGTTGTAGTCAACTTTGTCGTGGAAGATAAATCTTTTGTTTAAGATTACTGCTTCTAGTGGGGCACTCTTTGGCAGCATTATGTCGGTTGTTCGGCACTCTCAAGAACAGGGATTCAAACGACATTGCTATACTAATTCTTCCTTCTTGGCGTTCTGAAAATCGGATACATGTAAGGACTACATTAGCTCAGTCTCCCTACTGAACCTTACTCGGTAGAAGCAGTACCAGCGAAACTTAAACATATTTCTGGCCAGTACCCGACATCGTTAGGAACCAGCCACTTGTAACACCGTATTTGGTTTGATTTGCAAGTTCATCAAATGCCATATCAATGAAGCGTCGCCTAAGTTCGAGTGTCCCATCGAAGATAAGATTACCCCTGCCCAACAACGTTCGAATATTGACGGCGCTCTTCAGGCTTTAGGGGGCGGCTTCACATTTTGTTTTCTGAGTATATGGGATATCAGTTGGACCAAGCACAGAGATGAAATCCCCCGAATCACCGCAACATGATACAGTAAAATTTTTCAACTTCTCTATGAAAGAACAAGGAACTCACCTTTATGCCTTTTGAGCAAAGTCCAGCCTACTCATGGCCAGAATAGTATCCGCAATTGTAGCTTTCGACCTCATCGTCTCATCGTCAAACAGCAGTCTATCAGCTCTTGCTTCCAGCTTCTTCTTCTGCTTGGCCGAGTATTTGTTCTGTTTCTCCTCCCAGAGCAGATACTGCCACACACTATCCACTATCGACTCCAGCTTGTCTGCTTCCGACCTTGCAGCTTCACTCCGAGCGAACCTCCGTTCGTTCCGAAGAATCCTTCTAGCCATTCTGAAACTTCTCTGCTGGATCAAGCTGAGGGCGAAGTATATTCGAGACCGCGAACTGAGGATGGGATCACCCAGTCGAAGAGCCAATCGCAGCTGCGATATGGAGATCTTCCCAGCTCGTTCGGCAAAGGCTTTGAACCCGATCTTCCCCAGAGCGGAAAATGCACCACCTAATGTTGACAGCCAGGCCAAATGTTCCTTCACTAGTTCGTTCCACATACATAGGGTCCATATTCGGTTCTCCCTAAAGAAATTCTATTGGATATTGGAAAGTCTGAAAAAGATTCGGATGGGAATAGATGAGATGTCAGGAAATGAATTTACTCCGCTCGTTTTCCTAAATGGCGCACCCTCACAGCCAATAACAAGTAAACGTGCGCCACTTGAGATAGTAATCTGGCTGAAATCATTTGCCGAAGTCCCATTTTACATACCATGCTTCGTCGAACTTATGTACAAAGGCAGTCTCGTCCAAACATAGCGTAATACATGCGGATTGCCCTTGTTGACGATCTCTGGTTGTTGGCCTTTCGCGGATGAACTTGGCGCACGAAGTGCGGAACGGTCTGGAATAGCCCAGGTTGTAGACAACGTGACTGAGCTGATAGGGGTCCAAAACCATCCGTCGGGAAACGCCGTACTTCTCTGGTAACCGGGGAGGATTATGGCCAACTTGACTAGCAATGTTGTTATAGAGAAGCTGTTCTGGGTAGAAGTAACCGTTGCGGATATCCAGGTCTTCGGAATCGCTCAGACAGATCCATTCACCTGCGAGCAGTAACATTAATTAAGCTGAAACCAAACAATTACAAGCATTCGAAGCATCTGATGGGACTTCTGGCCTCCTACTGTTTCCCAGCCTCTCGCCGCCATTCTCTTCGTGCGACTTGCCGTTTATTAGCGCCAGGAACCTATCGGTGGTGAACGCAAAATACTGTGGGGCTGGTGTATTCGGGACATAACCACATCCGTCTTCCAGGTGATGCACAATCTCCAGAAATGTCCATGTCGAGTTTTCTTCCATGCGCGCTGTCGACACGCTCTTCGTACTTCGCAGATTCCAGCACTTTGCCTGCAGCTACACAGTTCGAGTCTTATAGATACGACGAGTAACCACTATCAAACGATGAACACTGCAATGACTGTAGACTGAAGATCATGATCTTGTCCTGGACTCCTGATCTACTCCCGGAACTCAGAAAATTCCTGTAGGTAGTAAGGCCTTTGTTTAAAGTAAGAGCTGGCGACTTGGTCCAAACGTAAAAGAGTCGGTTCGACCGGTTCGTCAGACCCAAGCCGTTCGGACGAGGATTGATTGATAACTTGAGCACAGAGGTAAATGTCAACCCGAACCGCAATGTGTTTGAGCTTCGGTTTGCTGGGGTTGACCGAAAATGAAATGTACTGTAGCCAAATTTGGTTTAAACTTTTGGCTTTTGCGTGGTTTGTGAGTTCTGGGACTAGTCTTTCTGTCCGTCGCCGCAAACTTTCATATCGAATTCACTTCTTTGTAGGAGCTCCGGCTACTTAGTGGATCTTCTTCGGCAGGAACAATTCGCAATAAAATGAACCATTAACGGCAGTTACGGCACAACTGCAAAGGAGGTGACGGACCGGAAGTCTTCTTATACGCCATCACGACATACGTCTTACATGGTATCGATTATCTCTTCGGTGAACAGGTTTATCTGACGGATCTGCTTGCTATTGTTGCCGGCTTAAATGTTATCACAAACCGTTAGATATGAAGTAACAGCTTGACAAGTGCTCAACCGTTAGCCATGAGTCTGCAGATGATCCTGCAGGGCATGCTCCGGAAAGGAGTCGATTGCAGCTTTGGCTCACGCGATGGGATGCAACGAGCCAAAGATCTGTAAGTAACACCGTTTCGTTTAGCTTTCCATGCTCGCTATTGATCTTTCGCGCAGCCAGGCGAAGGCTTCGTATAACTTGGGAAACAGAACGGTGAACCCATTGGTAAAGTGGATAAATTGTAACGTGTATATTCCCTTGTAGCTGAAGTGCCATTAACGCCGTCCCCGGATCCAACACCTTACCACCTATCTGGGAGGAACGTTGCTGCAGCTTCCAGTCAAGAGGATCTTATAGTGGACGCGGCAAAATGGACAAAGGTAAAGATGGGCATGCTATCGTAGGTCGAATGGAGTATAGGGAACGTGGAAAACTCGTAAATTGATATGCTCTACTTCCGCCTTGCAAGCTTGCAACTGAATTGTGTATTGTGGCATTGCAGCCACACGATTCGTTTCTGATTTTAGTTATGATTGAGACAAAGACCGAACCGCCCGCCGTGATGGAGAAGAAAGAACCCGGCGACGAGGTGAAACGGTTATCCCTGGCGGAAGCCGCTGGTTACTTTGAAGTGAAGGCCTGCAAGGTCGACGAGATGAAAATCGGAGAGTATGTGCCCGAGTTTGATTTCAGGCATATTTTGTTGAAAGAAACAATTCTTTCAACATTTTGCAGAATGCGTAATATCGCAATACCCGGGCAGAAGCAACAGGTTCTTTTAGGTGAGTTTAAGATCCTTCACCTTGCTTGCGCAGTGTTGATCAATTCCTCACTCCTCATACGCACGCCAGCCTAATTCATTTGGACTATGAATCTAAACTGGCGTTGGCAAATTTGATGGGTTGTTTCAGGCAAAGGTTACGATAACCAGTACTTCGCAATGGGTAGCGCCTGCTCCCACTACCTTGCGTTACTGAAGAACGGTAGGAAAAACAGCGCGCTTCAGTTATATAGCTTTGTAAAGGAGTTATGTTCTTTCTTCCGTTGTTTCTACAGGAGCCATGGGGCAAAACCGGGTTCGATGCCCATGGCATGGCGCATGCTTCAACACAAAGACCGGTGACATTGAAGAGTATCCTTGCGTAGACGGCGTTCACGTCTTCGAGGTATGCTGTACATATACGACTACGACCAACAATGCACCTCGCTCTTATGTAGATGGTTTCTGTTGCAGGTGACCACGGAGAATGACACCGTTGTCATCAGCGGCCATGCAAAGAACGTCGATAATCAACGACGAACCCTACAAATGTGCAAGCGGAATGGTGATGACGTTAGCAATACGGTGGTCATTGTCGGCGGAGGTATGTGGCTCTAAGATTCCTCCGTCATGCTTGCCGGTTCATCCGCGGTGTTGACGTGTTTTCTCACGAGATGATTAACAAGCCTTGTCATAGGCTGTGCCGGCTTAACTTGCGCGGAGACGCTCAGAAAAGAAAACTTTACCGGACGCATTGTCATGCTGACTGGAGAAAACTATGCACCATACGACCGGTAAGGTACAGTCACGCTTCCAACAGACTAGTGAGAACCGGTTTTCTAATTAGTCTTTAACAAATTTCAGGACCAAATTGTCCAAGGTAACTCCCCAAGCCGATCTTGGCGAAGCACCATCAAGCAGCTTCCGCTGATATTTCGCAGGGCTTGGATACACCTGTCGACAAATTACTCCTTCGCAAGGAGGATTTCCTCGCAGAATATGACATTGAGCTATGGAAGAACGTGACAGTACGTAGGTGCTGGAGGAAATGAGCTTTTCCATACCGGAAATGGACGCGTTGAGCGAACGATGTCTGTTTTTCGTTCGCAATAGGTCGAAGTTGTGGACTTTGAAAACAAGACTCTTAGTGTCAAAGGCGGCATCGAAGAACAGTCTTTACGGTACTCCACTCTGGTTCTTGCTGTGGGTCAGCATGTACGGACTCTTTCGGATGCAATAACTGGCGGTCCTTGGAAGAACATCCACTACTTGAGGACGACCGACGATGCAAAGGCCATTTGTGATGCTGCCAAAGGCAAGAATGTCGCCATACTGGGTTCCTCCTTCATCGGGATGGAGGTAAGTGTTGCTCATCTGACACTCGTACGTGCGGTTCACCAGCTTGGTCGAAACTCCCTTCTGACTGAGTATGGTTTGTGTTCCAGGTTGCGGCTTACTTGGCAGATAAGGCAGCGGCTGTGACGGTCATCAGCAACACCCGCGAACCCTTCCAAGCCTCCCTCGGACCACTCGTCGGTGAAGCACTCAAGACCGTACGTATGTGTTTTCCCTGGAGAAGAAGCTGTGTCATTCACTGTCTTCCTCCTTACTTCCAGGAGCTCTTCCAGAAGAAAGGAGTGAGTTTCGTTCCCGAAGTTCGCATTCAGTCGTTCGAAGGAGACAAGCATACACAACTTCTCAAGAAAGTCACGTTGACCAATATGTACACCGTGGAAATTGATATCCTGGTAGCTGGTATAGGGACGATACCTTCAACTGGGTTCTTAGAGAAGACCTTGTTGGAGCTCTCCCCGAGAAACGGAGCGATTGTTGTGGATGAGGTTTGTGTGCTTAAGAGGACTTGAACGTCAGATGGCTATTCTCCAAACTTGCACTCTGTTTTCAGTTTATGGCCACAAAGATCCCAAATGTTTATGCTGCGGGAGACTGTACGGACTTTCCTTTTGGTGGTACCAGAGTGACGATCGGACACTGGAATGTCGCCCAGTCTCAAGGTAAGTTTGATCTATTGAACCTGTATGCTTTGACAGTTGGTACCTAAGTATAAATTCATGTTCTTTGTGTTGGAAGGCCGCACAGCCGCGTTGAGTATTATAGGGAAGCGGGTGCCTTTTACTTCTGTCCCTTATTTCTGGACAACTATGTTCACAAAGAGCGTTAGATATGCAGGTACAGTCGAAGACTTCTGTCTTTCACTTTTCGATATAAAGAGACTGTACTGACCCGACGGACCTTGTTTTAGGCTTCGGTTTAGAATTTAACGATGTTTTTATACATGGCGCACTCAATGGACTGAAATTTGTCGCCTATTACTTGAAGTGAGTATTTTCCCCAGATCCGCTCACTCATACACAGACTTCCGGTTCTAGTATCCTTTTGCTTCCTGGAATCTCCGCGTACAACATACGCTGTATGTATGTGCTGACATTTATTTTGGTTCGTTCCAGAGATGATACGGTCGTTGCGGCGTCCAGTCTGATGTACGACCCGGTGGTTTCTCGATTTGCAGAGATACTTTCCAAAGGAGCCACAATTACCAGAAGCATAATTGAGTAAGCGCCACGTGATTTTTATAGATTTTAACGGATGTTTCAGGCTTTGTCCGTCACGTAATAGTAATGTTGGAACAACGTTTTTTCTAGGCAGGACCCTGAGCTGACTCGAACAGCGGAAAAAGTTTTCAGTGCGGATCATTCATGAAACCATGACTTGATGGCTTTTAATTTATCTAAATCACTCAAGTATTTCTGGGTTTGATTTTATATTCTTCAGCAGTGACACTGGTGTCGTGTTTTTAGAGAACTGCGGTTGGCGGCCCACTCGGAAACCTGCATGATGTCGATCTAGTATCCGTTTCGAGAAGCCGCAGTTATTTCCAGTCATGAGATGAAATGTACAGAGGGAAGAGTCAAAAGTCTTACGAACAAAACTTACACTGACGAACACTACGGTCAAACTGAGGGACCACAGCCGTATTCACAAATAATTAGATCGGAAAACTAAAGAATAATCGTTCGTCATACAAATCTTTTACCTCTGGTGAGGTAAAAGAAATGGTCTTCCATCGTCTGATGCCTCATGTCCTTCATATTGAGCCGCATAGCCTCATGTCTGGCCAGTTGCTTCTGAGCTGTGCTCCAGTCCGGCTGGCAGCTCTCTTCGGCCTAAAAACATACAAGGTGAATATCAAAAAAAAATTTGTGGGAAAGACAATAATCAACTAAGAACTAATCAACTTAGTAGTTACCTCTGTTAAGTAAGGCTTCGCTAGAATCTTCATGTTTTCATACTCGCGGATCAGTCTCTTGAACTCTGAAGCCTTCGCGCCTTGTCCTTGCGGAGGTACCAGGCGATGTTTCCTATAATCAGAGCATACATTCGATCGACCTGCACAGATAGATAGTACCGTTTCCTCGAACTCCGCACATGTGATTGTAAAGATCATCTAACACATTTGAGAGAAGTTCGGAGGACCACCGTTCCAACCGCCATTTACACCCTGTCCCAGCCAACTTGCTACCACCTCGAACTTCGACGTCGGAAAACTCAGCTTACTGTTTTTCCGTTCCTTAGTCTGCACTGTTCGTACAACTTTTTGAGCTCTATCGAATGAGCCATAATTCAATACGATACAGCAAGAAACAGCTTTGAACATTTGACTGATATGACTTCCGGTGGGGAAGACATGTCGCCGCGACTAAAATGCAGTCTACAGAATCCTGTGCTTGAGTTGCGATCTCCGATCTGATGTAGCTGCGCCTACAACTATCTGAGCAGTCTGGAAGGATCGGAAAAAGCCATAGGAATACCGAACTAGCTCGGCAAATGAATTAAACCTGGTAAATTTGGCTAGTTTGCCGGGAAAACCGTTTTTCGGCGAAAATTCTGACTATGGTTCTGAACGGTAGATTCACGTTTCCGAGCCCTTCTTAGGTAGCTGAGACCCAGTTCTATTATCAACAACAAAACGTCAGGAGCTCAGTCACATACTGAGAAATTAATTTTTGAGAATGATGATCGTGAAAACTCCAAAAGTTGTGTTTTGTCACCTCGCACCTTTTCTGGTTTTGCGTGGATTCCGACTTTTTGTAAACCGATTTCCGGCCAATAATTTTTCTAAGATAGCAAATAGGATAGTGAACCAAGGAAATATACTATGGAAATTGGACAAGAATCGAGTCGAGAACAACTCAATATTATGAGTGGTAGCAAGTTGGCTGGGACAGGGTGTAATTCTGTCTAGCCAGACGAACGAAACTTACCCTAGCCATACGTTTCCTTTAGGAAACTTCCATATACAAAGCACAGATGATATCCTCATCTCGTTTTCCGCACTGCGAACTTGGGAGGATTAGCCGTCACTTGCCAGAGGCAGAGCTTCAAAGAGGATAGGCGACGATGTAGATCCTATCAATACCGAGCTGGTGGGAGCAACCAGAATCAGTGACAGACGCTCCCGCAATGCGTATGCATCCAGGCAAGTAATCGGTAAACGAAACCTGAAGCTCAGCGAGAGGGGTCGTTGGAGAGAAGTTGGGATCTGGAAGGCAAAGACGATGTGCAAACCGGAAGTTCAAAAATGAGCAGTGGGCAGAGTAGACATCAGCAAGGCGGGGCTAGTTTGAGATGTATGGAGCGAGAACGAAATCAAAACTGCCTCCATTCGGCCAATAAAAATTGTCGAAACTGGAGGTCCTGTGCGTTGATTGGTCTTCTGCGGATATTCTTTGAGTCCACACCGCGTTCCATATGACGTCATCTGGCCACGCCTTACTGATCTACTCTGCCCACTGCTCAGATATGGCTACTGTATGCTCTCCCGAGATTCACGTACGTCACTGTTATGGTTACCGTATGAGAACTCTTTCTCTAGTTTTACACTCTGAATGGAGTAACGTACCTGAATTTCGGGAGAGTATACAGTATAGAAAAAGGCAGTCCGCGAAAAAGATAGAGCAATACGTCACTGCGGGGGCCAAATCGAACGTAAAGCGCATGCACACGTTCAACGAGCACGATGGCACGCACATGCAATCTCTCACCTGTTCACGCAATGGAACCTAGTATGGCAGGCTGTTTTTTGATCATGTTCCAGCCTGACCTCGTACATTTTCGACCAAGTTCAGAAACCCTTTCTTGCAAGCATAGGTTCCCAGGATTGAATTCAATTTGTGCAGAAGAGGTAAGCTCGATATACATCATCATCTTTTTGACCAATGGGAAGAAAAAAATAGATTCTTCCGGGTGTCTTGATGCAGGTCGATAATACATGGTTCCTGAGGTGTAGGCAGAAAGAACCGAGCCGGTCTGACGGTTAACTACACTTTAATGACCGGTCGACTATTCCAAACGGTATAGTGCCTCAGTGAAGCCTTCTGTGCTTTACAATCATGATCACGGTATTGTAAGGTTAGTTTCCCTGTAAGTAATAAAATTTATCAACCATAGCACTGCGCATCTTTATGTTACCCGTTACGCGACAACAGATAATGAGCAATACCGACACAATGGATCGAGCAGAACGCTTCAGCATGACAAGTTCGGTTCGACAGACCAAAGCAGATACTGCATAGGCACTCATTACAAAAAAGGTATGATATTAATGCCAAACAAACGCGAATTTTTCTGTCCAACAGGCGTGAGTTACGCAATCGAAACCGCGTCCGTTTATTATTGGCAAGCACTTTCAGAAGTCAGATGCAATATTTTCAGTGATAAGCAAGGTTTCATTATGGAAACAGCTCTTGACAAATCTCTCCAGAATTTTTCCTTTCGGATTTCCATATTATGTCTGATGATAACATAAGACTATCCCCGTCCCTCTAATATGTAGACACATTAAAATTCACAAGTCGATTAAATCATAATTTCCAGAACAAGAAGTTGTTATTCGAGTTCTCGTTATGGCATGGCGGGCAAACCAGGACTGAATACAAGCATCGTGAAACTCTGACGGCACCTGCCCGAACCTTCTGAACTTGTATCTTGCTTGCGCTCGTAGCTTTCGGCTAGTTCACTTTCGAATATTTTTACAGCTACGTGCAAGAAACAGACTGGTTTAGATATTGCCATGCGCGAACAAAGCTGACCATGCGTTTAGTGTGGCTTTGTTCACTTCGGACGGCTTTACTCTTTCCTTCAGTAACGACTACCTACATTCTCGAGGTTACGTTATGAGTGCGCGAGCGAGCACCGTGAACATATAGTAAGACGGATTTCACGCTTCACCAGTCGACAAAATTCGGCCGGTCGTTAAAGAGTAGTCAACCGTCAGATCGGCTCGATTCTTTCTTCGTACACATCAGGAACCTTGTACTATCACCTGCATCAAGACACGCAGAAGAATCCATTTTTTTCTTCCCATTGGTCGAAAAAATGAAGACGGATATCCAGCTTACCTCTACTGCACAAATTGAATTCGATCCTGGGAACCTATGGTTGCAAGATACAATCTTGGCTTGTTTTCCAGCTAGTTATAGACCAGTTCTTCAGGATTATTCTAATGTATTGGCAGAGTTGACCTGAGGCCTAAAAGATGAGACATGGCGCGAACAAAGTACGCCAAAATGGCCGAGCCTGAGAGCGAGTTGGGCTCAGTCAAACGATCAGTGTTAGTCAAACATACCAGAACGATAAATTCGAACGCGTTCTGTGTGTAATATACGGTCTGCCTTGGCACAGGCGTCGTCCCGTGACAGACTGACGTCATACGGCTGACTGGCGGTTGTACAGCGTTCGCTCCTGTAGATAGATTTATTGAGCCTCGACAATCTGATCGACGGCTTCCTCGATCGTCAGAGGATAACAAAGCCTAAAAATACAGTACTAACAGCTTTGGCAAGTGGAAGCGATCAAGACCAACTTCAGAGATTGACACATATGGATTACAATCCGAGATCAGGCACCAGAAAGGAAGTGGAAAACTCGCACAAACATAGCAGGGAGAGCTAACTACCAAACAAGGAATGAGGGAGCGTTCTTTCCGCCTTCGTCCAGGTTCTCACTTGTCCATTTCCATGTCCGACTGGCTCCGTCGTTCCCGGTTTGATGCTCGAGCTGGTCCATGTGTGTGGTTGGGTTTTTGCTGTCCGTCGCGAGGGTCTTCTTCGCCGACTTGGGCTCGCCCTCCGAACCTGGTAATACCGACGGCAGGTTGATCCACCTGCCTCGGCGGGTTCAGGTTCTGATGGCTTTTCGGGGGCCACCCTCCTCCGCAGTTCCGGGGGCAGTCTCCTCGTTGTCCGTCACTATCACGTCCACTGCCACGTCCACTGCCACGTCCACTGCCACGTCCACCGCGTCCGTCAGAGCGGCCATAAGCACCGCCACGCCCACCGTTGCCCCGACCTCGGTTTCTGTTTGAGTTACAGTGTTGAGGCGGTTGATTGCCGAGGCGACGGTGATCGAAGGGCTTGCGCGGTGGGCCGATCGACCCCAGGTTGGTCTTCACATCCGGTCGACCCGTACCAACGGGGCTGTTGGTTATCGTTGATGCATGGTAGGAGCTGGCTTGAGAGACGCGAACGCTGGACGGCTGGATGGCCGGAGCGCCAGGGCTGATGGATGGGACATCTGGTTGGGTCGCTGTCATCCCCTGTAGGATCAGCCACTCATCGGCCGTGAATCTCGGTTGAGCGAGAGTTCCCAGCAGAGGCGTACCCGCGGAGGGACGGAGGGAAAAGCTAAACGGGTGTCCTAGCGGGAAACCCATAGGAAATCCGGTGGTCAGTCCTGACATTTGGTAAGGAGCATATGCTCCAATCATTCCTCCAAACATGCTGAAGGGGAAATTCATGATCTGAAAATAGCATTTGGTTCCTCCCTATGTCCGGTCATCTGTCCATTTGTTACGAAGCCGTGAGTGCAAAGAGCGCGGAAGCGCTCTCAGAGGCATGCAGGCGTGTCATGCGCTGCTGATCACCAGCGAAGGAGTTTGATGGGCAAAAGGTCGTGTCGCTGAAGTCATGTCGCTGGCTAATCGTGTCAAGGTCGTGCAGCCGGTATAGTGCGCTGCCTCTTCGTATAGATATAGTTCATAAGAATCAAAACCATGGACGAGCTGCTGACTATCGCCTTGCACTTTTGATTGGCTTGAATGCTGCCAGGAAGCATGATTGATTGATCGTTCCACACCACAACGAGTTTGTGCAGTGCGATAGTCAGCAGGTGCGAATGTGACCAACAACAACGTTTAGCTGGACTCTATGCAAATTTGATTGGCTATTACCATCTGGCCTAACTGACACCCATTTTGCGTATAATTGTACTCGTGACACTTAGTGTTTCAGTGATGTCATTCATCGCCAAGCATCCGATTGATTGCTGATTTACCATCACATAACAACGGCAGCTTAAACAATCCGCTTTATACTTCCGTTTCGCAGTCGCGGAACCCTTGCATCAGTCTGATCAATTTAATCCTGGAAGATCTCCGTATTCTCTCTGGGTAATCCTGTCTTATCCTGGTTTGCCGTGCAGTCGTACTTTGGAAGCTCGAACTTACAGTCTTGACGGATCCTTAGCGCTCGAGCCGCCGATTGCGACTCCCGGTCCGACATACGCCTGTAATCTCTTCAGCTCCAGTCAATTGGCATCGCTGTGGAAAATGCCTATCAGAACTATCGCCAGGTAAGACGTGCAAGATACCGTTGAATGTACTTCTCTGGTCACAACTGTCTGAATGTTTTCCGTACTTTCAGGTACCTCATGAACCACCCGGAGCTTATATCGAAGGTAAGTCACGGATTGCCTGTTATATGCACTGTGACTGCGTATTTAGTCCGACGAGCCATAACCGTCCTGCCATCCTGCAAATTCGTAATGAGCCTTGTTTCTAGTTGGCCAACTCCTACCTCTTCCGGAGGGCCGCTCAGATGGCTGCTTCGGCTTTCTTCCGGGGCAAAGGAGTCGGTAAGGGTTTACACTTTCGCTCTCGCTATGTGTACAGATTATCGCGTATATATAGTGAATATAACTCTGGTTTTGTAGGATCTGAGGTTATCACCAAAGTCACACAAGAGATGGGGAAGAAAGGGATCGATTTCAAAGACAGCCAGAAGTTCATGGAAGGCCTGCAGGGTAAGGCCGGCCAGTATAACCAGAACATCGACAATAAGCTGAGAGACGCCGTGACGAGGATAGGACAAGTCGTCGAAGAGTTCCAAAAGCGCCAAATGAAAAAATAGGGAAGAACGTGGCGCTTTACCGGAAGTCTCTGTCGAGACTGTTTGCTGTGATACGACGAAAATATGTTTCTTCGACCTTCTCCATCTAAACCATAGATTCATAATCATGAATGTGGAGTTCGAATTTGACGACGGTTATTTTTTGCGCGTTGAATTCATCTGTGTTGGAGGTGTTTTACCTTTTTAGTTTCGTGGTAGCCGCGACGTGTTGGTGATGAAAGCAGTAAAAGAGACCGGTGGTACTCAAAAATTGAGGTCGGAATATTAACGTCAGCAAATGACTTGAGCGGAGATCGTTTTCCCAAGTGGCGTACACTTTCAGTCAATATCAGAGGAAAGGTGCGCCACTCAAGTTAACAATCATGGATCAGGTCAATTCACTTGCCGGCGCTCTAAACGTTTCTTGTTACTATAGGGATCCTCGCTAGGCGTAAGAGTCACCTTTGGCATCCGAACCCGGAATGTGGTCGATATTCTGTGCGTGTTCTCGTGGATACTCTATCGCCGGATGAGATGGTGCGGATATGAACTTTCTGGGACAGGCATGGGCCTTCTTTTTTCCACGTAAGATATACGCCTTCTTCTGTGACACTCCAGACATTCCGTACTAAAGCATTCATATTATCGTCATGTCGTTCTTCGAATGCCAATGTATACCTATACCACTTTTTCCAGCTGTCCCGCCTCCGATGCGCCGTCGAAGCCGAGTATCTCCAGTTCCTTGTCGATCCAAATCTCCGTATCGTACACCTGTTAACCCTCGAACGACACCAGCTAACTTCTGCCCACCTCGTACACCTGTTCCCGTGCGGAGGACGGAACCCTTGTCAAGGTAACAGGTGACTGAATCTACCCTCAACCCTCATTAGCCCTACGTTTTCTGTATGCACTTCGGGGCTTGTTTGATCGTTGAACTTTGCAGCGAGAAGAAGAATGAAATCTTACTGGACTGTGAAATTCGCGATAATTCCAAACGCAGCAAAGAGTACGAGCTGGTACATTTTGTTTTTTCTTTATGCACGAGGAAGTTCAACTTCCGTCTGCCTCTTCTAACCGAAGCATATTTTTTTTCTTCCATTCAGGGAAATCCAAATGCCTTTCGGCAGGATGTCCAGAAGAAAATCGAGCATATATTAATCATTCGAAAGAAGAGAGGGCGGCCTAGAAAGATCGACTGTGATGCTTGTACTTGTGGAAAACCTTGTGCGAGACCCGCGTCCACTGGGAACAATTGCTCAACGGCAGAGCTCGAACGCCAGGGTATGATGTACTTCAATAGGTAGAACTGACCTTGTTTCTTTGTGAGTGAGAGAGTGAGTTGGTTCGTAGAACGAATTGGGTCGTCAACGAGACCGTTTTTCCAAGTGGCGCACACTACTGCCAAATACGGTAAAAACGTGCGCTATTTGAACGCCACTTCGCCCTTGATTTCGTGCGTTTTACGTCATCGCGCGGTTACCGCGATGACATCAGACACGTAATTAAGAGTAATCCAATTCACATCATCTATCTTACGAATGCAGTCTGGGTTTGTACTGGTCGTCTTCGTAGGAGTTCAGGCCAAAATAAAGAGGGTACAAGCCAGTGAGACCGATTTGGGACCATCGGGTTCCTTCTACAGTTTATCGGGTACCTTGGAGTGCGATACATGTACAGATCCCTGTTGCCCTCCCTCGTGCAGTTGCTCGTTAGCATCCTGTTCTTTCACTCCTTACCCCTCGAGCTCACGACTGGGTGTCTCGCCAGCACTTGTATTCCGTTCCGACAGTTCGACGATCTACCTGAACGATTCGCCCTCTCGGTCTCCTGTGTCCTTTGGGAGAACCTGTTCCGTCAGTCCATCCCGCTCACAGGCGGAAGCTGGCGACATCTTTGAAAGGAATTTCTCTATGGCACCTCCCAAGGCACCCAAACCTTCCAGAGCGGTCACACGCAGGGCGCCCAGAAAAATAAAATCAAGGAGGGTCCGCACAGTCAGGAAAAAGCGTACGAAGTGCTGATGTGAGTTGTGCTCTCAGTGGAGCTTTTTTGTTGTTGTGTGTTATTCTCTAGTAGAGCTCGGATAGTGCTCTACAATGCTCTTTTTTTTCTGTTATTTGTGGAACTTTTTGTGGAACTCTGCACTCGACTCATGTATCGGTCGGCTGCGTCTTTGCTTGCTAATATTTGTTCCTTTTCAAACAGGGTTGGTTGCTTGGTACCGAAAATAGCTGGCACTGTGCAGTATAGTTTTGCGCGAATTCCGATGGTTGATTGGCCTTACGCATAGTCTGTGTTCTTGGTAACTTGGGTCGCTTTTTTCATCCCAAATGTATTCGGCTCTGCATCCATCGGTCCGATGAACAGACTCAACCGAGTAAGCCTCTTTCGATGCTGCGAGAGAAATTAATTTTGCATCTTGACCTTGGCCGCTAATAATACGGTTCAGACGTTGCAATTGGTTAGTGCGATTTGGGCCGTAATGCAAAAGTCGGGATGATTGAAGACAGGACGAGCCGATTACTTTCGTATGACATGACGAGTAATCGTTACTTTCGCAACAGGTGCAGGACCCATGATTCACTGTGGATATTCATTAGGTGCCGATAGCTTCAAGGTCAGTTCTGAAATACGGTGCAGCTTAACAGCTTCATACAATCTGTTTGGTAAGACATGATAGCGACGTAGCAAAATTGTAATCCCTTGAGACCAACTGCAATTACCAAATGAAGGAAGGACCAATTTATAGACGTCACAGAATGCAACAATGGCCGGCTTTTCTTCTGTATGGGTCGATCTCGATGGACGAGTCTTTGGCGGAGTCTGTCGTCGATGGCTGGTAGGAATCGGTGCGCCTGACTGACGACTTGTGCCGACGACGTTTTGACCGCGGAGTCGCTAGTTGTTCAGCCTTCGTCTGGACCATCACAAGGTCGGTTCGTATGGAAGGACGCCGTACGTTGAGGATGAGAGCACTGTAGGCATCGGAGAGCCGCCTCCGGAGCGAGAGTCCGTGACGACGCCGTAATCCGTTCCTTCCTGAATCGACCCTTCGAGGTACGATATTCCCTCCTGTGAAAAGACTTATTCATAATAGTACGTTCGCAGAGTTGAAGAAGCTAACTCATCAGACTCTACAGTCAGGTAAGAAAGACAATCGCATGCACCTGCATACACATCGACCAAAATAACCATTCGTTTATTTGTATGTAGGTACTTTGAACGGTCACATTTCTCTCCGCAACCTATTACACGACCCATCGATGGAAACCGAAAGAAAACTACTCGTAGTGTTCTTCGTACGTACCATGGGTTAAGGAGATTCGTCGTTCTGTGCTGGGTATCATTTCTTCGGGAAAGTCGGCCACAGTAAACAGGGACCCAAAGGCATCCACTATCCCTTGGTTATTCTTTGCACTACATTCCACAAAGGAACACAGCGCCCCGTCTTTGATCCGGGAGAGCACGTGAGCGACTTCTCCTGCCGCTACTGCTCTCGTCACTTCCTTGTCGCTCTTGTTACCTGCAAAAACATCACGCCTCACCCTATTGATACTTCAACACTTGGAAAACTTTGCTAATCATCACTTCGACAAAATAAATGTCTTGACATTTCAACAAATCTAAAAAAACTGTGTTCGCAACCATTTGAATCGAAGCATAATGCTGGTTATTGAGAGCCAAATTTCTACTGTTCCTCTTACAAGGACCAATTTCCCGCGTGATACCAGTTCGACTCAGCAAGGCGAGTAAAGGACATTAATCACGGCTTGTTTACTGCATCCTCGCATCAGTCTGGATCTGTGGGAATACTCTCATGCACATCGACTCGGTCACTGTCTAATTATATTACGCCGCAGGAAAGATTACTGGGGTCTACCTTACGAAAGAAGATAAGTGCCGTGTCATGTTTTTACTGACGAGGCTGCGGGCTTCGTGATGGAGTCCCTTGGCGACACGTACCTGCGATCAGCATGGGAATTGGGAGGTTCTTGGGCTTGTTGTTCTTGGTGCAGTTGTTAGTGTTGGCGCTGCGGATCGATTCTCCAATCTGCTCTCGTAGACGCAAGACCTCCTCGAAGGATTCCCTCGAGTCGATGGAATATACCAGCAGAAAGGCATCACCTAATGGAATATGATCAACACCGGATGTTAATAAAGGGCACTAGGTACCACCTGTCACCGACATGCACCTACTCTTCTTTGGCTTATTCCATATGGATGGGACTTTACGCCACAACAAATATACGCTGATCTTTTGAAATAGATTCCATCTGCAATATCGTCACGCAGCTTGGAAAGCCAGCTGCAGGAAGTATTATATCACGTTCTACATAAGGACCGCAACAAAAAAGATCGTGACCTGTGAGATAATTAAACAGTAACCAATGACCTTTTCTGACGGCTGCATTTCGAGTCTCAACAATGAAATCTGTCTGATACACGACTTTAACAGCGTTCTCTCTACTAATCAGTTACGGTACACATATGCGTAAAGTTTGAAATTTTAGTTACACATATGCACATATGAATTTTTAGTTATTTTTATTAAGTTTACAAAACTGTTTTCAAATCGTAAATTCAAATGAGAAACTCGCCAAGTAAGTAAAAATTTGCCGACAGGACTTTATAATTATGACAAGTTTATGAAGTTATGTGGATAGCATTAGCTTTCTTTAGCCTCCTTGTTGACAGATTTTGGTTATGGGTGATAAATGATCGATCGTAGGTTCGAAAGGTTATTTCCCTAACCTGTCAGAAGCATGCAACGCCGCATGGCTGGAAAGGTTTGAATGGAGCCAGAGGTGTCCAAGATATCCAGCTGAAACACCTCCCCTCGAATCTTGTAGATTTTCCGGTGAAAATCCTCAATCGTCGGCACATACGTGTCGTGAAACTCCTGATGCAGAAAGCGACGAACGATAGCGGTCTTTCCCACCTTCGCCGACCCTAAAAAACAAAATTAATAAAACGAAGACAAATGGGAGTTGAGCAAAAGTAACGTACGAGATCGTTATTTCAAGTGACGCACGTTTCATTGTTAGTGACTGGACGAGTGCGCCACTACAAGATCTGTTTCTCAAGTGGCGCACGTTCACGTTGTTATTGGCCGGAAGGGCGCGCCAGTTGGGGAACAATCTTGTACGCTTTCTTTGTACAGCTCCCAAATAGGGAAGCGACCTAATAATTAATATAAGCCTAATATCAAACTTTAAACAATCGAAAAGTATAATAC
This sequence comes from Ramazzottius varieornatus, assembly GCA_001949185.1. NCBI lineage: Eukaryota > Metazoa > Tardigrada > Eutardigrada > Parachela > Ramazzottiidae > Ramazzottius > Ramazzottius varieornatus. The sequence continues at coordinate 572,806 of BDGG01000012.1, read as the reverse complement.
AATATTATGATGTTATCGAACTGTTTACCTAGAACGATGAGACGGAAGCAGTTGTTGGGTGGAGGCTTAGTACACTGGAGTTCGGTCAACAGGTCGCTCATTCTCCACACCAAATTTCACACTGAATATTACACGCGATATTCCAAGACAACTGCAGAGAATCCGCGCGTTTATTTTAGGAAACAGAATTCACCAGTGCATTATCCTTGAAAACAATAGTCTGGCAAACATATACAACCCAGCATGAAGCCCTTCATTCATCGTCGCGCACCCCAAGGTTTCCTCGTCCAGCATCTTTGTACCCTCATATAAGCTCCCTAATGTGGGCGGTAATCCAAGCAGGATCTTCTAGCTAAGCAAGCGTCAAACGTGATTGAAACGATACCGTTCGGGAGCTCCAGAAAGGAAGCCAAGGCTGCAGGAAAGGAAGGGAAAGGCAAGGCAACCTGAGCCATCTTAACGTTATTAGAGGACGGCTGAATGGCGGGTTTCGCGGTCGAGCGGCTCCTCCTTTGGGCCCGGATGATTACATGCTACTGGTACAATGCATTACGTGGTTAAGTACCACGCAGCGCCCGATATTCCCTCCATCCCGAGAAGCAATCTTGCAGATTTAACGATAGCTCGAAGGGGGCTTCATTCAGCTAGCTTTACCCCATCACAAGCCAGTCATCTCGCGTTCCACCGGAAATTAGCGCGGAACCTTTCTCCTACAGCTTTCTTCCTCTACTGCGGTGAACCGACAGCTGCTAAACTGAAGGCGGAACATGAAGAATTTCTGCAGAATGAACCAACGGGCGTTATTAGATCTGAATCGCTGTGGAAGAGCTGTTAATTTGCCACGTTAAAACTGGTGTTTGGTTCGCAGAAGTCACGAGCTCTTTCAATAGGACCAATTTCCTAATGGAGGCCTTTAGAGAAATCCTCCGCTCAAGCTAAATCGCTAACTGAGGACGTCACACTTGCGTTGTACGTGACATCAGAAGGTCACTGAGCCTCTGTTCGAATGGCTCCGCTTGATTCTCGGTCATCATGATACCAAAATGGTACCGGCGTATAACCATAGAGCATTTGAGAACAACAGGGTTATACTTCATGTGGTAATGTCGATCAGCAAACAACTGTTGGCGTGTAGACCCAGAATACCAGCAGAAGTCTGGACTAAAATATAAAGGTCTATAAGGAAACACATTTCAGCGGGTTCAACAAAGCTTTTCATCGGCAGGTCGGAACAGTAAGGTACAAAACATATATTTGAAGTGTACGGAATACCAGAAAAGTTCGTTATCGCCGAATTGTGTTGGGATATATGCACGAAAAATCGTCAAGCTGCGCGTCGTTCTGGAATTGGATTGAATAAAAATACTGTTTGAATAAAAATACTGAGCTCGTTCACAAATGTCGCCACTGGGAGCCCGGGATGGGTGTGATCGGGGTAAGTATGTAGACCCACAGTGAGGATGCAACAAGTCGAAGGGGACGCCAATGCAGCTGAAGAGTTCGGGAAGCCTACAAGGGGCGACCTCGCTCTATGTAGCCCTTTGGCGTTGTTGACTCGGCGTGAGGAGGTATTATAACTTGAAATATGGTCGCAATATTCAGCGGCACTAGGATATTACAAAAATCAAATACTTCCGAGGTAAAGGGCATGGAGTTTTCCAGTGGAAACTTCGGACATGGAAATTTCCAAACTGCGGTGTAGGGTGGCACCACAATATCTGACTGTTTTGTCACGTGACGTCTTATAGACTGGAATGTGCAACCGCAGCTAAGATCTGTGGTACGGTAACGAACAGTCGGTGCAATGTAAACATTCAGTTGTACTTCTTTTTCCCATAAAATCAAGCTCTCCGTTACATCACTATTCCCTGATTCCCACATATCACCTAGAGGTAAAAACTCAAACAATGCGGCAGTTTCCAACATCAGCTTCTTATGAACCTGAGCAGCAGTTTTGAGCTTACTTTGAACCTTACTTGTCGTAGCCATCATTGATAACATGGAGAGACTAACGAGATAATCTTTTGTGAAATTTGGCCTTGCTGCACGGAATCGGCATGCTTTACATGCATCGGAAAGGCGTCAGAGGCTTTGTAGAGCATCCATTAATCACTTATGTTATCTTAGGAGTTGACCAGAACGGAGGTGTAACGTCTTGGCGTAAGTCTCCGTAAAAGACTACACAAGCGCCTCTTCAGGCCTACGTTTTATTTCTTGTCCAGGCTCTTTAACATTGAATTTTATCCTGTCTCCTGCAGACCTTCCCTTCTCACCTTTGCACCGTCAAATGACTCGGAAGACGGCTTGGCTATGATCAGAAAAACTTTCTCTACTGACTGACTTACCGTACGACGCAATCTGACCAGCAGCTACGTTAAAACAACCTGGAAATTTTTATGTCCGAAATTCTCACTGGAAAACTCCATGTCCTTTACCTCGTAGTGGAAATGCCAATCGTCCGATGTTGATTGTCAAATACGTGGTGCAAGGAGCAGTTGGCAAGTGTAACCAGGACCATCAGTCTCTCAGCCTGGAAAGGGGGGAGACTGCCGCCAAGCTTATGAAGGTTTGCTCAGGCATTCGTGCATGGTATCCAGTTCCCGCTGCAAGAGAACGAAACAACACAAGATCACGATACAGCGACTCGAAGCAAGAATAATTATCCCGCACTGACCCTGCAGGCGTGATAGACTTCTATCACGCGCACAGCTTGCAGAGCTTCGCAGTTGTCTCCGCCATGAAGAGCCAAACCATTTCCTGATCGTTTTCCCCAGTTGGGCGAGAAGTTGAACTGACCCCGCGATATCGAGGCGCAGGTCGCCAGGACCACAACTATACAGAAGACAAAAGAAAAGAATCGATGCATGGTAATAGCTTGCTTCTACCGTCGAGCGGAAAGTATCGGACAAGTCTTTGTGTGCAACTTCTGGCCTCGAGACGAAAAGAAGGCAAGAAACCAGGAGCATGATACATGCGCAAGTCCTGGGTCATTCTTTTATAGTCAAACTCGATCGCTTGTGCCGAACGACGAGCGCACCTCCTAGCGTGATTAGCCGATTTAGCTCTTAACTTCCGGCTAATAAGAACCACCTGGCCATCATCGCGTCACCATGCTCAAGTGGTCCTCGTGTACAAAAGGGAAGGTTCCTTAAGGTTTACGCAGGCAGGTATATAATTTCTGCAACTCCGCGTGTTGGCCCCACCGTCTTGTGGTAGGACTCGCAAACCATCTTCCTGATCTGTTTTCACACGAGAAACTTACGTGATGTTGATTCATCTGGCAGTAAGAAGGTGCGACACCTGCCGCGTCCGTTGTCCTTGTCGTCGCACGTCATTGCGCCGCTTGCTTCAGCGCAGCAACTCCGGTAACGTTGGCCGTACGCATGTTCGTTTCAGGAAAATTAACAACCGAGAATAAGGTAGCAAGAGACCTTCGGCGAAATGACTCTGCCCACTGGTCAATCTGACTGGCCAGAAGAGAATATCTACCGTGATCTTAAGTGGCGCACGGTTTCGGCCAACTACAATGAAAAAGTGCGCGATTACAGATAACGGCTTGTACGTTTCGTCTGCCGGCCTCCCAGTCATAATGTAATCGTCAATAAGCTGGAGCCTGGAAAGACTGTACATAACCTCGAAATGTTTATCAGACTATAGAGGATTGTTTCCCCGCTGCTTTCGAGTTTTGACAACAATCGCCAACTTTTATAGTGTCCACGACAATGGAGACAAAGCTGCTCTTCGAGGAGGTACCTCTTCAACCTGATTACATTGAAAGTCTTGTCGACGTCTTACCTTCAGCATAGTCTGAGTTTTAATCGGAGAACTTTGACCATGCATTATCTACAAGCTCGATCAAGCTTTCTTCTGAACTTTTCTCCGGTTAATATTCGACGATCTTCTACTTACAGTGCCTTCGGCTCAAATTCTATTTGCCCTTTCTACACCACACCTGTATCATACACACCGTGGAAGAACCTGCACAGTGGAACCCGCAAGATGAAGAGCAAAGGTAAGCCGGTTTTATTCGTCACTGACACTGTAATGCCAGCAAACGAAACGTACAAGAATACCACCTTAACACTTGAAAGACCACGCAATTCCGAGCTCTGGGAGTACAAGGGGGGTAGATCACCTTCCTCAATTTTTAACTGGCTGTGTCCAATTTTTAATGAGGCTTTCCGTCAGCCAGCTCTCGAGTAAAAAATTGGTCTGTCGACCCAAGACACAATCTGGTCAAAAACGAAACAGTCTCTCGAAATTTTCAGAAAGCTGCTAGCCAGTTCACATCTTTTTCAACTGGAAGCGACAAAGTTTCCGAAAGCAAACGTGAAAATTTGAGACGAAAAGGTTCAACAGTAACCATTCCGCAAGGCTTTTGGGGTGCGCCAGGCAACCGGGGCATCACCCTTGGTCTTTTAAGTCATAAGTGGCGCACGCTCCTGATCAAAAATAATAAAATCGTGCGCCACTCGAAATGAGATCTCGTATGCTTCGTTTGCCGACCTCCCGTATAATGTACTACGTATTCCTTCATCTACAGAGTCCCTTGCCTTGATCAGCGTTTACGACAAAACTGGGCTTCTGAATTTGGCTAAAGGTCTGGTGGATGCTGGTTTTCATGTCATTGCATCGGGAGGCACGGCGAAGACCTTGAGGAATGAGGCTGTGGCTGTTACTGATGTCTCGGAAATCACCGGAGCCTATGAGATGCTGGATGGACGAGTCAAGACGCTTCATCCTATAGTAAGTTCTGGTCAGAAACCGTTCTAGAAGAGAAGTCAGGCTGGGTGGACCAAACGTTTGACTTCAACTGTTATCATTGTAGATCCATGCCGGCATTCTTGCGCGCGATACGGACAAGGATATGAAGGACCTCGATGAGCGTGGAATCAACAAGATCTCAGTCGTGGTTTGCAACTTGTATCCGTTCGTCGAGACGGTGAAGAATACAAAACACGAGGCGGAAATTATCGAAAACATCGATATCGGTGGCGTTACCCTACTCCGAGCCGCTGCGAAGAACCATTCCCGGGTCATAGTCCTCTCCGATCCAACTGATTACCAAAGGTTAGCACGTACTACCGTATTTCAGGAAACGGAGAGCTATGACAGGTTGCCTTGTGTGCTAGCGACTCGGTGAATGCTGTTTTTGGTAGTGTCCTGGAAGAACTCCGGAACAACTCATCTAATCTCATATCGGAGCAGACTCGACAACGGCTTGCGTTAAAGGTTCGTAACCGATCCGGGGATCCAGGCTTCAGAACGATAAGATAAATTTATAGTAGCACAACATATCAAGTAGGGGAATGGGAAAAATTTCGGAAAACCATAATGACGATTGAGTTTCGGTGTCTTTTTGTAGGCATTTTCACAGACGGCAGAATACGATGCGGCTATTGCCGTGCACTTCCGGCAGCGCTATAGTGCCGGGTCTTCGCAGATGGCGCTGCGATACGGCATCAATCCTCATCAGGCTCCCGCCGAGGTCTACCATCCCCATGGACCGCTACCCTTCTCAGGTACTACCAATGATTAATCATTTCTTGCCGAGTTTCGGCTTCGGCGGCCCATTGGTGAATTGATAGTTTAAAACAACTTGAGAGCTGGGCGAACGTCCAAGATCGTTATGTTCAATGACTCACAACTCCGTCCAATAACGATGAAGAAGTGCGGCACTTGGGATGACGATCTTGTACGTTCTATTTGTCTAGCCTCCACTTGACGGTCATTTTCGAACTTCATGATGAATTGATTCTCCTAGTCGTCAACGGCAGTCCGGGTTTCATCAACCTATGCGACGCTCTCAACGGTTGGCAGTTGGTGCGCGAACTCAAGGCTGCTTTGGGTCTTCCCGCCGCAACCTCGTTCAAGCATGTCAGCCCAGCTGGAGCTGCGGTCGGTATTCCACTCAGCGCCCAACAAGCGGAACTGTGCCAGGTGTCGGACTTGGCCAGCCAACTATCCCCATTAGCTACGGCCTATGCGCGAGCTCGAGGAGCAGATCGAATGTCATCCTTCGGAGACTTCATAGCCTTGTCCGACCCTTGCGACGAAATCACCGCCCACATCATCTCTCGCGAGGTCTCAGACGGCATCATCGCACCAGGCTACTCTAAAGAGGCTGAAGCCCTTCTGAAGAAAAAGAAGAGCGGTTCCTATTGCATGCTCAAGGTAATCGATATTTGTCTTCGCTGAACTGTGACAGGAAAAGACTCGAGTCTCGAGAATCATAGGGACGTCGGTAAATAGCTTCATCGTGACTGTTGTCTCAAGTGGCGCACTTTTGCTACGATGTTAACTGAAAGCGTCCGCCACTTCATAGAACTGCGATGTTCAAAGTTCGAGCCTGATTTGCAGACGCGCTCATACTACTGTATTATTACAGTTTCAACTAAGTTCTTTCTACTCTGCAGATAGATCCCAACTACGAGCCAGTCGAAATAGAAACCAAGACCATCTTCGGAGTAAACTTGCAGCAGAAGCGCAATGATGCCGTCATCTCGAAGAAAATGTTCGACAATTTGGTTTCAAAGAATAAACAGGTGAGTATTGTCTGAACATCGTTCATCGGCGGTAAGTCCTTCACGCATACGGGTTATCTCTGTAGTTTACCGAGGAGGGTCTTCGGGACATAATGGTGGCGACCGTCGCCGTGAAGTACACCCAGTCCAACTCGGTCTGCTTGGCCAAAGATGGTCAAGTGGTGGGTATCGGTGCTGGACAACAGTCTCGTATCCATTGCGTTCGCATCGCCGCGGCCAAAGCCGAAAGCTGGTGGTTAAGGCTCCACCCAGCCATCCTTGGGTTCAAGTTCAAGAAGGGCGTCAAGCGGGCTGAGGTTGCCAATGCTATTGACGCTTTCATCCTGGACGTGGTCGGACAAGATATGCCCACTCAACAGTTCGAGTCCTACTTCGAAGAAGTCCCCAAACCTCTCACTCAGGTACGCACGGATACCTAGGACTAGCCTCCAACTACTTTCTAATTAACCCAGTCTCTCATGTCACAGGAGGAACGAGCTCAATGGATCGCCAAACTGGACAACGTTGCTCTGAGTTCCGACGCGTTCTTTCCCTTCCGCGATAGTGTCGACCGCGCATTCGCAGTAAGTCGCCTTTCTTGGTTTCTTGATGCCGTTCATTTACATCGATCTATCTCGTTCGAATGATACATAGAAGCAGAGATTAGTCTCTCTGATAGTCTTTCCGATAGCATAGAGGATAAGGGGGTTCAATAAGTTTTAATTAAAGCTGCGTTTATAGGTTCAAAACGTTCGCGGGTTGCATCATATGTGAGGTCGAAAAAACCGTACCCTCAACCGGATATCTGGGGTTACGTCATTTGGACGTCAATTTTGCGCGCCCCCGCGAACGAATTTGGACCTCTTGCTGCGTTCGCCAGAAATTTTGTGGTCATTTGATCTTTGCAACTTTTTGCCTAAAGTTAGAGTAACCTATGGGCAATACTGAAAAATTCGCGCCTAGGCTGGAATTCCATTCGTTGAAAAACATTTTTGAAGTAAATGGAGAAGGCTTTTGGAGTGCTCCACGACCTTGGTGTGCAGAGAATCTGGGGGGCCTCATCTAGACTATCACGGACCGATAACTAGTCTGGAGGAAGTCCAGTCGGACAGCTTTCAAGACTCGAGAAAAATGTTTTGATTCCTAGAAAGCTACAGTGCGCAACTGAAACGCGGTAAATTAAGGTTCTCGCCACCGGATGACCAGCCGGTTTTTTGAAAACTTTTCTGTTTTCTCCAACGCGTTTCCATCTTTGATAGAAATTAGCTTTCACTCTTGTAGTCCCTTCTAGGTGCTATTGGTCGAGGCGCTAAAGAAACATCAATCCCGAATTTCCAAAATTATTGCATTTCCAAATTACTGCATTTTCCGAATTTACTGCATTTCCGGCATCGGCCGCATAAAGTGAGAGTAACAAAAAACTTTCGGCATCTTCTCAAAAGATTACATGTTGTTCCGCGCAAGTACCAGGTACATTGCCTTTCAAGGAAAGTGGCCAGAAGAGATCGGCTATCATTTAAACGCGTGTTCTGGAAAATAGCACTTTCAGGTGGGTCTACGCCTTAAAACTCATTTGACCCCCTTTGTGTTTCAGAGTGGAGTTAAGTTCATCGCCAGTCCCGGGGGATCGACCCACGACGAGGCCGTCGTGGAAGCTGCGAATGAGCACGGTATGGTTCTAGCGCATACCGGAGTTCGACTCTTCCATCACTAAGGTCCTTGGCGAAATCTCCTGGACGAACGCCGGATTTTTCTATAGAAGAGAACCTTCGGGCCACGTCTACGCCGATCGGGATAACAATGCTTATACGACGATAGCGAAGGCTCTTAGCTCTCGACGAACCATTGGGAAGAAATGCCAGTGACCGCTTCCTGGAGCCACAAAAAGTCCCGAGGTGCGTCGTTCGCTGTAGAACCAATGCCACATTTCATCCCCATGGTTTGTCGAGGCTAAGAGCCATAGCTATCGTCGTACAGTCATTGATATCGCGATCAGCGTATGATATGGTCTGAAGGCTCCCTCGATAGTTTCGCTTTTTACTAATGTCTTGCTTATGGGTATAAACGAAATACCCTTGTGAGCATTCTGGATGTTGGTTTTGTCGATTAGCAGAAGCTATATACATATCTATACAAGCGCTTGATTACTGTATCCTCCAGGGAATATTCCGTCACAATGGGCTATGTAATAAAGTTGCATTTGGGAAAAGGAAATGCCGCAAGCGCAGTTGAAACTGCACAGTGAACTGGAGTAGTGGGGCGTATATCCTAGCTAGAGCGGAAGCGGTGATTGCTCATCCATCTTCATGGCTTCTTTCATATGATAAGTGATGAAACCAAACATCGCTATCCATGCTTCTTCCGTTTCCGCGTTCCACTGCTGATCCAGACAGGACTTCATCGCAGCCACGAACTGGAGACCTAATAACTGGAGGACAACGGAAACTCAACCTTTTAGCTATCACACGTTCGAATTTTCAAGATACGAGACTTCGACAATAAAACTCTACAAGATCGTTTTCCCAGTGGCGCATTCCTTCAGTTTTTAGGCTGTAACGGTGCGCCATGGGGTAAAACAATTCTGCCTGGTTTGCTTGCCGAGCTCCTGTATCATGGTCTCTTACGTCAATGTATCCTGGTGGAACTTTCCATTGGCGGTGTTTCTGGCCGAGATTGGTCAAGATAGCATCCAGTTTGTCAGGTCGATGAAGACGAGCTATGCATTTCTCGACGAACCCGACGACACGGAAGGCGTGTGACTTAAGCGCTTGACTGTGAACGAGGTTGTCTTGACTGATATTCTTCAGCAAGTCAAAGATCTGCTGGGCGTAAGGATAAGCTTCGAAGACTCTGCGAATAGGAAAAATAGGGTGGCATCCTGATTACGGTAGTCGCAAGGGTGAAAGACGAAGCCATTAGTCAATCACTTCCGGTCAGTACCTCATAAAGACAACCACTCCGATTTCCGCAATGTTTTGCCGCAGTGACGCAAAAGTGACGGCCAGGATGTGCTTCTGGCGCTCCGTAAGCTGGATAGGAAAGATCTTTGGCAGTAACCCGGCATCCAAATTCAGCTTTGCGCAGATGACAGGAAGGGCAAATTCTTCATCTGTGAGGTAATCGTTTGCTGTAAGCGCGGGTCTTCCATCCGTAGATTTCAGGTCCTCCATGTTTGCCAGGTCATCGTTGGAGTCGGTATTTACTCCGCATGTCGCAGCCTGAAAACAGTTTAGCTGACTCCCAGCTGACATTCGAGGGTCTCCGCGATCGAGTTACTTAGCGGTCCTTCAGCCGGAGACACTTGAGGCTAATACGCACAGACGGCCAAGTCGAAGATCGTTTGTAATCCGCACGAATCAAAGAGAATATTTTGGGTCGAAGGGAGGAACCAGTGGCAATCTTCCCACAATTTTCACAGCAGGCCGCGGCGACAGCTTGTTATCAAACATACCGCAAATACGTGTACAGTTAACTCTCTTTGACGTCGACGATATCAGTCAGAGACCAACGTTAGGTAATCTTTCCCCGTTCCTGGAAAATCGTGGGTGAAATCACGAGAAAGCATCAACCTTTCTTCCAAAAAAAGATTACCGTGGCTTCAACCACGCACCAGAATAAAAATTGAATGTGGATCTCCTGTTTGACGTAATCTGATCGTCCAGCGGGAAACCAGATGTAATACAGAGCGAAGTCTCGCTGAAGGTAAGGGATTCCGAGGCCTCGCTACAGTTGAATGAAATCCCAATGCAGTCCGGATCGATTAATGTTTTAGCTGATTAGATTTTAATGAAACCCGACGTTATTTCCGCGTACGTGGAATACATGCTGAGTTTCGTCCTACTGATCATGTACATCCGCTCTCTTTCATCTCCTCCTCACATCATGCTCACGGGTCTCTTTTCATCTCTTCCTCAGCTGACTATAGGCTATTGTATTTCGGTATCGATAATTACTCAAATTGCAGGGCTTCCCTGTCGCCCATGTTTCCTTGTCTATTAGTACGAGATTTCCCGCGGCAAACCCGTCAATCATTTTGGTTCGTACAGAGCAACCAAAACAAGAGTCTGGTTTGACTTCCGCTTCAAGCACCCGCGTACCATCTCGCACACGAAATAGATGCTCAGACAATGCAGGCATAGAAAAGAGCGGTCCACCGCTCTTTCTGCTCCAGCTTTACTTCTTTTCTCGCGGCGAAATATGATAATACTGCTAAACGGGTACTCACATCTTAATCAGAGCGAAAGATGCTCCAAAGAAGAGTTAACCTCTTCAACAATGGCACTATGTAAAATTAAAAGTTTTCTCGCTTGAAGGACCAACGAGTTAGCCCTTGGACCGGAAACGACTAAAAGCTCATCAATATTCTCCATTAGTTTTTTCTTTATCGACAAAGGAAAAGTAGCCACAACATCTATCATACACAGCGCCACGATTTGACAGTACAGTCTAAAGACAGCTCTTGAGTATTCATTTGGGTTGTCAAGAAAGGCTGTGTTCATCAGGAAATGGGCTGCCCCTCCCACATCTTCCACCATCTGATTTACGGCTTCCGACTGTCTTGACAAGACATCGTCAATTTGCGACGAACGATCTTGCTTCCGCACGCTCTCATACAACCGATCGATTAACCACAAGCCTTCTTGGTACTCGTGCCGGTCAACTGGCCTGAAGACTTCTTCCTCGCTCTTTTCCGGTTCCTCCCTGAGCAGCTCGTCATTCTCTCCAAGGCATGATAATGCTACTCTATGGATCAGCGGAACCAAGAGGTTCCTTCCAGTGCATGATCGGACCATGGAATCGAGAGCTAGTGAGATGGTCCGAACAGGAAGACAGGGTCGGTCTCGACCCTCATTGATCTCGGTGAAGCTTCCCGCCATTTTGTATCGGACTTCCTGACTGTCATCGCGCAGAAGCTTCAAGATGATTAGCCAGCGATCCAGTAAGGCCATTTCGTTACCATCCCCGTTACCGATCCTAGAACAAAACGCACTCATGCATAAAGTACACCAAAAAATTCAAAACTTAATCGAGTCTTACTCTTCGATTCGTGGACAAGGAACAACATCGGCGCAAGTCATCCGCACTTCCAAAGTCGGTACTTCCTCCATCACTCGTTCAATCACTTCCACGAACTGGGCTGTTCGATCATCATCTTCAGGCTTTCTGAACATCAAACGAATCCTGGACAGGCACCGTAGACCGACACATAGCAGCTCCGACTCTAAAAGCGTAGTCAGAAGCGACACTATGTTCAGCCAGAAGGTATCTCGTGCAGTGCTCTTCATCTGCCACTCCCCAGTATGAAACTCCAGTGCACTAGTCAGTAATGTTATCTTGGCTGCTAACAAAGCACTCGACTGTTTGGGAGATAAATCCAGAAGATAACTTCTGAAAGCTTCATTCTGCAGGATGAAACCAGCGGAATAAACGGCATTCGAATCGAGTGAATTCAAAAGTCGGACTGCCAGATCGCTACTGGTGGACTTTGACATTATTTTCTGTACAACCATGCCCACCGTTTGATCCAAGCCTACCACCGACTTGGTCTGCATGGCGCGCTGGCAAATCTTGATCAACGCCGCAGCGTAGTTTGAGGCCCACGTAGTATACCCAGGATCCCAACCGTGTGCGTCTTCTGAGAAGTCAGCCATAGCTCCCTGCAGCTTCTTCTGGTTCGTCACCTCGACTTGAAGGTCCGTCCACCGGTCGAACTTGAGGAAGATCCGAAGAGCCAGGTCTTTGGTAGAGTACGAAGAATCCATGTAGCCGTCAACGAAGTACACCAGCAGTTTACTGTAGAAGGCGTGCTGGGTATTTCGGAACTGGAAGAGGAAATGTGCCACACGGTCAAGCTCAAGTGCGACAAGCAGTGCCTCCTGAAGTGAGCTGTAAAAACATACAAAATACGATAAGAAATATGAATAAAGCGGAAGCAGTAGATTGAAGGCAAAACAGATGGAAGGTTGGCGAACGAAACGTGCAAGATCGTCATCTTAGGTGGCGCACATTCTCATTATCATTAGCTGGAGGTGTGCTCCACTTGAAAAAGCGATCTTGTCGAGCTCCGAAGTGGCGCACGTTGACAGCGTTGTTAGCTGGAAGCGTGTGCCACTTGGAACAGCGATCTTGCACATTCCGTTTACCGGCCTCCCGAAAATCTAGAAATAAATGACTAACTTAAACGAAGCAGTTACATCTTACAAGATTCCCCCTAAATAAACAAGTCCAGCTAGAAAATTACCGGAAGGGAGGTTTGATCTTCTTTATAATATTGTGCAGTTCGCTTTCTGAGAGGAACAAAACGGTGGCTTTGGCCGCTGCTTGGCGTAATCGCAGGTCCCGATGAGCAAGACACCCTTCCAGCACTTCAGTCACCCCCGTCAGGTAGAGCGGATCCCCTACCAGCGGATACAGTCTCTGTAGAAGCAGCAGAGCACAGTACGCTGAGGAAGTCTGTCGGTCATTAGGAACGTGCTTGTCCTTTTGTTCCACCGTTCTCTGTAGGCAGGTTTTGATATAGTCGAACAGTCCCGTATACTTGCCGAAGAATCTATGGGCAGGTAAGGCGGCTTCTCTCCATTCTAGCTCTTCCGGCGGTCGCCTCACCGATGGACCGAAAACCCTCTGCATCAGCGCCGTGAAGAGCCCAGCCGCCGAGTTGCGTACGGACCATACAGAGGACGCAACGCTGTCACAAGCCACGATGAAGCCATCTCCGATGAAACATTCCGCAGCCTACAGGTCAAACCACAAATCAACCTAGGAAAATCAACCTCCTGTCATGCACTACTTTGGTTTCAACCCGATTATTATCTGGGAGCTCGGAAAGCAAACTCGACAATGTTTTTTCCCCAAGCGACGCTCAATTCCGCGTTATTAGCTGGACCCGTGCGCCACTTGGAAGAACGACCTTGACGGCTTCCCAAGTGGTGCACGCTTCCTGTGTTATCTACTGGAAGCATGCGCCACTTGAAAAAAACGATGTCGTCAAGACCATCTCCCAACTATTAGAAAACTTTCCATCACAAAATTCCGGGGACGAATGAACAGTTGGTCTAGGAACAGAACATTCGGTTTTGTTTTCTGTATAATTTGATACTTTACGGTATGTTACCTCATTGAGGGCGTTTTCTCGGAAGAGTGCTTCCAGGATATCAAGCGCCCTGACTCTGTCGTCTGTGTTCCGTTTGACATCACCACTGGCGACATCCATCAAGTCCACCATTGTCTGTTCAAAAGCTTCGAGGCCAGTGTCCGTTCTGCTGAGTGCCACGAACAATATGGCCAGTAGTCGTGGCACCCCCGCGCTCTTCCGGGAGTTCTCTGGGCACAGCGGCGAACTCCACGCTCGAAGCTCCTTTAGCACCCAGTCCAACGTTTTATTGACGAAGGCCATACCTTTCAGGGACTTCTCTTCGTCGAACATTTGGGCTATTCTAGCGATCTGTTCCGCTAGACCTTCGAAGGCCCCGGTGTGGCGAGTAACCGACAACTGGAAAACCATCCAGTCGAATATCCAAACCTTCTCAGCGTCTTTCAGGAACTTCCCTACGAAATTAGTACCATCAAAGACAAGAGCTAACCAAGAAGCAAGAAGTTGTTACAAAATTTTTTGACAATTTGCAGCTTATATCAGCTAACAAAACGAGCCATCTTTCACTCACCCGCATGTTAACCACGATGATAAACTCAAGGTTTGGTGTACGCAGGTACAGTCCTACCTGTGAGATGTGACAGTTCAAACGCCCGGAATCAGTTCCGGACGGTTCATGTGTGCACGCCATGCTATTCGCATGAGACCGATCAGCTGATCAGACACGCGCTTGATTACTTGAGCAAGTCAAAAGACAACCGGACGTCGATCAGCTGATCGTGCTGCGCAGTGCATGGCCAGCAATCTCGTGCAGAAACGCTGTTCGGTTGCAGAAGAAGCAAATTGCCACATCTCACAGGTAGTCCAGGACTGTGGATAGAAAGCCACTCACTATCAATTTTCATGTCTTACGTGCTTTTTATACCTGTCGCTTTTCCACAGCAAATTTCGCCAAAAAGCATGGCCACCTCCCGCATACAGTGCCAGCAGCACACGAACAGCTGCTGAGCGGTGACACGAAACACTACAAACCCTTCCGAATCCGTTTCTTCGAGCAAGACATGACTCTTGTCCATACTCAACTGCGCATCGTTCTCCTTCAAAGCTTTCTCCACCAGATTGGCAGTTTGCCAACAGGCCTGTATGATGGCGTCTATCGTAGACTGGCCATGCTCGTCCCCTACTCCGACTGCTGTCAACAAACTTCGTAACCGAAAGAGCTGTCCATACAGCGGCGCATTCCGGGCCGCCCTCAGCATACCAAAAGTCTGGAAAAACCCAAAAAATTCATATCTGAATATTCGCCAAAGTTTGCCCCTTTTTACTTTGTTCACCTTGGCGTTGGATATGTCTGCACGAAGTTGTTCTATGGCTTCCAACATTCTGCTGTTGGGACGTTGCTCATTGGTGTACTTCAGCTTGTCGAGTAGGATGTCAAGGCTGACCGCCACTTTTGGGTCGTTCGTGACGCAGCTGCGTGCTTTATTGTTGGCCATGCTTGCCAGCTGGGACATTTCCATCCCTCCCACAACCTGATCCGTCTGAAGATCTGGCCGAATGGAGAAAATGTCCACGATCAGCGTCAAGTTATCCGGGAAGGTTTCCCAGAATATCTGCTGAGTGAGAGTGACTGCTGTACTGTCCCACTGGAGACCTGAGGCGTCAACGGTGAGTAGCGGTCCGGAGAGAAGGACCTGAATGATCTGGAGAGACAGCGTCCGTCTAGCACAAAAGAATATGAAGTCCCAAAATTCACTTGAAACGTAGATGGGAGCCCGGTAAACAATCTCGGGACGATCGTCATCTCAAATGACGCAGTTTTCTGCGTTGTTGGCTGGAACCGTGCGCCACTTGAGATAGAAACCATCCCGCGGATCTTTGCCGGCCTTCCATATCCCTTGAAACGATATGGTGGTTATCATGTTACCTGGCGTAAGACGAACTCGGATTGCATTGATGGATCAACAGGTGGAAAAGCTCCAGGACCTTCGCGACGGTGTCCGCAGCTTTCGCTACAGATTCTTCAGGTGCGACTGCCGCCGCCTTTTTCGGTCGAGGCTTTGACTTCGACTTGGACGATAGCTTGGCGCTGAGACGACTGAAGAACCTTCCCAGTGCCCGCATGAAGGGCTCGCGGAATTTCAGGAACTGCTGGTCCAGGTTGCTTTCGACCAACACCACGAACTCTGAAACCTCAAACAATAACCATAAACCAACACCTTAGGTTAATTCTGTAAGCTTAAACGCACAATACCTGCAAAGTCGCTCACCGGATCCGCAGCGTCACAAAAGCAGATGAAAATCTCCAAGCGCGTCACATCATCCATCAAGACAGCCAGCACTCCCGCGTTTCCCCTGATGTACTTTTGAAAGACTTCTCTCCGCATTGCTTCCTGGTTTTCCACTTTGGTCGACCTCAAGGCATGCAGCAGCGGCCCATATCCTTCAAAGTGTTCTTCTCCACCCAACACCCTGAGCACTTCAAACAAGAGCCCGGGTCGTTTGATCAGCACCGGTAGAACGCTCTTGGTCAAGAATGGTCTATGGGCAGGACAGTGCTGAACTATTCGAGCGATGTCTTGCGCAGTCGCCGTCAACGTCAGTAACTGAACTATCTGCACTCCGAAGTAGCTTTTCGGTAATCTGTCCAGAATCTCTTGTGTCTTCCAAAGACTCTTGGCTTCGATGGGTACGATGACAGGAAGAAGTGAAATCCAGGTTTTTTGTCCGTACGTCGAGTAAAGAAAGTCCTCTGGAAGTTCCATCACGCATACGCGAATCCTCTCTCTGTCTTCATCGGTGAGAATATCCCAATTATTTACAATTATCGACAAGACACGGACACTGACGGCAAGTACTGCCTCTTGGTGTGAGATGTTTTCTTTCTGGAGGACGTCGTCCATTTCTGACAGCCACAACTTTGTGAATGAGGTGAGGAACTCTTCCAACTCTTGCTGACTGTGACTTCCTTGAGCTAAACCTGACGTGAGCTTTTCACACAATGCAATCATCAGCGAGTTCGTAACAGCTGGGTAAGCCAGCTTGAAGTTCTGTATCTCTTCAACCAGCTTCTCACAGTTTTGTACCGGAGCTTCTTGAGTGAGTATTTTGTCAGTCATACTCAACAGGTGGACTGAGGTCGGACCTTCTTGTCCCAATGTCTCCCTTATCTTCGCGTGCAGACCGACGGACGAAATGTAGAGATCAGGATATTTTTCTCCGCCGCTAAGAAGAAACTGCCTCAGTCGATCGCAGCTATCCATGAGGCACTTCCGGTTGACTGGACCGGAAGTAGCCTCTAAAACCTTCTGGACGAGTCTCAATGCAGCTGCAGCATTCGCCATAAACGTAAGCTCAGCTTCCGCAGACGGTAGTCCATCTTTCGATATGGCGCTAGGAAGAAAGCTAGAAATGAATGAGTATATGGTGGAGAAGTTGCGGTCACTGAGCAGTAAGTCTTTGAGCTGCTTCCGGTCCAAAATGCGTTCACACAGCTTCAATCCGCCACTCGTCCGTGAGCTCTCTCCGTTGAAGAATTCCCCGAAAGACCTGACCAAGCAGTTCCGAAGCCAATCTGGTCCGAGAGTAATGAAGGTATCGACTACATGGCCGATGATGTCGTTGACGGTTTGGTGAAATTTGCTCGACGCGACGAAGAGATTGAAGACCATGGGGGACATGCGGTTGTCTCCTAGTTCTGCTTTCGCGACATTAGGGGGCAGTTTGAACAAGGCTGTGCAGAACTCGTTGATGATCGAAACACGTATCCGAGTGTCGCGGGCTTTTTCGACGGCCGCGAAGAACTCCGAAGCGACACCAGGTTTGGCCTCGAACATCGGCGGAGCTTTCCTGCTTGCCATGGTCGATCAGCATTCACAGCTTTAACAGTACGCCTCTCACGATGATCGACCAACCCTTGACAGATGTCTTACACATGTACGGATGGCCAGGACATTAGATTCGGGTCATACTAACTGTGGAGTCTGGACTTCCATCAGACCTGTAGAGACCGCAGAACCTGCAGAAACGTGGATCAGTCATCAGTCGGCACAGCTTCACTTTGTGTTCCGAATGCAAATCGCACTGTGACCGGGGAATGTTACGGACTCACCACAGTCTTCCGTTGACGTAAAACCAGTTCCGGAGGCAAAAATGAGCGATGAAGTCCCGGGAACTAAGATCTAGATGTCCGGAAGCGGAGATCTCCAGTAGAATAATTACGTATTACAGAATGAATCCAAATTCAGAAATTCGGAGCGTCGAACTTGCGCATGACCCAACGTATTGTTTGACGCCATCCAGCTGACGATTTTAAAAGTGCCAACGATGTTTACGTGTTCAGTTTTATTTTAATATTGTATTTGATACTGCTCGACTCTCGTCGCGCTCCGTCTTCTCCATCTTCTAGTCAGAATTTTCGAGAACTGGTCTTTCTATAAGGGGCTGTTGGGATTGCAGACACATCACAGATGAGCTGGTTCGATTCCTCCAACTGGGCCAATATTGCCAAGAATGCCACCGAAACGGCCAAGATTGCGCTGAAACAGGCGCAGAAAAATATCGACAAAGTCCTAGAAATCCAAGAAATCTCGCGCCAGGAAGGGGATCCCGCTTCAGGACATGAGACATTGTCGGAAAATGGAAGTGCCAGTGGAATTCAGTCACGAAGCCTTAGTCCCCTACCCAAACTCATTAAAGGTAAATCGTGAAAGAAAAAATTCACATCGTTTATGACGTCACGTATAATACACTTTTGTATGCAGTGTGACATACGTTGGCTTCCCCGGAACATGACGTAATGCGCATCTGCGTTCGAGCTAGTCTGTGATTATAATACGCGTAACTTTCATCTGCTTCGGCCTTTGGAAGTCCAGAGGATGTCAACGCTCTAGTTGTTCGTTACAGATGAAACTGATGGCTTTTTCGATGCCTTCGGTGTCAACGATTCCAAGCCATCGTCCAAACGAGGTTCTTCCAGCAGGAGCTCGCTTCTGGAATCCTCCTCGGAACCCACTTCCAAACTCAAGAGTCCGCAGTTTTCGCCGTCCATTAGCCGAGTGGCCAGTTCCAGCTCACTTTCGCGTCTCAACGGTGCGAATGGCTGGAAGTCCTCTGAACTGCAGGCCGTCGTCACGGACTCCAGACACAGTCCATTAACGACCACGTCCCCCACACCCAGTCATTCCTTTGTTGAAACAGTCGATCTCCAACCAGAACCATCTGCCTCTAGCGTCTCCCTTTTACCGGATGAACCAACCGTCCCTTCAGACAAGTACAACGAAGAGAAAGCTTCAGCGAAGACTAGCTTTTCGACGAACAAAACAGATTATACGTCCGAAGATTTCACAGATGACGGTCCACAGCCCCTGCCTTCGCAAATATCCCAAGGTCGCCTGGAAATTCTTTTTCAAGATGAAGATGACAAAAACTTCGTGGATATTCCTCTCGACACCGAGCATTCGCTGGGCGAAACCATCATGGAAGTCAAAGAGTTTTCCCAAGGGCGATCATTGACGGCCGTCTTCGACGAGGATAGCGAACCTGACTTACGGAACACT
The DNA here is from genome assembly GCA_001949185.1 of Ramazzottius varieornatus. Taxonomy (NCBI): domain Eukaryota; kingdom Metazoa; phylum Tardigrada; class Eutardigrada; order Parachela; family Ramazzottiidae; genus Ramazzottius; species Ramazzottius varieornatus. Next base: position 553,631 of record BDGG01000012.1, on the reverse strand, counting down.
CTGGCTCGCGAATCACTTCCGGTCCAGGCCGCGTTGGAGGACGTTCCGCTCTCCCTAGAGGAATACATAGGGAATGCTGCCGATGACTCTCTCCAATCAGCATACAAGCACGTCACAGTCGAAGAAAAACCAACAGAGGACGAGATTATGGATATAAAAATTAGAGTGGAGGATGTGGATATAGAAGGTAGCAGTCAACCTTACCAGAATATCGACATATCAAAGCCTGGACCTAAAGAACCTATTGATCGTCGAGCGACTACCCCAGAAGAGGAAGTGGAAATACGAGAAGCGGTGGCACTCGACCAGGAAGAGACCCACGAAGAAGCTGCTCATCTGACGCATGTTCACGAAGAAACAGGGGAAGTGCCTGTAGCGCTTGTGCTGGGACTGGAAGAGACTGAGAGACTTTCTGATCAGTCATCTGCGGCAGCTATCGAAGAAACTTCTGCAAAAACTCACCATGTTCCCACGGTTGTTGTTTCGGTTCCCGAAGAGCTAAAGAAGGAATTGCAGCACCTTAGAGAAGTACTGGCTGCTCGAGAGCGGAAGCTTGTGGATATCTGCAGCGAGAATGCTCAGCTGAAGGAAGAGAAAGACAATCTATCAAGGTATCAATACTCACCTGTGCTTCGTGCAATGACTGTTGCATTGCTAAAGTAGCCGATATAAATGGTGAAATCTGTACTCTTTCGCGCACCTGCATCAGAGGTTCCTCATGGCTAATCATGTATGCAGGTGTTTGCAGTGAAGCTGTGACTGATGCTCTGGATACCAAAAGGGTGCCTCTTATTTTTTTCAGTCAAGTGGCGGACCTGACCGCGGCACACTCGCAGCTGGAAACTTTCGCGAATGATCGTGGAGACGAGATTACGATGCTCGAAGGGAAACTTCACATCGCCTCTGAAGAGAAGGAGTCGCTGATGGAGCAGCTTCAGCTAACGAAGATCGAATTGGCCAATGCAAATGCGTAAGTTTTTTTCAAGTGGAACATATTCTGCAGTGGTCATACTGGCATCGTGTTGTATTATATTTGGCATGTAATGTAGATCGCGAATGAAAAGCGATAGTTCCGCGTCGCTTTCCAAAGATCTGCAAAGGCAACTCCAAGAAAAAGAGCTGTTAGTTAAAGAACTTATGGAAGAAGGAGAGAAACTGTCGAAACAGCAGTTCCAAAGTTCCAGCCATATCAAGAAAATCAAACAGAAGCAGAAAGAACTCGAAGCCGAAGTGGAAAAACTCAAGTAAGTCAATCTCTGTTGTAACTGGGAGCTCGGACTTACCGCAAATCTCATTGGCTGAGAACGCGCGCCACTGAAGAAAGACAATTTTGTCGTGTTTCTTTGTCCTGCTCCCAGCGACACTTGACTTTACGGAATGTGCTGTAAACCGGGAAGTTTCTGGAACTTTCTTTGCATGGTTCATTCTGACTTCCAGAGGTGAACTGGAAGGCAAGACGAACGAGGTCGCCACCCTAAAGAACACGTTAGCTTTTGCCGAAGACCTTGATCAAAAGAACACTATTGTGATCAAGCAACTCAGCGCTAACGTTGATCGATTGGAGAAGGACCTCCTAGCCAGCCGGAACCTCCACGAAGAAGCCAAAGCAAAGATCAGCAGTATGCAAGCCGCTCTGGACAATGCCTACAAAGAACTTGCCGACCTCCACCGCCAGAAAGCCGCTCATGAAGGCCACGTTCACGAGACACTACTCACTACCGAACTGGCAGCCAAAGAGGAACTGCGGCTCGCACTCGAACAACAGAAACAGCAGCTTGTACAGGATCAAGCGGAACTCATGGAACGGTTGGAAATACTGCAGGCGAACCTGAACAGAGCGGAGTGCACGCTGAAGAGGAAGGAGGACTCGTTCCGGGATGAACTGGCAGACTATCAACAAAGAGTTAACGAAGCTAATAAGCGAAACGAGGAACTCAGTCAGAGCTTGTCACAGTCAACGAGGCCACTTCTCAGACAGAATGAGGCACTTCAGCGGCAGCTGGCGGAACAAAGCAGTACTTTCGAACAACTTGAACTGTCCTTAACAAAGCGGCATCAGGTAAAATTCCATGAAAATCTATATTGAACTTTCAGAGTATGCTCGATTTTTCTTATTTGTTCTGCAGGAAGCGGTGACACAGTTGACGTTGGCGCAGGAAAAAGAACGAGCAGCCACTGAGAAACTGTTGGTCATCACCGGCAAAATGTCGGCATTGGAAGGACGAATCTCCGCGCTTCGAGAAGAACGATCGTCGTTGTCATCGGAAGTTGACGCAGAAAGACACAAAGTCCGCGACCTTAGCGATAAGCTGTCGTCCCAACAGAGGGAACTAGACAAAGTCAGGCAACTCTCTGTGGCTGAAGTTTCTGACTTGCGAAGGGAAAAGCAGCTTCTCGAACATCAGCTAAACTTGGAGAAAGAGAAGGCCGGGATGGAAGCGAGGAAAGTGGCGACCCTGGCAGAACAACTGGCGGAACTGCAGAAACAAGTCCATGCCAGTCCCTCATCTACAGGCCAATCCGTGAATCAATCACGTAAGATCCTTCACTCTGCATTTCAACACAGTCTGTACCTGCTTTCATGATAAGTACTCGCGGGTAGACAAGCGAGCGGTCGTGTAGTTCAAGTGTGATGGTCTGTCGTGAACCTGCATACACCAGGTTACAAATCCATTGTGGTACACGTGTACTCGGGTTTGCAGGTTAATGCAAATGGGCGTTCGCTTATGATAGAAGTCATAGAACTGCAGTTTTCAACATGCATGAAGTTATTTCTCTGTTTACAGCTTTGCGAAGATCGGATTCAGCAAACAGTACCGGTAGCACCTTGGATGGTCGGTGGTCACCCAACAGTCAGCAAGGCAGCTCTCTGTACGACGTTCTACGGAATGTCAATATGTCCTCCTTGGACACAGTCCAGAGTAGTCTCAAACAAAAGGAAAGTGAAGTTCAGTACCTGCGCCAGGAACTAAGGCAGCTCGAGCTCTCTCGGCAAAGGCATACAGACGAAATGTTGAAGCTCACGGAGAAGACGATCGAGTTGGATTCTGTCAAGCAACAGCTCGAGGAAATGACGGCAGCTAAAGAGGTACACGCGCCTGGCCTAAATGTGGGGATGGACAAAAAATGTGGAGAACGGAGCGAAAGCGACTGTGCTTCAATTGATTAGTTGATTGGTCAACCACAGCTGGCCCGTGTCGCTTTCGCTCCGTTCCCCACCTTCTCCATCCCCACATTTAGGCCTGGCACGTGTACGTCCGTCAAAAGTTCTCGCACTATGCAACTTAAAATATCTCGTACAGTCGTACTTGCTGGATTTCACAGGATATCGGTCGTCGGTATAACGCGATGCTGCAGATGTACGGTGAGAAGGTGGAAGAAATTCAAGAGCTTCGCCTGGATTTCGAGGATATGAAGGCTCTGTACAAGTCCCAAATTGTTGTTCTTACACAGAAACAATAATCTAACCATGCACGTTCACAACGATGCTTTTTATCGATTCACCTGTGATATATTTTAACTTATTTTGTCGTAGTTTTTGCAAGTGTTAACTATTACTCGATCCGGTTGCTTCAAAGTTCAAACTACAGTGAAGGAGAGTGAGCCAGTACTAAGCACCTCTGCCGGAAGTTGTCCGGAATTGAACTGGCCAAGAGTGTTTAGAATGTCATACAGTAGTATGGTAATGTTATGTCATATCCTTCATGTCACAAGCGGATTGCTACCTTTTCCTTTTAGCTCCGACCTCTCACTTCTCAGTCCTCAGGTACGTGTGAACTTGAACTGGGTTTCCTTTGTAGATCTAGGTAGCGAGTAGTAATCCTAAGGATGGGGAAGAGGCACGGGAAGAATGCCACCGCGAATCCAGTCTACAGTCATTCCGAAGTACAGAAGGACAACAAATACTCTGGATGGGGACTGATCTCCAACAGGCTTGGCAAGGACTCACTTAAAGATTTCGACTGCTGTTCCCTCACGCTTCAACCCTGCAGAAATCCCGTCGTCACTCCGGATGGATACCTCTTCGACAAAGAAGCCATCCTGGAGTACATCGTTCGTAAGAAGCTAGACATTGCCAGGCAGTTGAAAGCCTACGAGAAGTGGAGAACGAAGACTGAAAACGAAGAGAAGGAGTTGAAGGATGCCGAGCGTCAGGCACAAGTAGAGAGATTCCAGAAGACTTCCACGAAAGTTACAACAGTCGGTAAGAAGAAAGATGCACAGTATATGTCATGTTACAGGATATCGGCAAATGCCTTAAACATGAGCTTTTTCCCCAGAGGCGCACGCTTTCAGCCAGTTGGAATGAAAACGTGCGCCACTGGAGGTAACGATTATGCTTAATTCATTTGGGAAGGAGTTCCGCGAAGGATAGAGGCTAGGGCGTAATATCACATCTTTGGTTTTTAGATACCGAAGCAAAGTCGACGCAGCCTAAGCCAAACAACTTTTGGGGAATGGCTGCGCGGAACTCCGATGCACTCGGGACTGCCAAAGAGAAACCCGACGCTGTGGTACGATGTCCAGTCAGTGGGAAACCCATCAAGGCGTCCGATTTCGTGCCTGTCGAGTTCACGCCGATGATCAGCGACGACAAAGCTCCACTGGCTTCCAAGTCTGAACGCTGGATGTGCGCGGTGACCAGGGACGTGCTGACCAACTTCACTCCTTGTGCTGCCTTGAGGACAAGCGGAAATATCGTGACCATGGAATGTGTGGACAACTTGATCAGGAAAGACATGGTGGACCCGACGAACGGGAAGAAGATGACGGAGAAGGACATCATTCCGCTGCAGCGAGGCGGAAGTGGGTACGCGGGCAGTGGAGCCAAGCTGGAAAGCAAAATCAGCAAACCTTCCATGGCCGTCGGATAGAAAAGCCACTCTCTCATCATTCTCATCTCATTTTGCTGGGAATGCTGCATAGTGAAACTATTAAATCTTCGGAACTTCACTGACTGTGTTTTGTTCCTGATTTTAATTTACCCGCATCTGGTTGTACGTTGTGGCCTGATTTCGCTTCCTTCCTCTAGCTCCTCACGGAAACTCTTTTACAAGTTGTCCACCGTGTAATCATGGTCCAGTTCATAATCATGAGTGTGACTCACGAGTTTTATTCGAGATTTCTTCGGTTGCAATAACTTCTCTTCTGTATTTTACGATGGAGTAAAGCGATAAAATGAGAATGAGCAAGCGAACTAAATAACACTGACGCCCGTTTTGTCCACTTGCTCAATTGCAGCCTGGACATTCTGGTCGAAGAGATCTAGCCTTACAGGCATTTCTAACAAGTAAAAAGGGTTCTTCAGAGCGTAATCAGCATAAATCTGGTACAGTTTCCTCAGCAAAGCATCCATGCCATCTTGTCTGAGATCAGTCAGGACGATGAATTTCGTCCCTGTGATGGTCTGGAAGCAATGCAGCCGAAACACATCCGTGTCCAGCGTTTTTATTCCTGACGAGCCATGCTCGGGAGATATCTGTGCACTGATGGCATACAGGGAGTGGAATGTACTGGCTAACATGATGCGTTCGTTCGTGCGTAGGGGAGGTCGACCGAACTTGAGTTGAACAGGGTAGTTTTGGCTCTTGCCGAGAAAGTCCATCACGTCGATGTCCGTCTTCTCGCCCTCCTTGGCGAATGTCCGACCGGTCACAGCGATCCCGTTGACGGCCAAGACGGCATAGCCTACACGAATTCCGTCGATCTCACCGAACCGCACAACAACACGATCATCAACGATGTCCAGGACAAACTCCAGGGGATAGCTGTACGTCTTTTCCACCTCGTTCCGTTGCAGGTTGTGGTCGTAGTGGTAGATTAGGCTCCCTGCCTTGTTGATGATGTACAGGGAATAGAACACCATCTTGCAGCTTCAACGAACCACGGGTCGGTGTCCCAGTGACAGGATGGAACTCGGGAGTCGGAAGCTGCTACAGTCTTTTGGAGCTCTGGATTCTTTTGGATGGAAGAAGAACCAGTCTATAGCTCGCTTGTGTCAGCGTGCGACGTCAACTACGTCTACGTCAACTACGTCTAGCTTGACATGTCACACCTAATTATTAAGCGTGATACATATTACATCGACAGACTGTCCAGTTGATTCTGGGATCCTTCGGCGGATGCTGACAGCATGCAGGCGTGTCTGTAGTGATATTAACTTGATGTTCCCAAAGATGAAGCAATTACTTGAACGCACTATATGGATATTTAATAAAGGCAGTATGCTAGTAGAGAAATACACCGAAAATAAAAAAGACATTCGGTAGAAACTCTCACCATTCCCGTCAAGCTACGCTCGCGAATCTGCTCTCTGTCGGGTAAGTCACAAGGCAGGAAGAAAACCGCCATTCAAATATATTAGAAGAAATATGCTTGAAAGTCCTACGCCAGCTTGTCGTGAACGAAGAAGGCCACCGTAAACATCTTTTGAGGCCCTGCTGACCAGCCGCAGTCCATACCGATAGAATTCCTTCTCAGCCATCACGCTAAAACATGTCGTCCATTGGATCGTAATCTGCCTCCATGTTGGCTTTCGAGTCGTCCAGCTTCTTGGCCCCGATACCCGGCTTCTTCACTGTTTTCGACTTTCCTTTACCGGCCTGAAGCATATACCACGAGAACTATAATTGGCATTCATCGGGGCATACGAGGAATTCGAAAGGCTCGGTCTGTTTACTCAACGAACCTTTTCCTTCTCTATTTTGGCTTTCTCTGCGGCCAACGTGGTTAGCGTAGCTCCAATCCTCCTTACGTCTTCGGCCGGAACTGCAAGAGCCACAGATAACTCGCTGAAGAAACGATCCTCTTCCGAACTTACACTGACTTACGATAGAGAGATAAATCCTGAAAGAATGAGTTAAGGAAAGTCCCGTAAAATTCCGATTTCTGAAAGTAAATACAGGTAATTACAGGTAATTACAGCGGTTTACTAAACGCGAGACGAAGGCAAGCTTGGTAATGTGACTCACGTGATACTTTGCGATCTTTTCGGTGAGAAGAGTTCGGAACTTGTTGAATGTTTCCAGAGAATACGGCTCAAACGAGTCTATTACGCCTTTGCCAGCCCCGGCTGTCACGTCTTCCGGGTCCACTAAAGAAGGACAAGCGATGGCGTTAAAATACAGCTAAACATATTGCTTCGAATTTGAAAACTGATAAGTGATATCTCACGGAAAGTATCAGCACCCAGAGCGAAATCAGCATCCTCCTGTTCTTTCTGTATCCTCCTCTTTTCCGCGGCTGCTTCTTCCGGTGTCATATTCGCTGCAGCTTCCGCTTGCCGTCTTAATGCCTCTTGTTCCTGCTTTTTCTGCGCTTCCTTCTCAGCCGCCATCTCCTTAGCTGACTTCTTCTTGGCTAAAACGATAAAGAGTTCATTCCATAAACGCGAATACATATAGCACGGAAGACGAGGCGGATATTTCCGTCTGCGACCAGGACGACACGCCAGGCTAGGCTTGTTCAGGGCCGCGACAACCATCCACAGGAAAACCTACGTACAGTACAGTTTCGGGAACTATTCGAAGTTACCTTTTGCAGGTTGAGTAGTCTTATCTGCAGGCGCAGCTTCAGCTACTTTGGCCTTCTCGTCTTCGTCCTCGCTCTCGTCATCCCAGTTATCCTTCACGTCCTCATCGTCATTTGCTACTTTAAGTCGACTGGCAATGTCCAAGGAGTCCGCATCTCCTGCGGAACCAACAAGACGTAGTTCATCTCGATAAATCTGGATTATCCCCATAAAGTAAGTAACTACGCAAACACCAAAGTAACTAAGCGAGGCACTTACCGAATTCCACGTGAACTTGAGCCGTATTCGCCATCTTTGAGCTACACTCTGCATCACAGGGGAGAGGTATCACGATAAACCAGATTCCTTCGCTTGTCAAATCTTCCGTAAAGAAGCTAAAGATGTCATCGTGTCATCTGTTCTGATTTTTCTGAGGTATTAGGGTATATCACAAAGTTACACGAACGGAAGATGTGATTGCACAACTGCGACGTCTACGATAGTAATGACGTAACGACCTAGGCCGATATGTGACTCACCATACTACGACAAGACTACCGGGAGAGTGAGTCGTATCAGCCCGCCAAACAACTCAAATCCTGCCTTCTACGGCCTTGTTTGGCAAGTCATTCCATGCTTGATCTCGGTAGTCTCGTCCTAGTATGATTATGTGAGTTACCGTATCACATCATCGTTGATTCACCAGAACCATGACACCATGTTATCTGTACAGTGCACGATAAAATAAGCTTTCAAAAATGGGCGGAGCGTCTCAAACATGGACGAGGAATCAAAATCAGCGTTAAGCCAATGAGCAAGTTTAATCCGCTGTGTCCAGCTGGTTCCACTGACACCCATTTTTGAAAGCTTATTCTGTGGTTCACTTGTATGTCATGCCATACAGTAGCGCAATGACGTCCCAAGCATTTGGACCTACGAAAATTGTCGGAATCCTTTCCGGAATTGCAAGCTGTAGGGAACGATCCTTTTCAGCATTGATGATCTCTTCTCCCCCATCGAAAGAAATCAAGGTTTGAATACGCCTTCAAAGCGCGCGCTGGGATCTTGACTCTGTGGACGGTCCTCAAAGTTTTGATGACCAGCGATCTTTTGAACAGGCTTTATAGAGAAACCATGTGGAGACTGGAGCGTAACTCAAACGGTTCTCTGGCAATCCCGGCCAAGTGTGATGCTGCTCATTTATCTTGTCCATACTGAGTAATGGTCTTATAAATAAGAAATGGAAGAAGAAGATGGAATGCTATCTTAACTTACGTTTGCACAAGGAAAGATATTACTCTACACACAGTAACACACTTCCCAGTTCCCAGCTGGATGCTAACTTGCTTCTTGGTTCATGCATCACCGAGTCTTTCAATGACCGGAAGTGCGGTGCCAAAAGGGCGCTATCAGCTCATCCGTTCGCCCCTTCTTTCGATGTAGATGGTTGTGGTTCTTTGGTAGTGTCCTGGTCCATTTGCTTATCTATGAGAAGAGAAAGGCGATACAATAAATGCCGTTTTTGTTGGTTTTGACAAGAGAGATTGGGTCTTCGAGCTGTCACGACTGGCTGCCTGATGAGGGACGTGATGGCAAATGGCTGCGTGACTGGCGTGTACACTTCCTTCTGGGAGACGTAAAATACGGCCGGAGAACGCGCATGTGTCACAGGAGTGCCTTAATAACTAACATGATCAGCCGGCCCGGCCTCTTCCCCTTTCTTGGCTTCCGAGCCGGCGGAAGCGATAAATCGTAGTGGCCCCACAGAGCTCTTAATATCCCGGAGACAGCTGACACCATGACACTATCCTTCACGAAACTGAGCTGCGTCCTTCCTCGTTCTCCACGACTCAGTAACTCGTGAGGTCGAACTTGTTTGAAATTAGGTGAAATCTGACATCGAATACACTTGAGTTCATCGAAAATTCCGACGAGGAACTACCCGTTCCTTCAGCTGAGTCCCACGAAGTACTCCATAAAGGAACACAGAAAGGCTTGAAAGATGCCGTACCTGAAAGGGAAAGCTGCTTGGCAAGTTCCGGAAGAACATCTTCTGAGATCTGTGCAATGGTGGCCGAATCGATTTCCGGGTCCTACGAGAGAAAACGTTCTATCATGTCAATCAGCAAATGTTAAACAACGAAAAATAGTGTCGACGTTTTCGTTCACAAGGACATGCGACACGAGGAAATCTCGCAGGTGTGATATGCCTTTATGATCATTCACGGAGGAGCGCCTCAGTGAACTACTTTTGAATTTTTAATGAGTTGAACGTCATCGTCCCACTTAACTGTCTAATGAACTATATTAATATAAGTTACTCGGATGCAGCAACAGGCGATTTATATTCCGCAAATGGGAATTACAACGAGTAGCCGGTGAACTTGATTACGGCTTACAGAAGATGCTGCATAACACCGTCTCATAAACAAGAAGCTCATGCCGCTTCCCGGGTAGTAGGGGCGTATTTTATGGCCATGATCTGCCTACCGGTATGGCATTCCTTCTTCCGGCACGTTTGGAGTTGGCAAGGAAGGCTTCGTGAGCATCATCAGCTGAAGTGGCGGACTCGGGTTGGGCTGTATCCACGCTCATGCCCTCCGGTTGCACAGCATCACTTGACTGCTCTTTATCGGCCACCCCTGCAACAGCCAGACGTCAAATAACCATGTCCTTAATCAAATAACCTTTCCTCCACATGGATTATCATAGACTCCCCGTTTTCCCTCAGGGGGAAGCTCGGCTGCTCGAGTTCATCTCTTAATCAACACCTCCAGCTGAAGAACCCAAGCGCCGACCTGGCTTTGCTTGAAACCTTCCGAAACTAAGCAAAGAAAACCTACATAAAACTCAGACGAAAGTTTCAAGGTGGGTCCTTACCGTTATTTCAAGGACAGTTTTCTGCGAAATTGGTATAGGAATAGGGTCTTAATAGCTCAGTCTAGGTGGTTACCGGATCACATCCGGTTGAGGGGACCCAAAGATCATCGGCGACGTCGGGCGATAACTGCCCCCGCCAATTAGGAAAAATTGTTCGATTCTGTATGATCTCCGTTGTCTTGTGATCGATACTGCACGAGATCAAAAATCAGAGACCAGAAAAGCTTCATCTGCGACTGTGACGGTCGAGAGGAAGGGGAAAATCGAGTGAGCAGCTTCTCAAGATGCCTAAGTGATTCGAAACAGAAGCAAAAGGACTCGTTCCCCTTTGCCAAACTTTGATCCTAAACAAGGAGTGATCACAATAACGTCAAGCCGAAGGACTGTGTGAAGAGCGAGTGAGATGCCACGACGTGACAGCAAAACACGCTGGACGACTCTGCTCCCTTGTTGAGCAAACTTTGCCTCGCTTTGCCGTGGATTAAAGCGAGTAAGCGCGGCCTATTATTCGGCTGTTCGTGACACAAACGGCGGCCTATTATCGATCTCCCACTTCTTCACCACGGTCCTCTGTCTACTGTAGGCACTACCTAAGCCCTGTCTACCATACACTATTCCTAATAATTGGGTTTCGGGAGTCTGTCAGGCTCACAGCAGATTCGAGCTCTCTGTTCGAGGCGCAAACAACATTACTGTCAGTACAACCTACTTGTTGTCCCCTATCGATCAGCTTGCCCCGTTAACGACGCCCAGTCCCCCAAAGCTCGGGTTGGTGCACGTGGAAGGTTGACATGGACCCGTTTTAACCATCATTCACCATCATGCACTCTATTAATGGGAGAAATATTGGAATCCCTACAACGAAAAAACGCGTTAGCATTCTGATCCATTCGTTCACCCACATTATACGGGAGTGCTTGCTTGTCCCTGTGCTTCACGAAGATTTATTCTCAGAACTCATACCGACCGTGTGATGTAAGAGCCATATATCAGTTTTAGTCTAGACAAATTTCTTCAACTGAAGAATTTTCAGCCGAACAAAGGAGTTCGAAGTTCGGATGATCAAGGTGACTGTCTTCGGTTTTTCACCCTCAGTTCCCGCGCACTGGACTTGCTCAAACGGAAATTCCATCTTATCGGACTGTTCATCACGACACCTTCCGCCGGGGCATGGTCCACTTGCACAATGCCTGGCCCGATGATGATCTGAAGCGACCAGAATGAAGCTTTCTCCGTCCGTATGCCGCAACAGTCTTACCTCGAAACCGGCACTCAAGGCGGCTGAAAAGTGCGGTACCAATTACGTCAGAATAGACCAGCGGGGGGTTTCACATCCCAAGGCCAAGAATGTCAAGTGACTCAAGTGAAAGAGTACTACTTCCTAGAGATCCGCAGCGAATAAGAGCAACGTCCGAAGTACCGGCACGGAAGAACCGATGAGTAGGATAGTCGGTTCTGAACTGGTTCCGCACCCCTTCAGAAAGGGCAGCTAGCGCGCAATATGCCGGCTAATTCGACCCCTTCGAAGAGCGCGGACCACAGTTCTTGAGTTTGTCCAGGCTGTCCCAACCTGCAAAGGTGAGGAAACACACTGACAGAACTTCGATAACAGTACGAAATATTCCCAACACTATACCCTCTTTATCCTTAAATGATAATCCACTAGCAAGTTGATTTTCAATCAACTAGTACCTAACAACGACAACATTATCAGCAAAGTTCGACCGGACATACCGTCAGGAACTTTCTGTTCGTGCCGAAAGGAAGATTCCCAGAGCTGCACCTTTATGCTACTGGACGTTTTGCGAGATGGACCTGAAAAGCAGAAAGACAGCAGAATAAAAGTGAGCTGCGTAGAAGCCGATTTCCTGCAACGACTGAGAAATAGAACTTTAGAACTAGCTGGCTTGTTCCGATAATGTTCCGATGATACGGGACGCCCTCGAAGTTCGGACCGGCTGCGAAGATAACCCTGCAACAAGCAGACTGTTAGATGCGAATCAGCTAGTGATCGGTTAGATTGGTGAGAGCGGACATTTTGTCTTATCGCACCAAAGGCAACTGGTCCAGCAATTAGTCCAGGCTTACCAGACGTTTCTAATCTCATTAGCCCAGGAAACTTTACCGCTTAGCGGCTTGGCTACCACATCCCCGCATGCATCTCCGATTGCTAACCGATACCCATCAGCACCGCCGACCGACTAGTTTGCAAGAATCGCAAGTGGAAGGCCAAACTTACCGCAAATCAACAACGGCAACGTGCATTTGATTTGCCGGGAGAGCATCTTGCTGCCACTTGCCGCTTGAGGTCAAGTCGACCAGGCAGAACAAAGGTACTACATAGATACTGCTGTTCGTCCTCCTCATCCGTCAAGCTCAACCAGTAGATGTGAGGGTTAAGTCCTAGAAGTCTGTAAGAAAGAGAAGGATGAAAACGCGAAACGCAACTTACGCAAGGCAGACAAAGGCGACTCAGAAGCACTTTAAGGTACCAAAGGGCATCGGCAGAGACAAAAAGCGGGTCAGACATGCTCACCTTCCCTCGGAAGTTTCCTCTGTAAGATCCTTCTCCCTCGACAGTTACCGCTGTCGTCTGCGCACAGAACATCGTACTTACCCCAGAAAAATCATGCGCTTCCAAATTCAAAACTCAAAATGCCGACATTTTCCTCCGCGAAGAAGAAGTCCGGTCCTCTCCGCAGTGTCCGGAACAAATGGCCCTGTGACGTCTTATTGTAATGACGTTACGGTTTCATGATTGCGAAATCGAGTCGTTAAAGAATCAATCGACCAGAGCTCGTGGCGCCGCCACCGCCGCTCAACTGAACCTGTTCGATGACGGAATTCCGTCAGGATACAGTTGATTGGTCGATTGGTGGATTCTCTTCGTGTGTTAAATGTTAATTAGCTTGTCCGACCTTCTCAAATCTCAATCCCCACATCCCGATTCCCGAATCCTTTCCAGTTTTTATCCTCTTCATCATAGGCCTGCTTTACAGCGTGGATTCTGGACACAGTATATCGTGGTGGACACATCGTCCGGACCTCAACATCTTCCTTATCGACGTCGGCGCTACGTTTGCTCCAAAAGCGCTCTGGCAATAAGCTGTAGGCAGCTTGCAGTTAGACCGGAAGTCAGGGACAGCTGCTCTGGGATGATAAGCTCTCGGAATGCGCGACAGTCGGCCAGGATCTGCAACCTCGCGTCTTCCCTCGGCAGTCTTCCTACCTCTGCCTCTTGCAGACCGTTTACAAGTTCGCAAAGATGTTGGTAAGATTCGATTTCTCGTATTAATTAGTGTGCTTTTCTGGACTAATTTTTCGAGTACTACGCACTTATTATGCAGCAGCAGAGATTCAACCTGTTGACTTTTGCAGTGCGATACCTCTTGCCTACGCAAGGTACGATCCTCCACGTTCGGAGAAGCCACCGGTTGTTGAGTATCCCGTCATTATCCTTCACGGCCTCTTCGGCAACAAGATGAACTGGCAGGCGATAGCTAAGAAGCTAAAAGATAAGCTGCGCCAAAGCATCATCTGTGTCGATGCTCGCAACCACGGAGAGAGCCGACACGATCCTGACAATTCCTACGAAGCCATGAGCGATGACGTCGAGGAACTTGTCCACAGGCTGAAGATACCGAAAGCCATCCTTGTTGGACACAGCATGGTTGGTATGTGCTGCTTTGTTGGGTCGTTCTTCTGCCTGGTGTGGCTTCTGTAACATCCCCAAGCATTCCTTTTGTTACAGGGAGGGAAAGTAGCCATGTGTACCGCGCTACGGAAGGCAAGCTAAATAGTCGAGTTTTGTTCTTTATGAGTTTTGACATCGACGGTTGTATTTCGTTTAGCCTGCCGAAGTGGATTCTTTGATAGTAGTTGATTCCGCACCATCGCAAAGCCCCGGGTTGGAAAGTTTCAAGCGGTATATTTCCGCGATGAAGGCTTTGGACTTGTCACGAGACGAAAAAATTCCACAGTTGCGCGGAAGGGCTATTAAAGAGTTTGAAGAAAATATTCCGGTACGATTAAGTAAATTTTTCGTTTGTCATATTAGTTTGAAGAATACGATCTTCACGTGAGACTCGGGTGATATTTGGGGTGGCTTTGTAGGAACTGATGGTTCGGCAGTTCATTCTGACGAACCTGGTGGAAAACAAGGGGAAGAACGAGTGGAGGGTGAATCTAGAAGCCATCGAGAACAACCTGAATAACATCATGGAGTTTCCTCTGTTCCACAACTTTTACGGTGGTCCTGTACTGTTCATCGCTGGAGATAAGTCCGACTATATCGGCGACAAAGAAATGCCGGAAATTAGAAGACTGTTTCCTGAGGTAGTGATAGACAAGCTTCCCGGTGGACATTGGGTCCACGCCGACAACCCCAAAGAGACGATCGCCAGTATCGTTAGGTTCCTCAAAAAGCGCGAGACAGATGATGCTGATGCAGCTCAGAATTTGTAATTGTATCCACTGAGCCAGTTCCCGTTTGACTCTCTGATTAGCAAAGTTTGTTGTACGGTAGGAACCGTGCGTAGGTAGCATTAGTGTTCTTTCTTCCGCGTCCGTTTTATTTTCATTATTAGCTCTTTACCAAGTTGCTGCTGAAAATATGATTGCCAGGCAATTTACACTGGTAAAATGAGTCCAGTTCAACCGGTGGTTTACGTTTAGACCGGAAGTCTTTAGAAGGCATACCTCCTGCTGGATGATGGCCATCCGGACCGCGCGGCAGTCGGCCAGGCTCTGCAACCTCATGTACTCCTCCACTCCATTTCCTGCTTGTAATATCCCTCGCAGGACGTTCTCAACTTCGCAATGTCGGTAGGTTTATTCGTACGATTAGCGCGCTCTTCAGATTTTGCTTCATATATAGTAGCGTACGAAAGAGTTCAGGGAACCCCGCTCGACCTGTTGATCTTTGCAGCGCGATCAAGCTTGTCTACGACAAGTTCGATCCTCCTCGTTCGAGCAAGCCACCCATTGCCCCGTATCCTCTCATCATTTGTCACGGGATCTTCGGTAACAGAGTGTACTGGCATGTCATAGCCAAGACGCTGGTAGAACAACTGAGACAAAGTGTCATCTGTGCTGACGCTCGAAACCACGGAGAAAGTCCACACGATCCCGACCAATCGCTTGATGCTATGAGCGATGACGTCGAGGAACTTATCCACACGCTGAAGATACCGAAAGCCATCCTTGTTGGACACAGCATGGTCGGTATGTGCCGCTTTCTTGTTGGTCGCTCCTCTTCCTGCTTTCTCCTGTGTAGAACCTGGTAGAGTTACCTTTTTTGCAGGGAGGGAAAGTAGTGATGTGCGCGGCATTGCGTAAGGTAGGTGGAACTTAGTGCGTCTTTAGAATTTCTTTGTTCGACACGGAAGTGGGGTTCGTTATCATAAGTTCATAACTGATTCTTGTTTTTTATTCAGCCTGCTCTAATAGATGCACTGATAGTGGTTGACACCGCTCCTGCGCTAATGCCCGGAGTGGAATTGTTCAGGGAAATGATCCGCTTGCAGAAAGAGCTAGACTTAACGAGAGGTGAACGCCTTGACGAGCTGCGCAAACGAGCTGTCGAAGAGTGGGACGATATCATCTCGGTATGTCCGAGAGCTGATTTTGTTGCATCATGCACTTGACACATACTTCGGATGGTCTTCAGCAATATTCTAATTTTCACTGCAGAAAATTAGGATTAGGATTCGCGAGTTTCTCGTCACAAATTTGGTGGAGAAGGATGGACAGATCGAGTGGAGGATTAACCTGAAAGCTTTTGAGAAATACTTGGATCAAATAATGGAGTTTCCTGAGTATGACAACTCTTACAATGGTCCCGTATTGTTCATCAAAGGCGATCAGTCTGACTACATCACCGAGAAGGAAATGCCGGAGATAAATCGGCTCTTTCCCGAAAATGTGGTTGTGACACTTCCGGGTACACACTGGGTCCACCAGGACAGT
Source organism: Ramazzottius varieornatus (assembly GCA_001949185.1). Taxonomy (NCBI): domain Eukaryota; kingdom Metazoa; phylum Tardigrada; class Eutardigrada; order Parachela; family Ramazzottiidae; genus Ramazzottius; species Ramazzottius varieornatus. Next base: position 537,274 of record BDGG01000012.1, on the reverse strand, counting down.
CGGGAAGGAACCATAGAATCCATCGTCAACTTTATGAAAGACCTTAAAACAGACTGATACAATTACGTTATTCGTTTCCTCCGAGCCTCTGGACGGGCAGAGTCGATTTCAACCCGCAGAAAAATACGCTAAAGTACCCCGCTGTTACTGCCGCTTTTATTATGTTACTGAGTTGTTGATGGTTATGTTGCGCAATGAGAAAACACTCATCAGGATTCCAATCCAGTGAAGACTATACTCACCGAGAGTCCCAGTAAGTGACAAACGATTTTCTAACAGAAGTCAGTCAGAGAAAACGTTTATAGATATCATGTTACGGTTAAAAGGTAAGAAAACTTACAGGCCGTCGACTACAGCCCATCTCGCTCCACGGGGAAGACTTTGTACCTCCTGATCCGGCTCAAGCGGTGGCTGCAAAAACACAAGTTCCTCAGTGAATAGGTGGCAAAACGCAAGAAAGGATGATGTAAAGTTACTGTGGTACGAAGTATCTGCGATCCATCTTGAAGAGTTTTGCCAGCTTGGTTGTTACTCCTTCCTTGTTGAAAGGTTGGCTGGCTTCATGCCAGTCCTTCCTCAGCTGCACCTTCAGCACAGAGTCTCCTTCGTTGAACAAGGATTCTTGCCGAGGCACAGGTAGCGAGTGCTCATAAGGGAATGGCCGTTCGGGATGGTAGCAAACGATTGTCCGGCCTTGGTCAGCACTCAGCACCCAGTGATCCCTACAACAGACTGAGATTAGCAAATAGCTTTTAATACCGCTACTGTGATGAAAAACTCTAACCTGCTTTCAGGGTCGGTGGGTTTCGCGGCGTCGTCCACTTTCTCACGCCATCCAGGGGGGAAAACGTGCAGGATGGTGCGGCACGGAACGTGGAAGATCTTTTTGGATGTGGAAAGACATTCCGGAAGTGTTGGCCTTAGCCTGGAAAAGGAAGCCAAAGCGGACATTCCTTGAAAGATTCCTTGAAAAACAAAAACGTATGTCCCCCTCCGTGACGCACTGCTTCCGGCCGCAACGGAATGCTCTGTAGATCCTGAACTCCTTCGCCCGGGAATGAGATCGCTTGATGCACCTACGAATGGTACGCGCAGAAGAACATCGCACCAAAATGAAAAAAATAAACCTGAACAATGTTTCAGAATTCAGAAGCAGGAATTCCGTTTGTCGGCTCAGTGAGATCGGCACGAATACCACATGGTTCGGTCTCTGTTTGAATTGTTTCAGTCGGAGAGCCCAGGCCGCAGGCGGTCATCCTCGTTTGATTTATCGATACAACAAAGTAATTTGGAAGTGGGTGATCCGATCGGACCGACCGGATGCGATCTGCGCTGAGCCGATTTCGCTCCAAAAAACGTGAATTTTTTTCCACAACAAAAATTACAACTTTTTTTTATTTCCCAGTTTTTACCCACAGGACCCAGGCCACAATCTTTGCAACGTTTCTGTTGCCCGTTTCGTTTGCTTTTCCTTCTGTGGAACTTCTTGCGGGCTCTGCCGAACGCTGGACCGTCGGATGCGCTAAGGAGGCAACCTGTCACCTGTGATATTCGATGTCGAATAGCTGAGCCTGGATGCCCTACCTGTGTTTCTCCCATACAACGAAGCTAACATCCCTCTTACAAGAAAATGCCTGGACGATGGATGTGGCATTGTTGCTCTTTGTTTTTTATCATTGTCCTTGCAGCAGTCGGCGTATGGACCTTCGCTTTAGGTTTTCTCCTTTCACGCGTGGAGTTGTCCGACAAGGCCGTCTGTCAAAATCAATTCGCCGGTAATAAATTTCTTCGTTAATTAGAGTTCACTATACTAACGTGTTCGTTATCTTCTAGCTGCTGGTCGGAAGGGGATATCCTGTTACCACAACCTGAAGCCGATCTTCAACCGCGCTGTGATCGTCGTGGTGGATGCGCTGAAGTATGACTTCCTTCTAACTAACCACAGCATCAAAGCCGGCAAAGGCAGATCGTATGAGAACAAACTTCCGGTTGTGGACCATCTCCTGAAACATGGACCGGAGAATACGGCATTGTTCAAGTTCATCGCTGATCCACCGACGACGACCATGCAGCGACTCAAAGGACTGACCACAGGTTCCCTACCAACCTTCGTGGACGTCGGTAGCAATTTCGATGCCGGCTCGATCGGTGAGGATAACATTATCGACAGGATAAAGGAAATGGGCAAGAACGTTACATTCATGGGCGACGATACTTGGTAAGCCGTTCCGTTCTTCCCTAGCTTGCAAACGGTATCGACTTCGGTGATTTTGTGATAATATTTGGAATGTAGAAATTGTTCTCAAAATGAGAAGAATTCATTACATACTGCATCAATTTTATTTCATATATCCGCATTTATTCGACAGGATTCAGTTGTTTCCCAAGAGCTTCTCCAAAGCCTTTCCCTTCCCCTCCTTCGATGTACGGGATTTGGACACTGTCGACCGCGGAGTGACACAGCATCTGGTGCCGGAAATGAGAAAGAAAGACTGGAATATCTTGGTGGCGCACTTTCTGGGCGTCGACCACTGCGGACATCGCTATGGTCGCGACCATCCGGAGATGGCACGGAAGCTGAAAGAGATGAACGAGATGGTGCGAAATGTCGTCCAGAACCTGCAAGACGACACGGTGCTCTTCTTGATGGGCGACCACGGCATGACCAAGTCGGGCGATCATGGAGGCGATAGCAAGGACGAAGTGGAAGCTGGCCTGTTCGTATACAGCCGCAAGAAATTCATCGGTAGCTAACCAGAAATGAAGTGAATGGGATGCTGGTAAACGAAACATGCACGATCGTTTCTTGAAGTGGCGCACGCTTCCAGCTAGTAAGACTGAAAACACGCACCACCTTAGAATCGGCAAGATCGCTCTACCAAATGGCGGACATTTTCTGCCTTACGGTACTAGCTGAAACCGTGCCCCACTTGGAAAAGCGATTTTGTACGTTTCTTTTGCCAACCTCCCAAATGTGAATATTCAGCAACCATAGTATGAGATAATGTTCCAGATGTGAACCTTCTGCCGGACACTGTCGCGCAAGTCGACTTTGTCCCGACCTTCTCCCTTCTTCTTGGCCACCCTATTCCCTTCTCCAACCTCGGTCGCATCATTCCCGGCTTCTTCTCCGACGCTACCGACCCGTCGCGTCTCGAGACGGCTCTCCGCGTGAACGCTCAACAAGTCTGGTCCTTCATCCAGAAATACTCTCAGGAAGCTTCGGACTTCCCACCAGCCTCTCTACGTCACGTCGACACTCTCTTCCACAACGCCACTTCACAGCAACTATCCCTCGTCGCCTACCAGTCCTTCTTTCAACAAACACTCAATGTGTGTCGGACGTTATGGGCGCGGTTCGACACGAAGCTCATCTGGCTGGGTGTCGTCTTTGTTGGAGCTTCGGTAGCGATATCTCTCCTCGTTCTTGTCTTCATCTCCTCCTTTGGATGGACGCAGAGTTTTTTCGCGCTAGTCGCAATAGCAGCTAGTGTCGTCCATTTTTTCTCGATGTTCTCCAATAGCTTTCAAGTACACGAAGATGTGTCGGTCCAGTGCATCCTTCAAGCGCTGATTTGGACACACTTCATCACAACACCTCCACGAAGGTACGATGTCGACATCCCATATCATTACGCCCACTGATTCAATTCGCGCATATCTGTGGTGGTTGCACGTGTAAAAGTGCGCGACTGTATGGAGAAATTTTCGTAACCATGCTTTCGCCTTTGATTTGGATGTCTGTTCATACACATTTGTGTTGTTAGGTCGCGACAGGCTCGGGGGAACTTTCTGCGCTGTCTCCTGCTCAGCATCGCCGTTCGTTGTATGGAGTTCTACCGCCGCTGTCGCGAAGAGCAGTCCGAGTGCCAAGTTAACGAGGTGTCTGTCGATTTTGACTCCATCCCTCTCCAATCCGACCTGTACCACCTCCGCCGAGGCCTCAACGTCATCGCCTACCTTCTTATTGGCAGTGTCTCCTGGATGTCGCTGGAGAAACGCCTCAACAAGAACGGTCAGGTCCATTTGTTGGTCGTGATCCTCTTCTGTCTGTACTTCTCCGGTGAGAACGCCTTTGACTTCCACACAGTCTTCGCCCCGAGGCTGCTCTACATTTCCACAGTCGGTGCCGTAACATGCCTTTTTCTCTCACCTAACATCTCGTTAAAACCACGCAAAAGCCAATCAAACAACGAACATGGCGAGGTACTGATGAATGGGAATGTCGTTACCAATGGTTCTTCGCGGAGAACCTCGCAACCGGAAGTGAACTCGTATTCCAAAGCTGACTTCCCGGCGAATTTCGACTACGCTTTACAAACCTTTGGCCAAGTTATTTGTATCGTTCTGACACTTTTCCTATGTACGGTGACCGGTGGAACATGGAACGTCATCTTAATCGGACTTCCGGTTCTGACAAAGTTTCATTTCATGGATTCTCCCGAGAGTTCGGATGGCGTGGGCAGGTTGGTGATGTGGGCTTTTATGGCATGGCATCTGTTCTTCTCATCGGGACATCAGACGACCTTCACGACGCTGCATTGGAATAGCGCGTTCGTGGGCATTGGAGAAGACAGCGGGAAGCACTGGCAGCTGTTTCAGAAGATCCTGATGGGAAGTGAGACCTTCGCCGGACAGATACTGGCCGCCTGGGCGGTGCCGCTTATGATGATGTGGAGGGAACGAGGGGATAGCTACTGGCTACAGAACCCGGAAGTGTACTCCAGCAGCCTATGGAAGAATTGCCTGAGTTACCAACTCTGGCATACGTCAAAGGTAACGCAAGTCAGCTGGAAGCTCGGTAGACAAACTTAGCGAGAGTGTTTTGACAAGTGGCGCATACTGACAGTGTTTGTGACTGGCAGCGTTAGCCACTTCGGAAAACGATCTCCTGGAGTGTTGTTTGTCTAGGTTCCAATTTACGGTTTTTGCGATATCCAGTTCTTGTGGAAGATTATCGTCTGTTTTAAATTTCTTGTTCATTTTTTTGCAGTTGTTCTTCGTTATGCTGAATGCAGCAGTGAATCGGCGGCATTTGATGGTCTGGAAGATCTTTGCTCCTCGTTTCATTTACGAAGCTCTGTCCTTTGCCTGTTCATCCTCGGCCTTACTGCTTGCCTTTCTGTATTCATCCCGTGCCTTTTTTGTCCTGTTTCAATTTATCACAGATCTACAAGTGCCTCTTGTGCAATATCCGTCCAGACGGACCAAAGATATCGGTGACCTGGTGAAAAGCTCCCGGAAACGTCGATAAGCTCAAGTCAAACAGTCCTTTGATACTTTTTCTACTTATACCACGAAGACAGAATTCATATTGCTAATCGAGTCTATTCAAATGCATCTGATTTTCTTCTGTGATTTCACGGTTTATAGATGAGCCTAGAACATTGCGTGCGTTGGGTGTATACCCGCTAAAACCGCTCTTCTGATGGTCAGTGTAATATTTGAACATCTTTTGGCTGATGGTGGGGACCCAAGTGGGCATCGGCACGGTGACCAGCATCTCTTTCGGCTGCTTGATATGTAACGAAACCGGAAGTTGATGAGGTTGCTGAGGCTTGGGTAATATCTTGGGGAAGTACTCCATAGGTTCACCTGTAGCTGGAGGAAGCGGCTCCAGATGAATGTCGCGATGGATAGGAGGGTGAACAGTCCCAACGTAAGGTTTCTTGGTCAGCAAGCAGGCCTGATTGTGCCCGGTGTCAAAGCCGGGATACCGCTCTGGAGGAGGAAAGTAGTGACGGACTATGTCTTTATGCTTATGACCCATGTATCGAGGCACCCACAACGGTACCTCAATGTCCACCGGTACTCTGTCGCGGTCAATGTTGCCTGTCACGTACATTTCTCGTCCGCCAATCGGTCGCATGTTGAGGTCTCTGGAAGACTCCAAGGGAAAGCGGTAACGAGGAATACGGCCTTGTGCTCGTTCAAACTCGGCCGTGCCTTCTAGCGCGCCTCCTGCAAAGGTATTTCCGATTTGGTCTTGTGTATTCGGCATATATCCTAATGAACAATAATTATCGTGGAAGAACAACAACGATGTTGCCCGTGCTGCGCAGAACTGACGTAGGCAAAATCTAATTACCGGTAAAGCCGGGTATCATTTCTTTACGGTATACAGGAGCCCCGCCTTGCAAGTGGTCGCGCAAGTGGAACATATCGTCCTCCAAGTGCTGGTCCTCGAGCCTCCTCCTCACAATCTCAGGATCTTCCCGGTTGTTTTCGACCACGCTATGTGGTATTTCGTGGTCGAAGTACCCACCACGTGTCTCCATCGCGTGCTTCGTTGCTTGGCTCATCGAGATCTGTTGGTACCGGTTCTGCGTCGGAAAGTGCCCAGTATACCTTCAAGAAAAAACCGTTGTTTGCTGTCCGAAAAAACGTGGGCATTTGTCGGTAGAACCTTCTGTTCACATTTTCACGCCACGTACCCTGGAACGTGATGTCGTCCTGGATCGAGTCCTGGGTAGTCCCGGAAGTAGGTGTTCTTGGCCATGACAGTAGCTCGTTTAATATACGTGTTATTGTTGACCCAGCCAGCTAGCGTTTTGAATCGTCCGCTGTATCAACGTTAATGTTTCAATAGCGGGGTGCGAAATGACCAATGTCCGGCTGTTACCACGACTGACGCTCCTAGGTAACCTCTGTTTGATAGGAAGAATGGTAGAAAAAAACCACCGGGAAAGAGTTGTAGTCTTCACCTAACAGATAGAAAGACGATATTAAAATCTTCAGATAAAAAAAACACGATATACTCTAACTTGTTTAGTTCAACAAACCACGCGGAATTAAAGTTGTGGCCAACATGACATCGTTGATATCTTGGTGCTCCTTATATGTCCCACTCTGCTGGTGCTTCTCGTTCATCCAGAACGATTCGATCTCTTCTCGCAAGTAGTCAAACGTCCGCAGCTGGATCAGAGCTTCAATCGACGTCTTTTCACCATCTCCAGATGCTTCCTCGCTGAAACGTATACTGCTTATAACGCGCAACCCCCTCGACAAGCCGATTTCTCTGAAAGCCAAGCGTCTTCCGGCTGGTTCTTTAGCGTCGAAGTCTTCCGCAAACATCTTCACACCAGTCAACGAGGCCTGAAGCAGTTTCTCCAACAGAACCTTACATGTCGCTATTCGCGCATCTGTCCCGCTCGAAGAAATTACCTCTCTTCCACAAATTCTTAGTCGGAAGACTCTGTAGGCATCCAACAGGAGCCCACCCAAACCAAGCGGATCTAAAGAGCCATAACACACAGAATCAATAAAGTTTGGTGATCGATCATCAATCATCAATGAAGTGGGAACCAGTAGGCAAACAACACGAGCAAGAGTGTTTTCCTAAAGTGGCGCACGTTTCAAGTGTTATAAGCTAAAAGAGTGCGCCACTCGAATACTGATCTCGAGAGGCTTGTTTCCCAGCTCCCAAGTTTCGTACCTGCAGTTGCGAAGTCACCGCGTTGTATCATGCTTTGATAATCCGCCACGACATTCTCCAACATGGGACCTTCTTTGTCCACACCCAGCTGCTCGGCGGAGTTTTGTAACTGCATGGCCGTAATCATTCCGTCCAGTGGATCATGGTGTCCTTGCGACGCCACCAGAGGTCGACTCAGATCCACACTCATCTTCCAGTACATTCGCTTCTCCATTCCAGATCTAGAATAGACGAACTTACTATGCGCTACTTCCGCCAGCTCTCTCGCCCACACATTCAACACCGGCTTGTCCAGTTTCCCCGCTACTTGGTCCAGCGCGAACATCCACTTCGTCAGGTAGTGGAAGTACTGTCCATCTCTGTCCCATTCTAACCGTTCGTCGAAATGCTCGTTGACTTGTCGTTCGTTAAGCTTCTTGCCTATACGAAGTCCGCCGAGAGTGGGATGGTCTTCGGAGGCAGTGCCCAAGAACTTGTTAAATGAGCGTTCGCGAGTCAGTGTCCGGTGTACGCTATCGATGGTCGCCAGAGCTTGTTCCGGTTGATTGAGTGCGAGAAAGTTGCAGACGGCGAAGGAGTCTGTCCACAGGTACCGAGTAGGTTCCTTGTCTGTAGAGGATATGCCTGTTCGCGAAGCAAAGTTCTGCATAAGCTGCTCGGCATACTTCGTCCTCATCGGATCGGGTGGCTCACTCCACATTCTTCCAAGTGTTTGTTTGCCGGCGAACAATTCCGATAGAGTCAGGTTACGAATCCTTCTGGCCACGGTGCGGAGTATCCAAGGTTGTCTGGCCAGGAATACTGTAAGAAACAAGATAGCCCGTATAATTGTTACACAGCCTCTGCACTTCCGGTAGATTCCCCAGGGGATTTGAGTCCATGAGAGCCAAGCCAGATGGTAAGAAGTGGAGTCTCATCTTTGCACTGTTCTTACCGCAATAGAATCCGACTGCCAAGAGGCTAATGATGAGGGGAAGACGGTAGATTGCGCTGACCATCAGAGGATGTTCCAACTTCCGGTCACTAACCTCAATACGCTGACTTCAGTTATCTTAACAAGATCTTGCGTTTCCGCATTCTCCTTGAATTCGCCGAGCCCATTGTTTACAATTCTTACGGTGTGAAATTAAACAAGCAATCAAACGACAAGTTGAGGTCGCGTCTCTGAAATGCCATGATTGCTATACCAAAATATGGCTCATGTCACATGGCGTATCAGATTTCGCAATATCCTGGGTAAATTTTTCCCTCATCTATTTAGGTTTTGCAAAATTTATTTTTCACTTTTTCAATAGGGTGCTTTTTAAGCGTAGGATATTTCTCAAAAATCGCGACGGATGCGTGACTTGAAGCAGTTCTTCTAGCCAATATCACCGCCAGAGTCTGTGTACAGAGAAGAAGCTCACTGGGTACTGTATCCCAGCTGGGAATGGAGGGAATCGTAAATGCACCTAAAGATTCTCCTGCACCGGAAGTGGTCACTCCTCGCTTCTCCGTGGTACGTTGCCTCGACTTTCCTTGCTGTATGCGCATTCGGTAGTCTGTCGGAATGGCACAGCAAACTATTCGACGCTTCGGGGTGTAGCGGAAATTAATAGAGTTCGGTATTCTATCTTTGCTTGCAGGCCACGAACTGGAAGATATCTCACAAATGGAAGATTCATCGCTACACAACGGAAGCTACACGCGGGAAACGTTTGACATCACCTCCATTCACATGGCAGATCGGAGATTCTCGTGCCTTATGGTAGAGTGTTTTAGTGAATGATTTATTGGAGAAAGGCGGCTGAAAGCGCGTTTTTTCTTTTTAGGTCGTTCTCGTTAGTTATTCCAGATCGCACATACGCGCAAGGTGGTCGCGCACAGCTTTATCTGAACAGCCTGACTGACTCTTCGCAGCGTTATACAACCAGGATCAAAGTCCGAGTTCGTTGCAAGAATGCGAACAAGGTCACCAGGATCGAATCAAATGGCAAATCTGTCAGCGTTGTCCTGCCGGCTGACCATGTGCCCATCAACCTAGACCTGCATTCTCTGGCCATGGCTCACCCAAAGAAGTCCATCACGATCGTGACCGAAGTTATGATCATGAAGACTTCGGCTTCCGGAAAGAAGAACAGAATTAAGAATATTGAGAAACCTATTGGATTAGGCATCGATCTAAGTGACGCTTTTGATCTTCCGGGTTCCTACTCGGACTTCAAAGTGGTCGTTGGGATTCGAGAGTTCGCTGTACACCGCCTCGTTCTTTCTCGTAAGACGTTTTTTAAACTTCACTCGGTGTACATGGTCTTTAAAGAGTATGTTTTTAGGTGCTTCGGATGTCTTCGCAAGGATGTTCGAGATCAAAATGTCCGAGTGTCAGACTGGACAAGTTGTCATCGAGGACTTGGAGCCGCACATTGTGGAAATGATGCTGAGGTTCATGTATTCGAGAAAGGCACCAGACTTGAAAGACGTGGAAACTGGCATTTCGTTGTATGAAGCTGCGGATAAGGTATGCTGTGGTACTGTAGAAGGGACCAAATGAACTATACCAGACCGTTATATCACGTTGCGGACGTTTTCGTTGCGCTGCCGACTGGAAGTATGCGACACTTGGGGAGAATGATTCTGTTTGCCCTATTCGCTCCAACTGATAGTCAACCTGGCGGTCCTGACCATGTTTCCTTGCAGTATCAAATTACGGATTTGGTGTCCATCTGCGCCGCCTTCCTGTCCGAAAGCCTGAATGTTATAACCTTCCCACAGTTGGTCGTGCTGACCAACGGCACAATGCATACCGAGGATGGACTGAAGTCCACCGTTATCAAGTACCTCGAAACGTAAGTGCATGGTCCGCAGCCTTTCCTGTATCCTATGCTCTAGCTACCATGCCGCTATCTGTTTCAGTAATGCGGCCATGATTCTGAATTCATCCCAATGGCACTCCTTTCAAGAACAAAACGCCAGCCTGGCTTATAACATGCTGAAGGACACCCTGATCGAAGGCGGAAGGAAACGCAAGCACGACGACATCTCCTAAGTACCTATCACACGCTGAACCTTTTCAGTTGTTCCACGTTATCACTTTTTACGAGACTTCACGGTTTTACTGATTACGTTCGACAATCGACACCAATGTATTCATGTTAGTGGTGCTGATCACCTGAACAGAAATTATTTACGATTACTTTCTCTAAGTTTTATACAGTGGGGGTTGATATCGAACTTGATTAGCGTAGCGAGGTTGATTTGAGCAGGAATCAGCCAACCAAGATGGAGCATGTGGGTGGAGCCGAATCACTTGAACTCACTACGCTAATCCATGCCTGATTCTTGATTGAGACATACGGACCGCTAATCCAGTGAGCAATGAGTTTGAGTAGCTTTTTGACCAAGCTTTTCTGCGGCCATTTCTTTCCAAGACTCTTCCCAAATCTTAGCGTATCTCACAAGATATCTCAATGAAGTGCCAACTGCTGTTCTAACTGTGTCTTTCAAGGCCTGACATCGCTCATGGGTTATTCGTCAAACTACACCCATAACTGCACGCTTGACTGCGGCTTTTATATCGGACAAAATATTGAAATTTATCACTGTAACTGTGAGTGTGACTGTAGCTTTGGGAAATCATACGAAACTTCACGTTTAACTGTGGCGTTACCACAACAGACACTGTTTCTTTGACTGCAGCTTTAACCACTTTCTCAATTTCACTTTACCTTTAACTGTGACTATTCTCAGAGAAGTTGACTGATCCGGTTCAGCTTTAAGAACCACAACCGACAATCTCTCATACCCGTTTGCCAATTTGAATTCGAAGTTTTGTTCAGTTTGATATCTCGATCTGAACTAATCTTCGAAAAATGGTGCTTGTTTTGCAAACGCTCCCGGAAAAATTACGCTAATCGCGGGCTTCCATTAGCGTCTCATCCTCTCGTTATTAGAGCAAGGAGTGGGCGGAGCAAATCACCAGCACTAATCAAATATCCTACGCTAGTCAAGTTTGATATCAACTTCCCCAGTTCATTTTCTAACAGGCTTTGGTTTAGTAACACTAATCTTTTTTTTTTAACACGCGGGCAAGCTCTTTCGAACTATGCCTTTTTCGTATTCTGCACCAACGCGGATACCAATTCTTGCACATCGGGCTTGTGCTGCAGCACATCTGTAAAGATGAAGCACTGATTAGTCCTGACGCGCAGTGAAACTTCCCTCCACTGAGACTTACTTGAAACGAGCTCCAGTGGGGGTTTTCCCCCTCCGTGCTTCAGTAGGCCTTCACGGACCTTCACGCCGCCTTCTCTGTCGAAAGGGTCCTTCTTGAAGTACCCCAGCCATATATCGGAAGCTACGGCCCGAGATAGGAGGTACGAGTAATATCGAGCACCATAACTGAACAGATGCCCGAAACGAAGCTGCCATGCCTGAAACCAGAACCAACATACAGCTCGAATCAGTAGCGAGATGGAAGCTTAGGTTGAAGACTCACGGTGTTATGGACGTATTGTACGGTGACATGTTTCGCGTGGAGTTCGGCAAACGTAGCGTTGAGGTCTTTAGGCACAGTTGAGCCGTGGTACGCTTGGTCAAGGATAGAATAGAAGGCTTGTTGCTGTAGCTCCGTTACTGAGAACTGCTTACGAGACTCCAACGCTTGATAAAGGATGTCTTCCGACAGGGACTGACCGCTCTGATAGTGCCTACTTATCCTGGACAGTACTCGACTGTCACCGGAAAAGAACTCCATGAGGGTGGAGGGGATCTCGGCAAAGTCCGTCGAGCACCTTGTGCCTATACAATCAAAGCCATGATCACCATTGTCAAAGCCAAACACCAACAAGTAGTCAGAAGCTCGCCAATACAAACTGGACGAAATTGCTGGCCTTAGTGGCGCACGTTTTCAGCGTTATTTGGCTGAAAGCCGGCGCTACTTGGGGGGAAACCATCTTGTCGAGTTCGCATGCTGAGCTACGATTTCAAAAAGTGCGTTCAACAAACCTGTGACGTGCTGGTACCGGGTCCTTCCAATCATGGAGTGCATAGCGTGGCCCATTTCGTGAAACAGGTTGTCGATGCTCCACAATGGCATCAGCGAAGGAAGTCTTCCACTCGGACTTTGATAGTTCAGCGAGAGAACCACTGTTGGAGTCTGTCAAACGACAAATACAAGTCACCCTAAGCACAATCCGACATTTGGGGTACAATACAGGTGAGAGTAGGAAATACCTGGTACGATCCATCGGACAGCTGTCGTCCCCCTCGAATGGTAAAATGACAGTCTTGGTGAGCTTTGCCTGCTCGCTCGTATAAATCACAGTAAATGTATCCAAGAACCTCGTCGTTCTCATCTCTCGCTGACTGCAACCAAGCCGTTCGAACTAAGAGGCACAGTAACAATTAGCGAACTCGCCACTGGCACTTACGAGCTTATAGACATCTGGTGACCATAGGTCTTCCGCAGAAGTATCTTCCACGGCTAGCCGGACACCATAGATAGACTGGAATAGATGGCTAAGCCCGTCAATACAGGCACCAAGAGGGAAGAACTGACTAAGCTTCGCGTTATCCATTCCGCTATCCCTACGATAGAGACTTTGATTACAACTTCGAGCAAGAGTCGGCAATTTCGAGGCACGTGTTAACGGTCCTTGACACACCCTTCTTTCCGCAGGAGTGCAGTGAGATAAGCAGTGTCCCACGGGTAAACTTCCGTGGCTTGAGGACTTAGCCTTTTTTTTAAAGCCAACATTTGGACGTATTCTTCTTTTGCAATTGGAGCAATCTTCTCGGATAAGGTGTTCAAAAAGCTCGTGATTGTGCCTAGCAAACGAGATTATGTTCAAAAGTAGCGACAGACACAACATCGTCCCGAAGAACTCACCGACGTTATTGAAGATCGATTCTTGGTTGGCGCGTTCGCTGTACGACTTCTTCCCCACCAAATGCGCCAGCTCATTCCGCGCATCCAATAAATCTTTCAGGGGTTCCAGCTGATGTTGATCCGGCATTAGGTACGCTCTGAAAGCAGCTTCTCTGATCTAAAGGAAGAAGAACCCTGCTTACATCGAAACGAACTGAAATATTACATTTGCACACTCACGTTGCTGATCCCTCACCGTTTCACTCGGCGCATCCGACATCAGGTTCGTCACAACAAGGTGACCAGCATCTTGCTCGAAACTGCAAAGACAGATTTTTGAGCTAGCAACTTTCGAACAATGTATTGCGCAAGTAAATGAGACTTACTATGGTTTTATTTCCTCGGGCACCTGGCTCTCTTTCACGTATCGCGGCTCATAGCATCTCCTGAGGAATTTGCTTCCGGCGCTGAGTATACGAGAATTTAGCTGAACAACTCTCCTTCTCTGCAAGTAAAACACTCGAAATAGACTGGATGGCATAGTAAGCCAGGCACCTGGAGTTTCTCATACCTTAGCTTCTTCCAAGTGAATACCGGCGAGCTCGAAGTCGACCAGGAAGAGTCTCGCTGTATGTTTGTCGACATCGTCCATTGGCTTGATGTCTCCCTTCTCGACACACTTCCGTAAAGAATTATACAGCGGACGATTGGTGTTCAGTCTGTAACCATTACATGGATCTTAACATTTGGTAGAAATTACAGGAGCGCGGAACGCACACTACAGGTATGCGAACAGCTCCTGTGGTATTTCCGGTCACTTACTGTTCCACTAAATTACTCATGCTCGAGTGCGCTTCCTCGGCCGCTTGTGCGAAGTTGGACTCTCCATGCAGCAGTCTTACACATTCAGCCTAATGGGAAAAATACGTCAACAAACACGATACGCTACGGGTTTAGAAGATCATGCTGCATCCAAAACAATGGGAGATGCCGAGAAGGTACATATATACGCATTACGCACAAAACTCGAATATCTTCGAACTTACCAAGTCAGCTACTCTACACAGGACGTCTGACAGCTCATCGAAGATTTCCACCACATTCCGTGTCCGTTCCGTGCTTGTGGCCTCCCGCACCAGTGCATCGCTGTCGATTTCGGCCTGCTCCTTCAGGAGATAGAAACCACTTGCATCGGCTAACAAGGGATTCCCAAACAAACCCTGCAACAGCGCACCGTCAGGGCAAACACGATAAATCATTGATCCCAGTGTCTACGAACGTCCAGGACTCACCCTGCGCTTCTTGTCAAAGATGGATAGGATCTTCTGCTCGGGCTTCCGGTTGAAGGCTGCAGCTAGCGGTGTCCAAGTATGCACACTACGGAGCAGACTTACGTGTCTCAGCCTCCTCGTGCCCGCTCTGCTGGTCAGCAGCCTATATGCGTGATGTCCGGGCATGGTGGCAGATTCAGCCTTTCCAACTAGATCACATCGTCACGGAAAACTGTGGAATCAGTGATATGTCCAGCCACTTCCGTCGGAAACTCTAATCACAGTAACAGTAACAGCCTTGTACTGCATCACCTAACCCGGTACGGCCTGCCAGAAGCAACGGTATTGCCGACGTTGGCACGCCAAGCGGTTTATAGCTAATGGATAAACGCTCGTGAGCGGATCAGCTGATCACACTCGATCCATGATTGCTCATCAGAACTCAGAGTGAGAAGTGGACGATAACATTATTTTCTTTGTTGTTGTCAGGCTGTCAGCAACTTGTTGCTCATTCTAATTGTTACCTTTGTTCTGAAGTCGCTATTCGTTCATTGTAGTCCTTCGTCTTGGAGCAGGGCCGTCGAGGATCTCAGTTGGACCCTTTGGTTGCACCATCTGGTGGAGTCGTCAAGCTTAGCAATCTCGGGACAAGCCAAGCGGGAATGGCTGTGATACAGCGTGTCTTCATTACGCTGGCCTTCTTCGTAATCATTGGAACGTCGCTTGGAGTGATACTGAAACATAACCACTCAGACGGGAGGGATGGTCGCAAAGGAAGAAAGAGCAACGACGGACTGCTCAGTTTTCTTGTGTTGGGTGATTGGGGTGGACTTCCGGTTACACCTTATCAGTAAGCATACTCGTAGTGTTTTTCAATTGATGTTCTCGCTTCTCGGCTTTTCGTGACATAAGTCTGGTTCGTGCTAACACCTTGTATTGTTGTGTGTAGTACGGCAGTGGAACTAAGCATCGCCAGACAAATGGGGTTAACTGCGGACGCGGTCGATGCAAAGTTCACCCTCGCGCTCGGAGATAACTTTTACTTCGACGGAGTGAAGGACGTCAACGACAGACGGTTCGAAAGAACCTACGAAACAGTTTTCCAAGCGACTTCACTGGATACTCCGTGGTACCTCATCGCCGGAAACCACGACCATAACGGTAATGTCTCCGCACAAATCGCTTATTCGGACAAACTCAACCGCTGGTAAGAAATCATTATGTATCACTATGTTCGTATCGTTTATTACACTACGAGTACTTTGTTTGTAACTTTGATAGGAAGTTTCCTGATTATTATTACAATCTAAAATTCGAATGTCCAAGCGGAGCCACTGTGGAGATCGTTCTCATTGACACGGTACTTCTGTGCGGTCACAGTGATCACGATTTCCTCCATAAGCAGCCTGAACCTTGGGCGACATCCAGCGAAATCCGGACTGCCGAAGATCAATGGGCGTGGATCGAAAAAACTCTCAAAGCTTCCCGGTACCGTACTCAACACTTCACGTTGGTACCACGGTCCTGTTGAACTTGAAACGTGCTTCTTGTGTTTTAGGGCGGAGTACCTTCTGGTTGGTGGTCACTATCCCGTCTACAGTGTGGCCGAACATGGTTCTACAAAATGCCTTGTCGACAGACTATTCCCCTTGCTGCACAAGTACAAGGTCCAGGCATACCTGTCGGGACACGATCACAACCTACAGCATATCCAAACCAGTGCCAAGAACTGGACCACCGAATATTTGGTCGTTGGGGCGGCCAACTTTATCGAAGACAGTCAAATTCACCTCAGTACCATTCCCAGTAGGTTTGGCAGTGCCATCAGCCAGACTCTTTGCACAGAGCGCACATCGCCTAAGTTAATGCTTTCCTTTCTATTTGTCTGTAGAAGGCTCGCTGAAGTACTATTGGGCTGATACCCTGAAGCTGGGTGGCTTCGGCGTTTTCCAAGTGGACAGAGACGTCATGACATTCCGCTTCGTCGATGCACAGACCGGCCAAGCTCTCCATGGCCTTTCCATAGAACCCCTCAGCGACAGGTAGCAAAAGTATCGAAGAGGCAAACAATCTCTGTTTTCCGGAAAATGTGCCGTATTAGCTAGCCATAGAGGCAGAAGTTCCTTGAGTTCTTTCCTATCCTGAATTCCTTTGCTCAAACGAAAATTAGAATACTATTTTTGCATCGGGAAACCTTATGAATTATTGTCATTGTTTCTCAGCTTCGGTCCGCGTTTCAAGCAAACTAGAACATTTTAATTATCACGGGTTGCATATTGTACAATGAGACCATTCTAAAAAACAGTGCAACGTAGGCACTTGAGAGAGAACTCGACTCAGAAATTTGCACGAAACTCCAGAGAAATCACCAGATGCAAAAGCAAAGAATTTTGAGAATAAAAGTAAAAACTCCTGCGGACTGGGCAGTTTAAAATTAAGACACTGTGTCAAAGCTACCATGTACAGTCTAGCTACGAGAGAACCTTTTGTACAGTAGCGAAGGTCAAACTGAACGTAGAACGCGTTGGCTTAATTTTTCTATCACATTTCCCAGGATTGAGTCCGAACGCACAGTCATCACCACCAGCATAATCTATCCGACGCATAAATACCAGCCACCAGCCGAAGGCCTTCCCTGACAACACTTTCCACCCACTTCAAAAACCAGCTACAAGGCTCTCAAAAAACTATTTGCTGTCTGAATGAGGCTGAATCTCTTGTGAATCCCGTTCGGGGAATTCCTCGGGTAACTCAGGCAGCTCACTGGGTTCTTCCTTTGCTAGAACGGCAACCAGCTTCCGCTCCTTCCTTTTTACCTCGATCACATCACCCCTGCCCATTCCTAAGCTGCGTGGAGTATCTCCACCACGTACAGGCTTTCCTGTGAGACAAAAAACAGTTCAGATACTTGGAAAAACTAACAGAACAGGGAGGGAGAACGTAACGTACCGAAGTACCACAGTTGGAAGCCATTCATTTCCTCGTTGATCTCCATAGTTCGGCAGAAGGTTTTCATCAGTTCGGTTCCCAGATCCCAATCTAGCTTTGCGCAGCACATGACGACGTACAGGATTTCCTTCGAGTTGGCGGGATCCGAAACTCGACACCTAAAAGGTGAAGAGCAGCCCCGTTTCATTGGCGCACTACGTATTGTATCTTCCTGAATGAATGGAAATTTCCCACAACAATCTGTGACGTAGTGCCTACGGCCCAGTTACCCTTCTTAAATTTTAGAGGGCAATCCACTTCCTTTGCCATCAAGACTCAAGAGTTTGGAACGGCTGTTCTGTACTTACAGGAGCCAGAAGTTGGTGTAATTCTCGGGAACTTGATGTTGGATGGATTCCTCAAAGGCATTCAGCATCGTTTCCAAACTCTCAACGTCGTCAGTAGGAAGATGCTCAGCTACCGCCGATATTTCAGGTTCAACATGATAGCCCATCACTATTGTCTCGTAGGCACTCCAGCAAAAAACCGAAGAAGAAGCAGGAATCAGGGCAGTTCAAGAGACGCTTTGTTCAGCAGAAAGTGAAGAGAGTTTCTTTGTTGTCCTCCCACCAGACAGAAATGGAAAAACAGGTGTATCTTGTAGTTGGTCGCAACTCCGGACGTTGAAAGTAGAAGACAGAACTCTTTTTCAGTTGTTCAGAAAGAGGAGAACGTGCTACAAAACGACTTTTATCGACGACTGATGGAAGAAGGACTTTTATTCACGGAAAGGATGCTTCGGAGTTCGAACTCAGAGTTCAAATCAAACGCAGCGATCACATAACGCGCCTGACGTCAATGGTAAACATGGACGTACAAAGTTTGTACCACGTGACTTTCGACATTGTGTCTGCGTAACATTGGCCACGTGACGACGGTTTCTTCGTGCTGATCATTTTTGCGTTAATCATGAGCACCTCCTTATTACTGTAGCATTGCATCCCCAATGTCGGAACGCGGAAATTCGAACGCATCGCTTTGTTCCTCGGTCCCTCGGAAAACGTTTCTCCGCAAAACGACCAATACCCCTTTCAATTTCGTATAAGAGACTCTAACTCAGAAGGAACAATGCGATTGCTGCGACTGCTGTGCTCCGATGCCGCGGAATTCAGAAAGAGAGTTTCGTAGAAGGAGAGCTGGTCCCATCACAGGCAAGTGACTGGGTCGCTCTCTTTTCACTGCGTGCTCCAAATGTCAAGTGTTTCTTTCAGGACCCTTTTCTCTCTGTGGCGAAGAATGGATGAAAGCTTCACTGTAAGTAAGTCTAGCCGTCAGCAACTGTGGTCACGGCAACATTTCAGACAGGAGCTCCATTCTCTGCCTTTCTTGTCGGTAAGGTGAGATGAATACCTTTCTCCTTCGTCCTCCCAAAATATTTGTGCCTTACTTGAACAAATCACTCAAGTCTGTTCTTTCGGAAGGAGACTGCAGTATCTCACGTGCTGGATGTGAAGAGTGTCTCAAGCAGACGAACGACGACGATTGCTGGGAAGATGTCGACAAGGAAGAATCGACCAACGCAGTGGCGAACGTCCAAAATCAACCCAGAGAACTCCTACTCGAGTTCGACAAAGCCAACGAAGAACCCGACTATTCCTCAAACATTCCCACTGGGAAGACTAGTGTGTTTAGCCGTGAAAATAAACTGCGGAGAGACTTCCGTAGATTACTGACAAGATCCAGTAAGGTTGATGGGGGACATTCGTTTCATGCATCAAACTTCTCAACGGAAGATCTCAGCGACCCTCTTGTACTGTTTTCACTATACAACGAGGACCTCAAGCTCAGACAGACGTACAGAAAGCTGCTCGGCAAAGAAATTTCACAGACTTCCGGTCCTGAGTCAGAGAAGAAGCTGAAGGGTGATATCATTGTCTGCGTTCGCGATGAGTTCAAAGCTCCAGCCGAGAACCTGGTCCGCGCATACGCAGTCAACTCGCAACTTCTGCAGACTTCCATGGACTACTTCCGTAAAGCGTTACGTGGTGTCTCTCACCACGACGAAATATCCCAAAGCGTACAGGTGTCGCTGTATATTCAGAAAGAACTATGGGACTGGTTGCTGCACTTCGTCAAAGTGACGCACAAGCAAACACGAGATACCATCCAACCCATCTCGATCTCTCTCGCCATCCCACTCTTCGCTACAGCGGTCTTGTTGGGTGTCAAAGCTGCCAAGTGTCACATCATAGATTTTTTAAGAAAGAACTGGGCGATGGCTGTGAGGGGCAGGAATAGGGCCTGGGAACACGTGACGGAAAGCTTCGTGGAGGTCCTTGCGACTGAGCTCAACCCGGACTACTTTGAACAATGTACGGACCATAGTGACTGGTTGGCGGAGAGACTGTATGGTGTGTGGGTGCAGGAAGTTCTTCGGAAGGAGAACTTCGGCCCGGAGTACTTTCCATATGGAGGGGCCAAGCATATCTTCATGTGTGCGTTCTGTCAGCGTTGGATGACACCGGAACTGGCAAAGGTCTTACCGTGCTGTAGTTACTTGGTCGTTCGACGAGCCGATGGGAAAATTGGATACGCCCATTCAGAGTGAGAAAGATCTGAAAGAATTCTTACTCGTACCCGATAACTTGAACATTTTTAAAAGTAATGCGGAGTTCTTTTCAAGGTTGCAAGATGCAAACTTCCAGGATAGAATCGACGAACTAAGGAGGAGTTTTGGAACGAACCGAGCAATGCTATGGTATCTCTATGGGCTTCTCAATGCAATGAAATGCGAAGAATGTGATGAGGTTTGCGCACCTGGTCGATTTTTCTCCTCGCGCACTACTCCGTCCTTGACTGATTTCTTTCTTCCAGTATTTTCAGTTGTGTGAACTGAGCCACTGTCGTCATCATCCTTGTCCGGCAGAGCAATGTCCACAACGCACCTACGCCCGGGTCTATCCATGCTGCAACCAGCTAGCCAACTCAGCCGACACCCAAAAGAGTACGGTGAGACACCGCTCAGTTGATATCTCAAATTGCTAATGCAGTCGTTACAGGGCTGCAGCTTCCGGGACCACAAGATTCTGCTGGATAAATGCTCATTGGGTGACAAGCTGAAGTATCGAAGAATGATGACCTACCAGCGCTTCATCTGGACCTCTCCCAGAAAGACCGCGGATGTCTTAAACGATCCTTCGTGCCCGTTCTCGCTGGCACATGAAGTCCGCAACGCCGTGCAAGAACTGGTGGCAGCCCGTTGGAATTCTTCTCGGCCGTTATGGTCCAACCAAGATTGCCTTCGGCTTGACGGTATTCCTTTTCAATAAATCGACTGAAATAAATAATTACAGAAAAAGAAAATTTTTGGATCTAAATTTTTAATGTGTGGTTAGTTGCAGAGAAGAAAGGCATGGACATGCTGAAGGAGTATTTTCTGTCCATCGGGAACGCATGTCCTTCAGGCAAGGAAGTTCCATCCACAACCGATGCAGACAAGCAGGAGGAGAGGGAAGATAAAGAGTCGAGAGACGCTCTGTCGGCTCGACTTCAGTCCGCGCAGAACTCGCCTCATGCTGGCAAGATTACAGGTGCTGCTAGCCGAACGGGCCCCTACTCTGCCAGAAACCGCCATGTGCAAATTCTGGTGCTACCGGCGTACCGTGGTGTGTATACGCGTATCCACGATGAATGGAAGGCCAAGGTGGAAAAGACAGCTCAGGAAGAAGAAGAAATGAAGAAACAAAAAGAAGCCACCAGGTATAAGCCGATTAGAACCCGGAAGAATGTGGGAACTCAGCAAACAATCCCGGTAGAAGTACCTCTCAAGCGGCGCAGGCTCTCGTTGATATTAACCAGAGGCGTGCGCCACTTGGGAAAACGGTCCTGGCGAGTTTGCTTGCCAATCTCTTATTATCGACCAAAGCGCTCAGAGAACAGACCTTTTACAGAGTCACGTTTTCTGACAATATTATGTTCAAAACGATAAAACAAGAATTTAGTTGGATGGATAAATATTCTTCTTCAGAGCATTGTTGAAACCAACGGTCCAGAAAAGTGGCGCTTCCAAGACCGAAGCTCCTCAGCCGGCCATCACCGTTCTCCGTAAGCCGGAAGTGCAGAAGATACCCTTACGGAAGGTTGTAAAGCCCCTGAAACCACTGGACAGGCAAGAGCGCATCCAAAGTCACGCCGTTTTTCCTCGGAGCTCTGAAGCTCTGCTCGGTCTATCGCAGCGACCATCCAAGACGAAGCTGCACCATCGAAAGTCAAAGCAGAAGCTACGGAGAAACCGCACTCGGAAACTGGGACGAATCAGCCGGCCATCCCTGAATCATCTAAGTGCCACCAACACACCAGTAGATGGTGCCCAGCAAGAGAACGAAGACGACGGAAGTGAAGTATCCTCCAGGTGCAGCGAAGTGACTTCTAGTCCCACAATCGACCCCGATCACACAAACATCTCAAAAACGGGACCCACCAAGCACAGTCAACACTCCGGGAAAAATGAAACGCTGAGGGACATGGCTGAGCATTACTTCCTCCTCGGGGGGTTCCCGTCTGTCGTTAACACCATACTTTACGAAGACCCGCCCACCAAGGAAACCGACGGGCAAGAGTCCGTGCCCAGGTACGCCATGAAGCTCGTCAGACACTACCCTCGGCCCCCAGAGAACTTTCCGCAACACTATTCGACCAAGAAGAGGCTGACAGCTGTCAAGCACTACGAAGAAACCTTCAGGCAATTCATCAGTCGCATCAAGCACCTCCGGCACGAAGTCTTTGCGTCGGCCTGGAAACGGTATCAGCACAGACAGACCCGCAAGTCCCGAGACTGGGAGAAAGCCGACTGTTTCGGAGACGCCAACCATCAGCAGCAGTATCTGCTTCGACTGCACAGGATCTTCCGGTATCTGGAGGACCAGCAAACCGACGCCTTCACACAGCCAAAACCTTTGGGCAAACCGGACAGGCACACTCGGCAACATGCAGCGATAACCGAGGTTGTGACCGAAGCGGAGAAAATATGGAAGAAGAGGTCCCGACGGCTGCTGACGCCTACATCACCGGACTACCCATCGGCTGGTTTTGGAAATGATGAAGATGAGGAAGAAGAGGAAGATAGGTATGTTACCAAGACTACCTCTTGACGATAAGCTTTTCCACACAAGTCAGCTGCTTCGGAATCGTATATGTAGACTTCCCCTGACATATCTACTTTGTATACTGTAATAGTTTGAGCTTAGTTGACTTCCGGTTCCTGCATTTTTTGTACTATTTTTGCCCAGTTTATTTGCGATGTTGGATTGAGCAGTAAAGGGGATATCCAGGCATGATGCCTGTCGATACAGGTCCTGGTCCACATCCAGCTGAATCCACATCGTCGACGAGGTCGAGAACATCCTCCTTAGAGCGTCCAAAAGCGGCGAAACTGAAGCCCGGACAACGCACTCGAAGTCCTTTTTTGTCGTCCGAACTGCCGCTTCAAGTTAGTTCGTTATCGAGCAACACTTCTATCAGTGCTTCCGTCAAGCCCATTCGACCCAATGTTGCCTACACTCAAAGCACGTATTTCTCATCGTCACGCCCCTCTTCGCGAGCAGAACTATCGCATGTGCCATCGAGGATACCTTCACCCACACCGATGATGACGACGACGAGGAGTATTTCCGAGGAGGAAGCTGCGAATATGACACGGAGAATAGAAGCACGGTACAGCGAGAAGTTAGCTGCTCGGAAGTCCAAGATGGCGACAGATCACAGTACAACATCCATACCCATAACACAGCCATTACCCTCATCCGTCTCGACGAATATTCTGGCTGATCGTGCGCGTTCCACTGCCTCGATCGCGAACGCGAAGAAGATTGCGAATGCTCGTGCTGTGAAAGCAGCAGAAACTCCGAGTGCGAAAACAAACCCGAATTCGAAGCGGAGCTCCGGGAAGGTTTCGAATGTTGGAAACAAGATTTCGAGCGCCAAGAACCGTTCAGGCAGTGAAGTGCCTGCTCTGGAAGAACCCTTTACAAACCTGTCTCTGTCTTCGAGATCTACAGATTCTCTTTCCTCCTCCGATGACTATTCGGATGACGCTTATAGCTTTGGCAAACCTTCGCAGAGAAGGTCGATTCGCGTGGCGGAAAGTTCCGGGTTTGACTTCCGAATGAAGAAATAAATTTACATGCAAAAAAGCATAGAGAAAATAAACAGACAAACTAAAGAACAATTGACACGATATATTCGGGGAAATTCAGTGCATAGTTGAAATCAGTGCATAGTTGAAACAAACTGCATATTTGAATGATGGCCAAATCTATGGATATGTGTGCGTATATTTGATGACAATGAAAGTGAAGTGTCAATTTTGTGTACAGCATTTGGCTAAAGGAAAAACTCGGTCAGGGTTTTTCGAGGTCTCTAATCTTTACACGAGAGTGCAAAGGTAAACGTACTTTATACTACAGATGCAGTGAGACAGGGTTGAGTCCGGGTGCGTGGAAAAAGACTCCCCGGATTGTGGGTGAAGTACTGTATTTACTAAACGCAAAACAGCAGATTCGGCTAGTTGGCCAGTCTTTTTTACACGGACCCGGACCAGTCTTGTCCCATTCGATCGGTAGTTCACAATTTTGAAGCAGCTAAAGAGTATGCCAAAGGCAAGTCAGTCATGTCAATCTCAACTGCAAAGGTGGTTCCGCATATAATAGTCGCATAATATTTATGGTCTGTATCATCAAAACGGCGTGAAATACGTATTGTACATGCGGCACCTCTTCCAGGGCGTATACATAAACCAAGGTTCAGCTTACTCAAAGAACTTCAAACTGGGGAATGTCCATAAAGGAAATGAACTCAAACTGGCACACGGAGAAGCATTTCTTTGTGTAGGATCGTTTGCTATTCTACCCGCCATTTAAGACCGACATATCGAGCTAGCTTTAGATGGTATTCAAACTGGGACAAGCCTATCAACCGGCGCAACGACGACGACGCCGGTTCGATCTGTCATCCATTAGAAAAAATATCAGTGCAGCGATCCCGCACTACTCTTTCCCACATCCAGCTGCAATTCACGTACATCTACTGGGTGGACTAGTTTCGAAAATTGCATCCGACAGGCCCTGATGCAGGGGACCAGCAAACTCGTGACAAGAAAGGAAGACTCTAAGCGCATTAATCTCCGCAATTATTTGACCGCTTTTTCATTCGTTTGCATGTGACTCTCCACTTGGCTTACTTTCCAATCGAAGAGCTCGTTGTTCGTGTCGCCTACTCGTCAGCCGTCAACAGAAAGGCCTTGGATTAGCTTCATATCGCCCGAGAGAGATGCGCGGTCGCAGTGCTTCGAATGGCACAGAAATATTGATCAGCTGTGCGGAAGTGGGCGGGGCAGCGTGTGGCTGAGGATCAGCCTCTTTTCCAGTATACCAATTGGACTGGCTACAACTTGGACCAAAGCTGTAGGTGTTGGTCCCACCTCGTAGAGCTGAACGCGATGGCCGGAAAGCTGAAATATGGCAGGAGTTGAATACAAAATGTCAAAATGTGAAAGCGGCAAGTGTGCCCGTAAAGGCCATGACGTCAGTCATGTGATATGCCGCGATCAAGTAGACTTGTGCCAACACACAGCACAGATGGTAGGAAAAAAGACGAAGTTGAAGAAGGACACCCGCGTTGAACAAGAACGAAATTAGTGGAGGAAAGTTTTACGATCGTTTTCTTCCTTCAATCTTGACTGAAAGTAGCATCCGTTGTTCATGCATCTCGATACCGTATTCGGGCGCCACTAACTTCCTTAGCGACTCTCTGTCGTTCTTGCATCTCTTGGGATCTATGCTGCATTCGAAGAGCTGATTGGCTGGGCTGACGTCTGACGGCATCGTGCAGCAGATTTGAAAACCTGCCAACATCGCTGCTCGATGCTCGACATAAAGAGCCTCTCACCATTATCGCCACGGTAAAAGTCGATGAGTTCATTACAAACTCGTTTGTTTTGGTTTTCCCCGACCGACTAAATTTAGCGCTTAGCCGTAATTTTAAAGCACCACTGTATATTTTTGCTTCGCAGGTGCATATCGCAAAGGTTCCATTGTGCTTTGCAGGCCAGTGCATGATGAATCGATGATGCTTCGCGTTGGATATCGAACCACAATTATCGCCTGTTTTATCGAGCAATATTGAACCTAGACATATTGGATTTTCCCGTCGGACAAAGGAATTCAAACATTGATCGCGGAGAAGAGGGAGGAAGATGAAGACCTTCCAGGCCTATTTGACAAAGTCCCTGAAAACCTACAGTTGCATCCACTGTAGAGCTCATCTTGCCGTACACGACGATCTCATCTCCAAGGTAAACTTCATCGACTATAACTCTGTCCTGATGCTTCTTTCCGTGGGTCTCCGAGATTCAGTGCGCGGGTTTTTGGGGGAGACTATCGAGCATCGGCTAATTAATTGACCCGGATCGCTTTTCTAATTGGCGCATGCTCGCAGCCAATGACACTAAGAATGTCCGGTATACTTGGGAGCTCGACCAGAGCGCTTTCCCAACTGGCGCGATCAGCCAACCAATGACAACGCACACGTGCGCCGCTTCAGGGGTCAAATCATTTGGCAGAGTCCCTTTTCTCTTGGGCTCTTTGTTCTCTGCTCTCTGTCGGTTCAGCGTTTGGGGGACTGTAGGTGAAGCAGTGGTTCGATGTTGCATGTTTTCCGTCATCAGAAACCTCCAAATTCCAAACAGCTGTCGAGTGTCTCGCTGAACCAGCATGTGCGGGACATGCATTGAAGTGCATGCACTATGCAGGCAGGTGTCCCTTCACGCAGACATTTTTGCAATTTGTTCCCGTCACATATTTCGTGCCTTTTGGAGTTTTGATGCCACACAAAGGCACTTGAGACCAGTGAAATGTCATTCGCTTGAATTATCCTAACCTCTTTTTCCGTGTGGCGCATATCTATCCAGAGCAGCGATCGAAGTTGCGGAGAGATAAAGCTCTGCGACACAGACCGCGCATCACGCGCACAGAGGTGAACAGATCAGCAGGGAACGAACGCTCAGTTCGAACCGCCTGACGTCAGCCCAATATGGCCACTATGTGCCACTCGTCACTCGTGACGTTCTTCCTAAAACCATAATTCCGCTGAGCATCTTCTCCTTTGTTTAGAATTGAGAGCACAATCATAGTCACAACGTCAAAATGTGGGCCTTGAACTCTTCTTCCGAATAAAGTAAGCCTTACCGAACAAAGAATCATGGTTTAGTCGAATTTTTCGGCTCCAACAAACTGTTATCGGTTCAGCGTTCACATCGACGGATGGCTATATGATGGCACCTCGGCCTGTTCGGAGGCATGCTCTGGTTTCTCCACATATCGTGATTTTCTTTCGCCTTTTACTAAAGAAAACCGTGTGGAGGAGCCGCAATGAGCCGTAATGAATTTTTGGAGGCTTCTTCGGAGGCATAACTAACTAAAGAAAGTCTGAAAGAGCGGAGCTCGTCTGTTCCACATGGGTCTATTGGACTAGTCGAGACTCGAGCGACTGGGCAGAGGACGAGGTGGTTCGAATCCTACTGTTTACAAACCCGAAAGTTTTCTGGTTATCGGAAAGTTGATCGGCTTGATTTGAGCCTTTGGCCGAGTCAATAAACTGCGAGGGATGTTAAATCTTCTCCGCACGTTGACGAGACCTTGCTCGAGAGCAGAAAGCCGAGAACCTGACACTCTTGAACTTCCTTCCTCATTAAAAATCTTGACTCTTGCCTCATGGCTAATCTGACCGTATTCACAGTATAGAATAAACAGAAGAGGCGTTGATTGAAGACTGTGTTTTTCACTCTTTTGCAGTCCTTCCAAGGCAGCCAAGGCCGGGCGTACCTGTTCAACAACGTGTAAGTATATAATTGACTACAAATAGCGCCAGCAATCTTGGCATCCATATCTTCCACTTTACCGTTGATGCTTTCCGCATGAATAGCGCCTAATCAACAAGCGAAATATGAGGACCACAAAGCGCACTTCAATGTCCCTGCTGGTCGATATCCACCAGGTACCTTCTATTCATGTGCTTCTTTTCTTGTCGTTAACAGGGTCAATGTTGCCACCGGCCAAGCGGAGGAGCGAGTGCTCTTAACGGGCCTCCATTCAGTGGCGGATGTCTACTGCGGCTGCTGTAAGAGGACACTTGGATGGAAATACGTAGGTTTCACCTCAGAAATCACCCCTTTATCGAGCGATATGAACTTTTAGAGGCGGCTGCAGACATAAAAAAGGCCCGCAATTTGGCCTTTTTCTACGAAGTTACTTGTCAGGTCCGTGCTCGGCACAACCTTGACTGATAATCCCTGAAAATTTTGTAGAAAAACGGCCGAATTGCGGACCTTTTTAATACCTCCAGCCGCCTCTGTGAACTTCATCAGGTCTGACGTGGGTTTCGAGCGCCGTAAAGGAATTTTCGTGGGTTTCGAGCTGAAGAAAGCTGAGAAACCATATGGAAGCTCGACAAACAAACTCGACTAGAAACTTTTTTTAAGTGGCGCACGCTTATAGGCGACAACAATGGAAACTTGCGCCACTTGGGAAAACAATCTTGTTGAGTTTGCTGGCTCAGCTCCTTGCCAAGTTGTACGAGAAGAAACAGTGACTTGGCAAGCCGTACAGTGCCATCCGCTGAGCTGAAAGATAAACCTTGATTGGCACGCACGGCTTGCCAAAATCGCACTCCCTTGTTGGTGGTTTCATGGTTGCGCGTGGAGCGCATTGCTTTCCGGTTTCAGTTGCTGGCGCAATGTAGTCTCCCCAGATGCTAATTTGAGCCTGATGAAGTTTGCCAAGTCCTTCGAGCAACCTCCAGGGTCGAAGTACCACGCCAGCTCACGTGATGGGGTTAATTAAGTGTTAATCTCTCTGCAGGAAACAGCTTATGAAGCTGGGCAAAAGTACAAGGAAGGCAAGTTCGTCATTGAGCTGATTCACATGATCAAAGATAACGGTACGTGATCAAATCTCGACGGGGAACTCAATCCCGTAAGTGTTGGAAACCTCGGAATATCCGTTGTTAATGTTCTCTGTCAACTGCAGGATGGAACGTGGTGGATGAGGACGCGCGAAGTCGATAGGGGAATGGCCTGGGTGGGAGCCTTCCGGTGATAAGCTTTTTTCTGCAGAGAACGCACTTTCTTGCACGCAGGCGAAATAAACCAAATTTGTACACTGACGCGAAGGATCTCTAACTCTCAGTCTCGTGCGTTGAACGATGAACGACCGGCTCCTTCCGACTCATTCGTCACAAGCCCCTATCGTCTTCCGGGGATCGCGTATCCATCGTCGATGAACCACAAGCTTCGCCCGCTTTGTAGATGTTCTGTACATAGTGTAGCATACGTTCGCGGTCTATGATAGATTCAAATGAACCTCATCCTTTCAAAACACGGATGTTTTTCCTCTTGTGATATCGGCCAGCTGTATTTTGCGAAAATTTCCGGTTTGATAGAATGCCACAAATTTTTTCGGCTGTTGCATATTTCTTTGGTTGTATAGCTTTTTCTCTTTTAGTTCTTAGCTTTTGAAGTTTTTCACGGTAACTCCGAGCTTATGTGGCACGAGATGTTTCTGTGTTTTTCGTTTTTTACTCTTGAAGCAAGCTGAAGAAATGCTTATCTGACGCGAGTTCTTTCCTGTCACGTAACGAACACTCGTTTGGCATGGAATACCAACTGATTATTTAATAAGGAAGTAACATGCTCGTCTACTCGACAAATTCCACGGTGGAAATGTCAACTGGAACAGGAAGGAATTTCCGAATATGATGAGCTCGATGATTTACATCACTGGGGAATAACCAAGGAAAGACACTGATACATTCGCTCACATGACGCAACTCTAACCGGAAGGAAAACTACATAATGATGCTGCACAAACGCCATAAAAACCCAGTGTGGCTAGACAATAAAATAAACGGAAATCGAATATAGAACAATTACTTAATCTTCAAATATCCGAGCAAGACTAATCTGAGCGAAGAGTTTACTGTCGGGCGTTGATGATGTCCACAAACTCTTGCTTCAGACTGGCGCCACCAACCAAGAACCCATCAACGTCCCGCTGAGAAGCTAGCTCTTTGGCATTCTTGCCAGTCACCGAACCTAACAGGAAACGACAGATTAGACATGCTCTCGTGCATGGTAAAGAGCACTTCATATATGGATCACGTGAACTAACCTCCATAAATAATGCGAACGTCTTTCTGGAAGTTGGACTTGATGAACGCTCGAAGCTTGACGTGCACTTCCTGCGCCTGTTCGGGCGTAGCAGTCTTTCCTGTGCCGATAGCCCATACTGGCTCATAAGCAACAACGACTTTGTCCCAATCGGAAATGTTGTCTAGAGGAAAGGCAAAGTGAATGAATCAGAAAACTGTACCGGGAAGCATTACTGTATTCACTCCGAGGTTTCGCGCCGTCACGTGACAGGCCCATAAACAATTTTCGGGCACTCTTGACTGAACCATGATCACCCGAGGATAATTATATGGGCCTGACACGTGAGTGCACGAAACCTTGGAGGGAATACAGTACATCAACAAGGACTTACCGCCGATAGCTTTCATCTGTCGGAAGACAACTTCCTCGGTCTTGTTCGCTTCGCGCTCTTGAAGAGTCTCACCAATACAAGCGATGACTTTAAGACCAGCGGAAAGCGCATGTTTCACTTTCTGTCCGATCAGCTAGAAAACAAAGAGGAGGACGTTGCTCGTATTGGAAACTCGTCTTCCTGGTTCGAAGCGGAACTTACAGCGTCATCTTCATGGAAGATGGCGCGACGTTCAGAATGACCGAGAATAACCCATTCTGCACCCACGTCTTTGATCATCGCTGGGCTGCAAAACAAGAAATACGCGAAGTCAGCTCACTTGGCTGCTGCTGTTGCATGCTATCTGCATGCATATCAAACCTTATTTCTCCGGTGAAGGCTCCCTTCTCTTCCTTGTAACAATTCTGAGCAGCAATTCCAACGTTAGCCGGAAGCCTAGCCTTGACGTACTCCAGGTATGGAGCAGGTGGGGACACGACAATCTCTGCGGGAAAGGAAAAACAGACACAAAGTTAAGTTTAGCTACTTCCGGTTGGGGTGGCTGACCAGTTGCGAATCGTTGCATACATCGTTCCAACTCCGAAAACTAAACATTTTATTCCAAATCAAAACAAACATCTCTCCTGCCATAACGATCTGTTTATGCTTGTACGGACGTTTAACTAAGCACGACGTCCTATTTATTCAAGATGGGCGAGCAACCTTACCGGCGTTATCCGAAAGCTTTCCCGATTTCAAGAAGCCAATAACCTCCTCTGCCTGCTTCTTGGAGCAGTTCATCTTCCAGTTTCCTCCGACAAACAACTTTCCTGTTCCGGGCATTGTGAGGTTTCGGGGATGCGACGATGAGGATGAGAACACAGCACCTGCACACAGGAAGAAATATTACACAGCGACAGCTCTAATCGATTCTGTCACTGTCACAGCAGTGTACGAGACTGCATCCCACACCAGCGAGCTTACCGTTTCAACCAAGCAACAGAAAGATGACTTCGAAGAGAAGGAAGTATGAAGGTCAGCAGATCTGGACTAAGTGTGATCGGAAGATCTGAATTGTTTTCTGGATGAAAATAGAATTAATCAGAATCCAGACCGAAGTAACATATCAGAGCGAAGAAACAAACACAGTGCAGTGACGTACACATGATTTGGACCACGTGTTTCGTACTGTATCAGTCAAGCAGCTGTTAAGGGTGCTATAGGTGCTTCTTGTCACATGGCTTCGTTACCGTCACGTTTTCTGTCTGGTGTATACCGTTCATCTCGAATCTCGATCAAACTTGGCGAAGCCTTGATTGCTGATTGAACTAAGCACGACTAAGCAATGCCATCCGAACGAAAGAAGTTTTCAAACTTAATTTGAATTTTGAATAGTATCTACTCCCTGTTCCAGAATTCAGACCGAAGGCCAGTCTTCTTATCCCAGCTGCCTGAGTCTCCCTACAGTTCACACGATCCTGGGTTTGTGGTAGAGCTTCTGGGTTGACCACCATACCATGCGAGCATCGGTGGTATGATGGCGCTGGAGGACGGATGGGTTATCTCGATGTCGTTTTGTCCAACTTCTCGTAACATGCTGGACGGGATCCTGTCCATAGTGTCGATCATCTGACCTTATAGTTTCTTGTTGCTGCAGATTCTGTGTTAAAATGTCCAGCGCCGGAAGATGAACTACGATGGCGCTTATTTATCCTACACAGACGACGTACGTATGCCTACCTGTAGGCATCATTCTTGTTGTTCTTCTGGGGCCGTCAGCAGCGATTTCAGAGCTTGCTCAGGTGGGCATATTTTCTGCACATGATCTCGGTGAAGAATTCGGGAATGCAGAGCCTTCGATGGCGTCGGGTAAAGAGAACGGTCAACATTTTGACCTGAGCATCGAAGACAGGGTCGAGAAACTGACTGACGGTAGAGCAAAGGCTGTTGTTCCTCCGTCCTCCCTACTGCATCACCTTACTATAAATCTAATCGCGTTCGCTACGGTACTCGTCCCGGGATATGTCATTAGAGCTCGGTACTCTGCTCGGAGAGGAACGATCTACGATGAAACAGGTAAGCTAAACCCGCATTCGGACAGACGGTCACAGGCCATAGTTTTTTTAGCTTTGCCTTCGTGCTTGCTTGTTAATCGATGTATGGTGTAGGACGTCAAAGGGGTTGGTCCGCTGTGACGTCGTTGCGGCCAAACTTGACTGCGTGGTATCATACCTTGCTACACCCCATGCTTTCGGTTTACGTTAGCAGGTTTACCTAAGTTGACTGTGTTTATAATTTGAACAGGTTATTGGTCTGCCCTGCAGCGCTTCTGCTTTGCTGAACGACAAGACCTCAGCATGGCCCACCTACATCAACCATCGTTAGCTACGAAGCGTGAAGGATTCTGGTCGAGGATGCCACGATGGCTGCAGTTTGTCATCTGCTTCCTGGGTCTCCAGGTCCTTTTTCTACGCTGGGGTTTCCTCCAAGAGAGGTTCCTTACCCGCCCTTACGATGGGGAACGCTTTGAAGACTCGCAGTTTTTAGTATTCATGAACCGTGTCATGGCGCTGTTGTTTAGCGGTACTTACATGTTTGTCACATGGAAGCGACAACCAGTCCTTCGAGTTCCGTTCTACAAGTTCTCCTTCGCGTCGTTCTCGAATGTCATGAGCTCATGGTTCCAGTACGAAGCGTTGAAGTACGTCAGCTTCCCCACGCAAGTCCTCGCTAAAGCATCCAAAATTATCCCAGGTATGAATTTCTTAATATTTGGACTTAGAATAATTCAGCGAATGAAATTTAGGAGCTTCACAAATGAACTGGACACGGCTGTTGCCTGGGTGGCGCATGTTTTCGATGTTATTGGCCCGAAGCGTGCGCCACTTGGAGAAACAAACTGGCCGAATTTGTTTGTCTTGGTGCTAATCATGAAATCTCCTTCTGAGTCAGTGCCTCTCTTTATAGTGATGCTGATGGGAAAAGTGGTCAGTGGGAAAGTTTACCCACTCGGCCAGTACCTAAGCGCAGGCTTGATAACAGTTGGGATGTCGATATTCCTATACTCTCGCTGGGACGGGAATACATCTAACAGCAACCTGATTTCCAGCGTTCTCGGTACCGCGGTCCTCGTAGGCTACATCGTCTTCGACAGCTTCACCTCGACCTGGCAAGAGCAGCTGAAGAAAGAGTCTAAGAAGGACGGGCACGCGGGTCTGACGTCCATGCAGATGATGTATGGCATCAACTTCTTCTCTGTGATTCTGGCCGGTATCAGTTTGATCGAACAGGGAGGTTTCATCTCCAGCTTTCGGTTTGCATTCCGTCATCCCGACTTCTTTCGGGATGTCCTAGTGTCGTCCTTGTGTCAGACTGTGGGGCAGTTGTTCATTTACACAACGATTGGGCTCTTCGGGGCCGCAGTATTCACAACGATCATGACAGTCCGACAGGCCATTGCTGTTCCGCTCTCTTGCTTCTTCTTTGGCCATGTGGTTCCTCCAGTGGGTGTCTTTGGTGTCGTTCTCGTTTTTATTGCTCTTTTCTACGAAGGGTATGCGGCTTGGCGTGGGTTACGTCCAAAGGGCGGAAGCTAGCTGACAGATGAGTTCCTGTTACCCGGAAGTCGTTCCTGTTTCTCATGTGTGGAAATGTATCTGTGGCAACTTGATCCTTCTCAACGAGGAAGAAAAGCTGAATCTCTGTTGACTAGCACAGTATTTCAACTACCTGTGTTTTCACACGACTTTTGAACTTCGTTCTCCAGAATCTCAAAGTTTTAACCCACACTTTACGTTCCTTTTTGATCTTGGTCTGCTCGTGAACGAATTTGTTCACTGTGCGATGCTCGTCGAATGTGATGTTGTCAGGTGAATTTTTCCCGGACTGTTTTTGGAATCATTAAATTTACACCATATTCCCTGTCGACTTCGAAGTGTACTAAGGTTGAGGTCTTCAGGACTGGAATTTATTGGAGCGGTGGAAGTAATGGTCACTTGCTACTGTTCTACTGTCTGCTTACCTTGATATTACTCTGTGTTCATTTGTCCTGAACTCTGGTTTGGGTCTGTCTTTCGATATAAATCGATGGGAAATTGTGTAGCCAGGGATATTCCCGATCCACAGACTGGCCTGACGAAGAACCACATTCGTGCCGTTCGGCATAACTGGAAACTCATTGAGAAGCGTTTACCTGAATATGGCCTGGAACTCTTTGTTGCGTAAGGGATGATTAATTTTGAGAGACCGGCAAGCGAAACCTATCAGGATTGCAATATTCAGTGGCGTGCTCTTTCCAGCCGATAATGCTGAGAACGTGCGTCACTTAGAAATTCGACAAGTTCGCACTTTGAAGTGGCGCACGCTGCCAGCCCATCACACTGAGATCGTGCGCCAGTTGAGATAACGATGCTGTTCGTCTCGTTTACCAGTCTCCCATTTGGTTCTTTAAAACTGAATTCTGGCACTCCCGAGCTGAATGCTGAATGTTTCTATAGATATGTCAGTAAGCATCCAGATTGGATGGGGTTACTTCCGTTTCTCAAGCAGAACGATATGAGCAGATTAGCCCAAACGCCTCGCCTGAAAGCCCACGGAACGATCGTGCTGAAGAAGTTGGGCCAGTTTTTAATCCTCTTGGACAATCCGCCGAAGCTCATAGCGGAACTTCTTCGACAAGGTGCCAACCACCGGTCTCGCGGACTTGCTCCCGAAAACTTCCAAGCTTTGCAACATGACCTGAACGAACTGTTCGTCAAAATTTGCGGACCTGAATTCGACATAGAAGCTTGGGATGCCGTGCTGACTCTTGTCATGACGGGTATCGAGGAAGGTCTTCGCCAAGCCAAAGACAAGGATGCGAAATATCTATGAAAAATTTCGCGAACTGTTCGTCACTTCGTGTGGTCTGTTCAACCTGTACCTGACGCGCGCTTCACTTTCTCCATTTTTCAGAAACTTCATGTGTAAACCAATAGCCTTTAACACAAAGCGCATGAAGGGAAGAAGTTACAGAATATTTGGCATGGGTAACACGGCAGGGCGGTAAAAGCAATAAAACAAAGAAGTCCAGGTGAAACTGGACGATTAAACAGTCACAATGCCAAAGAAGGAAACAACAGCATCACTATTTGTTTTTGCCGATGATCGACCGTGTACCTTGATCGTATTCTACATCAGTGATGTTCAGCATCAAAGAGTTGGCATCCAAATAGGCACGGTTCTGTGACTGAGATATCTGCGAAGAAAAAGGGGAAGGTAATTTAGCCAAGGTCAGCCCACTTCGGCAGAAGTAGCTTACCGTTCGAGCAATGCTTTGAGCAGCTCGGATCTTTCGAAGCTTCAGGTAACCGGGGCTCTTGGATACTGCATCACCCAACTGGAAAAAAGGAAACGAGTGGTCAGGTTAAGCCTGGCTGAGTATCACCGAGAAGGATCATGAAGTAAGACACCATCGGCTCAGATTACCAAAGACTACAGCATGACGACTCGGACATGATTTAAGAAATGTACAATAGTTAAAAGGCGGAAAACTACGAGCTTAACGTTTCCGTCTGCCGTAAGAGAACCATTGCCAGCTTACTTTACGTGAGGGATTACGGTGCAAGCTTGCAGTCCAGCAAGCACCAAGAAAACTCACGCGTCCGAAATTCTAGTCTCAGCTCGAGTCGTAAGTACTCGCCGAGTACAAACAAGTGCCATCGTTTATCATCGTAGCCAACCTGCAGACCATCAACGAATCGACGGTTACAGAGAATAACAACTTACCAGCAACGCTGCTTGGGCTTCCCCCTCAGCTTGTACGATCTTCTGCTGTCGTTCCTGTTTGGCCTTTTCTACGAGGAACTGAGCTCGTTGAGCCTCTTGTTGCGCTACCTGGAATACACAAACGAGTTTAGAATGGACAAAACTGCGTACATCCTCGAACTATTCGGCTTTCATACCTGTTTGGATTCGACAGAAGCAGTGTATTCTTTGCCGAAGCTAAGGTCCGTGATGGCGACGTCGTCGAGAATTATGTTGAAGTCCATGGCTCGCTGGGTCAGTTCCTTTCTGACTAGCAGGGACACCTTAATACGAAGAGAATGGCTGATGATTACTTAGACACGGACAGAGAAAAGAAATAAACCGGACCTGGGAACGCTGCGTGATTAGCTGGGCAGCGTTGAACTTGGCTACGACTGACTTCAGGACCTCGTTACAGATGGAAGGCAGGACACGCTCGTCGTAGTCTGTTCCTAATTGTCGATATAACCGAGGCAAGGTAGCTTGGTCCGGTCTTGCCAAAACACGAAGGCTAATGTTGACCATTTGAAGATCTGTAGACAAGATGAATATAAGATGATTCAGATGGACCATTCAAGGAAGAAACTGTCAGGTCGAAATATCGTGGACGTTGGCAAGTAAACGCAACAAGATCGTAGTCCAAGTGGCGCACGCTTCCAGCCAATAAAGCCGAAAACATGCGTCACTTGGGAACTCGATTAGACCGTTGTTCCAAGTGGTGGAAGCTGTCAGCTGATGCCACTGAAAACATGCGTCACTTGGGAAAACAATCTTGTCGAATTTGTTTGCCGAGCTCCCATCCATCATCAGGTTACCTTTGCTACCGGTGGGTGATGAAATCGACCGAGGTCGGGAACGGATATCGTAGATGATGGGATACTGAAGCCATGGAATTCTGCGGACAGACAGAAAACGAATGAATATGGTCGAGTATAAGGGAATCGGAATGATGCAATGCAGAAAAACAATGTGATCAATCAAACCTGAAATGTAGTCCTTCAGCGTACACCTCATTCTGAACTCCACCAATTCGACTGAAGATTATGGCTCGATGACCACCTTCCACTGCAGAGACATGAAAGTAAAGCGAGGATCCACATGAAGGAAAGGGAATGGTAATACTTTACCTGTATACATGGATTGGGAGACGCCATACGCTAAGCCACCGGCTCCAATCAACAGCTGCATTCCCAGACCAACTCCCTTGGGCGATTTGCCCAGTCGTCCCATCATATCGGCCATCTTGTTCTTCGCGTCCATGGTGTATTCCTAGTCAGGTATTAGCAAGGATGAGAAGACTTTGCCCGTCGGAAGAGGAACAAAAAGCGAAAATTAACTATAATCCAGAAGAGTCAACGGGTCAACTGGAAAACTCTGCCAGGCGCAAACCCTTGTGAGCCAAGGAGCTTTCGCCTCAAAAGTCAAAATCGAACATAAGGATCTGGTTTGTGCCGCGAACACTTCACTCCTGAATTTCGGTTTCCTTTTCGCCCTGGGGCCGGAAGTCGTTTCCGGTTGGGAAATCCTCTGGGAAAACATGACTTCTTCCATAAAGATTCGTTTTGTGAACTTCGATGTTGCTGGAAAATTGACCTGTTTACTTCACTCACTGTAGGCCCGTCCACGTTATACCCCGATCACCACACTGCTCGGACAACGGCTTGGTCCACATGGTTTGCAGACTTTGCGCTTGATCGGACTTTGAAGCGACGTTTATCGGCCAAAACGTCTGTCCATGCGTGAAGACGAAGCTTCTGTCAAGTAGCGCGTTGTACCATCAAGGTAAATAGAGCAATGTCACATGTGGATCTCTTGTTCTTTCGTCAAACAATATAGTTCACTTTCAATTTTGATAGCCTGATTAGAGCACGCTTGTAAGTGCTGTAGCTGAAAACCACATAGACACTTCGATCTTTGGTAGCTTACAGAGCTCATCCGCCACGTTTTGCAAATTTTTCTCCTGCTATCGGCGGATATGTGAAGAAAAGGTGCGGTTATTCCCCTGGGACTTGACAAAATATTGCTGCATCTTCGGGGAGTGTGGGCGAACCGAAAGATGGACTGGCGGATGAGTTTCGGGATGTTCTTCCTCATGTTGGGCGTGGCACAATGTATTCCCGTCAACATGGCCTCCCTGCTCAACCACTTCTCCCCTTTCAGTCCCGCCACCTTCAGCATGATCGAGAACGTGGCCAAGATGAAAGTACATTGGGGTTATTCGAAATGGAACATCAGCCAGAGGATCACCTGTGAGTCCTGCAAGTTTGGCTTCGCCACGCTACAAACCCTCCTCAAGCTCCACATCCCTCCCGAGAAGATCGGCCAGATTATCGAGAACATCTGCGTGGACCTGGAGATTCAGCCTCGCGTCGTGTGTCGGGGTATCCTGCAAGAGTTCCGCGCTGAGACGTTCTATGTTCTGCAGAATGTGCCGTACTCTCCGGCCGAGATATGTAACTTCATCACTGGATCACAGTGTGCAGCGGACCCACCGGGGACGCAGTGGTCCGTCCAGCTTCCCGATATCCCCAAGCCGCCTTCCCAAGACATACGCCCACCTCCACCAGATGCTCCCAAGCTGAGAGTATTACACCTGTCGGATTTACATTTCGATATGTTCTACCAGGAAGGCACCAACGCGGAATGCGGCGACCCGCTTTGCTGTCGACGGGAAAATGGACCTCCTGGTAAGAATACATGAACGATACCTTGGTTGGCGCAGGCAAAAATATTACACTTCTTTTGTCTAGTTGGAAAGCCTGCTGGACATTGGGGAGACAGTCGGAACTGCGATTCACCTGTTCGCTTGATGGAAAATATGTTCAACCATATTTCAAAGACCGAACAGGTATGCATTTACGAACTCTCTACTGAACGACGAACTGTCCATTGCCGCCAAAAAGGAGCTTAGTATAAGGCCACGAATACACTGCGCAGCAGTTACAGAGGCTAAAATGGGCACTGGTCAGAGCCACGCCCAGTAGGGGACCGGAAAGAGTTCGTCCAGTTACGACGTCAACCGACTTTGCATGTATCCTTAATCGTTGCCTTTTTCGTTGGTGCATAGGTCGATTACATTCTGTGGACCGGAGATTTACCTCCGCACGATGTGTGGAACCAGACCAAGCAGATGCAGCTGATCATTCTCAAGATGACGACGAAATATCTTCGTACGTTCTTCCCAAAGACACCAGTCTTCCCTGCGCTGGGAAACCACGAAAGTGTCCCAGTGGATAGCTTCCCACCTCGATATATCAACGATTCTAACTCGATCAAGTGGCTCTACGATGCATTAGCCACGACGTGGAACCAATGGCTGCCAGCGGAGTCCTTGAAAACAGTAGCAAGGTAAACTTCGCCTCCTTCCTTGTTGGTAATCACTTTGTGGTTGATGTTAGTTTTGTGTCCCAGTGGAGGATTCTACCGAGTCGATGTCTTTCCCGGTCTACGTATCATATCTCTAAACACAAACTACTGTAACAACATGAACTGGTGGCTGTTGGTCAACATGACGGACCCGGATAACGAGCTTCAATGGCTGATCAGCGAACTTCAGGACGCGGAAAACCGAGGGATCAAAGTCCACCTTATTGGCCACATTCCACCAGGTACCACATTGATTACCGTATAACCTATTCCGCTCAGTGGGCTCAATGTTTTACCGGTTTAATTTCCTGCTGTAGGAAGCGGTGACTGCATGAGGACGTGGAGTCGAAATTTTTACAAAATAGTCACCCGGTAAATCTTGAATATTCCTGATAATCCTCTCATGATTATGGTCTTCACAGTACAGTCCGAACTGATGGTTATGTCATATACGTGGCAGGTACGAGGATACGATTAGAGGGCAGTTCTACGGTCACGAGCACTTCGACTCGCTGCACCTTTACTACGACCCAGATGATGGCCATCCAACCAGTGTGTCTTACCTGGGTCCAAGTGTGACTCCCTATCAAGGATTCAATCCGGGCTACAGGATATACACCATCGATGGAAACTATGAAGAATCCGAATGGGTATCTCGGCCATTTGTACAACTAACAAAATTTGGCTCTTGCCCGATGTAGTCGGCACTGTTGACTGTGCCTTGTAGGTGCCTCTGGACCATGAAACCTTCGTGGCTAACTTGACAGAAGCTAACGAGAGCGGGACACCGCCCAAATGGTACCGCGAGTACTCCGCCAAAGAAGCCTTTGGCCTTGAGCAGTTACTTCCGTCTGACTGGGACAGGTTAATGGACGAGCTGGAAACTGACGACGCCAAGTTCCAAAAATTCTGGCAGTAAGTCAGACTTGCTCGGACCTGTCTTGATCTCGTGCATTGAACCTGGAGATACCCGACCGAGGGCCGCTTTTTTTCTCTGTAGGTATTACTGGAAATCAGAGGACGTCTCCGTGAGGAAGAGTTGTGGTACCGCATGTCGGAAGTTTGTATTATGTGTTGTGAAGACCAGAAACCATAACTGCGTCAAGGCTCATTGATTTCTGTGTTTCATGGCAGAAACCATGTTAAGTTCTTTCCTTCTAGCTTCCTGGAAACGTATCTTAGTCTTACTGATGTGAAGTATATTTGCCTACTTGATTTCTAATACTCAATCTTTTGTTGTCACTTCCGGAAAATGTATGCTCTGTTTGAACAAATAGAGTCGCTATTGTTACTAGATCTTCAATCCTGAAAGAAAAATGATCCGTCAGCCTCGTTTCTGGATGCATGATGTGCCGGAAGGACCGCACCGTTCATTGCGATGTAAACACCAGTTCGATCCTCGCCCATCGACTGGACTGCACCCAACGCTACACCCAAATTAAAATCCGCGTCGGAATCCTTGAAGGTTTCCGGCAGTTTAGAGCCAACCAGGACAATTATCATCCTCGACTGCTGTGCTGAAAGACGACCAGAAAGGTACATGCCGGTTTTGATCATGGTATCTGTACCATGGGTGATGATAAAACGCGATACGCTGTCATTAATGCTATGGTCGGTACTGGGCAGATGCGCGCTGTGGTGATAATAACATAATTCCCAAAGTTCACGCCGATCTTGGTCGGTGATGTCCTGACTGTCTTTCCGGATGCATTCTTCGACCCGGACATCGCAAGATGGCGGAGATACGTTCCCGCGCTGCAGAATGCGGCTGGCAGCTGGCTTGCAGATCTCAAAGGTATAGCCGCCGGTACTTTTTGGGTAGGCTTTATCGATAGTTCCACCCATTTGAATAATATAAACGGGTCCCATCCCGTTTGGGGCTGCTTTTCCGTCGGTCAATCACGCGAAAGTTGGAATATAACAAAGCCTAAACAAGGAAGTAAAGCCTGTCAGAAACTTTCATAATTTCTTCCGATGTTGCCTCTTAATTTCTCGTTGGTGTGATCGTAGAGTCTCCCTCGTGACAGCGACCCTTCGGATAATTGAACTGGCGGT
Source organism: Ramazzottius varieornatus (assembly GCA_001949185.1). Classification (NCBI taxonomy): domain Eukaryota; kingdom Metazoa; phylum Tardigrada; class Eutardigrada; order Parachela; family Ramazzottiidae; genus Ramazzottius; species Ramazzottius varieornatus. The sequence goes on along the minus strand of BDGG01000012.1, from coordinate 496,018 downwards.
GTAGGGCGATAAGCTTACCGCCGACTTATCGTAAGGCCGAAGTCCAGCTAGCGCTTTGGGTACCTTTTGATTAGCCATGGTCTGTCGTATCTTGTATTGGCCACCTTGAAAGTACGTCATCTATGTTCAAAGCAGAGGCTTTCATCAGTACGTACCAGCAGAAATTTTCAAGGAAGCTCTCACACTATTCAGCACTAACAGATTTCAGTGCCAGCGGATCAAGTGTGCCATATGGTAACGAAAATACGATTCAAGAGCCACGGGGCAAGACGGTCGACACCACGCACCACGATTTTTCATATGACCGACAGCTCAAAACGGACTTACAATCATGGTCACTATTGTTAAGAAAAGACGCATCACGTTTACTGTAACTTTGAAGAAAATCATTTCCAAATGCGACGAATCATATTTGGCGTTCGTTTACTTTTGCTGTGCCTGTGCGTGTCCATCGTCACTTCCGCCATAGTGAATCCTCCAGCTCCTGCCACGCCCAGTCGACCTGCCTACGCCCGCTACATTGCTCGTCCGCCTTGTCCGAACCAACCTGTCCGCCAAGCCAGCTGGGATGTCACAAACTGCGATTACTGGACCTCATTCTGCGCCAGTAATAACATTTTCAACGTTTGGGAAGAACACCGTGACGTCGTCGCGCACTCCCTCTGTATACCTGGTGACCCTCCTTACGCATTCGGGATGAACTCGTACGGTCAGTGTAATCCGTTCACTTTCAACGAGGTTAGCGTAGTACCCACCTTGATCAACGATGTGGGCATCGTCCAAGTTACCATTCCCTGCAACTATCCATATAATACTATCATAACAGGAGTGGCTTCTCCAAAGCTCCGGGTAACGTTTCTCATAGATGACCGAAACCTCAAAGCTAGCTGTACAATACCAACATTTAAGTTTCACCAGGTTACGCCGCTTCCTACTCTCATTGCGAGTCAATACAAATGGTTCCTCACCGTAATCCAAAGCAGCAACGGAGACTTTAGTCCGAACTACATCGCACCGGCAGACGATGGCAGTGGCAGGTTTCAGACAACAAGTCAGCGTCCGCCGTTCGAAACAATTCAAGTCATCTCCGTTGTTGCACAGGATACCTTCACCAACTTCCTGTCGAACCCGATAAACATAACCGTAAGGCATTACAAATGGAAAAACGATATTGACAGAACCAAACAGAATCTTATGCGTCTCTAAAATCGACAAAAAACTCTCGGTCAGTGGGTGCATGTTCATTTCTTGTTCCTCTAGTTCGTCATCAAGACGTGCCAGCTGCGGATTACAGGCCCAGCTTCCTTCACAGTTTGCAATGACTTCGGAGCAGGCGCACAGATTCCGGAAGCAGTTTACAAGGTATGTAAAGTGGCTCAAGGCCTGTAAAGGAAAAAGGTTGGCACAGGAGAAACCCAAGCTTTGCGCGAGTAAAACAGGGAACTTCAGTCTGCAGAAGTATTTCCCAGGTCTGTGAGGACCGTGATGGGACAAGTTTTCCTATCGTCTAGATATCACCGTCACCTCCTGGACCGGCAATATCGACCGTCAGCTCCACAACTGTCGTCTGGAACGACCCCGATCTGGTAAGCAGCACCAACGGAGACACGAACACCTACGTGGAAGCACAACAAGGTGGCACCTTCCAAGTACCCTCCACGCTGACCACGACACCATCCATCACTGAAGTTCAGGTCTACAACTTTACCGCCGTCGACACTGCAGCTGGTAGCAACTTCATTATGGCTAGTCGACTAATCACGGTAGAAAAATGGAATTGCTTTTACTATGAGCATCGTCCTGACGGTTGAAATTGCGCTTTTACGGTGCAGGTAATCATCAACGTCAACTGTTAGGAAATCAGCTTTCTTTCAGTTACCGGAGAACAAGATGTTTTGGATATGACAAGAAAGAAGTCTAACCAGCTGAAGCACAATTTCAAAACGTGAAGTCGAACAAAACACAAACATATATATATTTACTTCTTCGCTGGTTTAGCTTCCTTTGCGGGCTTCTTGGATTGGACGTCTTTTTTACCCTTTGCTGTTGTGGGCTTCTTGGCGGTTTTGCTGTTGGAAAGGCGTTTGAGTTTCCCGAGTTCCAGCTTTACTATTTTGTTCCTCTGCAAACCAAAATCCATATCATCAGTAACAGACAAACACCCAAAAAAAGAAGCTTCGACAGTTAGTCGAAAATAAACTGAGACTTACCGCTTGCTTCGCTCGCATAAGCTTGTAGCGATCAAAATCTGTCATATTCTTTCTCTGCAAAAATAACAGAAGGCGTTAGTGGTGTTACATTCAAGTTCCAAGAATGTGCTCGATGAGAATGAAAATGTGTGAGCTCGGAGTTTTCAGTGCGAACTGGTCAGCATGACTTTTCAGACGGCATTTCCTATCACAATTTGGATCATCATAAACTCCGATACTCGGCCGTCGTCGGTACTTTAACAGCAGTCAATATTCTAAAGTGCGCCGGATATACTGAAGAACAGTCCAAGTCAAGTCGGCTGGTGAAGTCAATCGAGTTACCAACTTACTCTTTCTTGTCGGTCAAGTTTCTTGGCCCAGTTGGAGTTTTTCCATTGATCCTCGATCTTGGCCTCGTCCCAGGCCTTTAGTACAGTCTTACGTCCAGCGGAATGCTGGAACTTGGTTAGGTATTTTGTGAGATGAAGCTGCTGAAAGGAGACGACCTGGCGACGAATCTTGGGTCCATCAATCAAAGCCTGTAACCAACAAATCAATGATTAAACAGTGTGAACAATCAATGCTAACAAACACGAATCTTCTTCAAAGCGATCTCAGTGCGAATGGGTCTACATTCTCTTTTAAGACGGCATTTCCTATCACAATTTGGATCATCATGGTCAACCTCGAGAAACTAACAAGCAGGAAGTCGACTTACTCGGTTAGCATCGATGACATCGACGATGGCAGCAAGTTGTCCGGCATCTTTCCCTTTCGCGATGTGAACGACGCGACCAATCTCAACGGTCTTGGAGAAACTCATTTTACCTGTAACAGACAAACAACTCGAGCGTGATACTTTTCTCAGTCTTGGGTCTTGCTCCAGTGCTCCAGAATTCTTCCACAGCGAGATCGACAACAACAAACAGCTACGATAAGTTCAGTCATGCAGAATCGAGCTCGCAGAAGTTGAAACTTGAAAGAACACTTGTCGTCCAGTTCCACGCTACGAGCATTCACGTATCCCAGGGTCAAGTGTTCGTTCTCGCTTACCTTAGGATCTTGAAGGGAAATCCACAAGGATGCAAGAGATCCTGTTGGGAAACTGCTGAAGGAATTTTCTCCGACTGGGAGTTCGCGAACGTCGGAAAATTTTGAAGTCGGCTATATGCGGAAGTCGCCGACGAGCCCTCAGCACCCAGAGTCCCCCGAGTCGCATTCTCCATTCCGTGCTAGTTGACCCTAGTTGGACAATTGAGCTAATCAACTAATCAACCTCCCCCAACAAAAGTCACGGGTGAGAGCTTTGAAAAAAGCGTGGCGGGCACGGCATTTATTCCGTGTTTTGAATTATTCACAGTCCGATAGATTAGCCCATGTACGCTTGGCTTCGCTTGCAGAGTTACAATTTCGCACTTCGGACCTTTCACCCTTGCGGTTAGCCATCTTTCGCTGACGCAGATAACAGATTGAATCGTGCTTTCTTTTGTTCTGCTCGAGAGTCGAGACTCCAGTCTCTGTTTGGGGGCAGGCCCTGCAGACCTGTCCTGGCACTCTGCATACAGCATCTGGAAATATGGAAAGCGAAAACTCGAAGCAGGACGAAGGCGTTTTTCCTCCTGTGCATGGATTCATCAAGCGGCAGAAGAAGGATGATGGCGAAGAACAGGGAGGAGAAGAAGCCTATCAGTCTGCAGCTGGACCGAATAGCGAGGCCCCCGCTCGGCAGATAACGGTACACGTTGGAGTTACAGGAACTCTCCACGTCTGGGACGCTGATGGTTGGTGAGTCTGATTTCTTTTACATTTCCGTGCATGTATTGTCCGGCCTCCTTCGGATGATGACAAGTCTAAATATCGTTTTGTTTGTGTTTTAGATGCGATATTAATGCAGCGTACCTATCGCATAATGGGAAATCCCGTTGGATGTTACCCGAAGACTCCCCTCCAAAATATCTTCATGTCCCTTCCTTATCGAATTCATCCAGCGGAAGCAGCTTATCTACGAGACAGACAGTTGGCCGTCTTTTTAGATGAGTCTATACTAGCCACCTTACCCACTCCCGAACAGGAAGCAGGGTTTGCGGAGAGAAGAAAGCAAGAGATATGCGAGAACGTAAGTACCTTCGTCAAGTATATAATTGTGTCTATCTGTCGTGGTTATCTCGTCATGTAGGGCTGACAAGTCATGTTGTGATGTAATACCGTATGCATTTGTGCATTACAGCTACGGAAGTCCGAGATCGAAAGGATTGCTCAGATCGACCAACGAAAGGACCAGATCCTGGCTACAAAGAAGAAAAGGACGCAGTCTTCCGCTAGCTCAAAAGATGAAGGTTCATCAGAGGATGAAGACGCGCTATGGCAAAAGATCCGACAGGAGACCGTTCAGCGTCAACTAGAGTCCATCACTTCTGTTCGTGTTGAATCGCCATTCCGTTCCTGGAGAGTGGAGATGGGACTTTGCAGCCTTCCGGAGATATCATTCGAGTATCCTACTACGCACGAAGAACGAGTGTACTATGCGGCGTACTCTGCTTTGATGGAAGCGGGTTTCTGGCTGACTAGTGGCTCGAAGTACGGCGGAGACCTCTTGCTGTACGAAGGTACGCAATTCACTACTTTGTATCCAGTTGTCGTTGTTATTGTCATCTTAAACCGAAGCTAAGATGCATAGTTTAAAGGGGATGTCCATGTGAACCATTCCATCTGCATCGTCAAGATCTTCGAAGAGGATTCACCGATACCGCTGGATGACGTGCTGAGGATTGGAAGAGTGGCAACGTCCGTTCACAAAGCTGTTTTATGGGCAAGTGTCAGAAAAGATCTCACTGTGGACTTCACTTGCAGCAAATGGGCGCTTCTGAAATAGCCACTAGTAATACTGTTTTAGTTGGAACAGAGCTGTGAGTTGATGTCCGGTACACCAGGTACAGTGGGTTCCCGGAAAAATTTTAGCCTGTGCGCGCTTTCGAGTCGAATATCGCTATAAAAATTTGTTTAGAAGCTCTTCACCGTCCAGGGGTGCGCGATATGCATAGTCAGCACGTTTGCAGTTTTGGGTTGTATCTTCTACACTCTTCTATCTTACAAGTCGATCGCGGAGGGCTGTGCAGAAATCTGGGATAGGTCCACTAGTTGTGCATGGTCACAAATCAATTAGTGCGTTTCAATTAGTGCAAACTGCAGAGTATCGTCTGGCGGTCTGAGGACCTCAGTTCCTCCTAGGTAATGGTCGTGTAGTACCACGTTTATATACCTTTAATGTTGGTCGGCTTGTTTTGGACCTCCGTCTTGGTTAGGTGGTACTATGCTACCGATGCCGCACAGAGCATTTCTGACTTTAAGATTCATCAGTCGTTTATCCTCATCGAATTCGAGAGAGCTCCGAGTTCTTGCCGCAGCGGCGCAGTCCGCCCTTGACTCTAGATGGCTCAGCGGCCTCAGCCATCAGCCATCGAGATTCCAGCGTCATGAAATCAAGTCTTGGTTTCAATCAACTGGTTCTCGCGGAAATCAATTTAAGTTTTTTGTTTTCTATCGCAGAGCTCTTTTTCCCCATTGTTCTGCTCCGTGCGGTCCTTGTCCCGTGTTTCTTATTTGAAACTGTTTCTTCCAGACGCTGAATTGATTGACAGGGGAATACTCGGACTGCGACGCATCAACAATCGTCCGAGATGTCAGTTGAGCATCATGGAGACACCGGAGGTGACACACAAGTGGATGCATCCCTGAAGCCAAATAGCGAGTCTGTCCGGACGTCCATCAGTGATCCCGAAATCACGAAACGTCTTCAGAACATTCAAGACCTCCAGCGAGACTGCGTGACGCGCGTACGGCATCTGGAAGGCAACCTGAACGGAATGATGAGTGACGGCGCTGTGGGGTTAAGTCGTATGAACGGCGAGATGTTTCCTGTGCCCAACACAGCTGATCTCAAGACTCAGGAACAAGTTGACGCTTTCCAAAGATGCTTGGAAAGCAACATGCTTTTCATGGAAAATGTGATGCGCGAGCTACTTCATCGACAAGTCAGGAGAGAAGTAGTGTCGTGTCAGACGGAATCGACTTCCATCACTGCTCAAGACGTAAGGGCAATTTCATGTACCTGCATACTAACGTAGCTCTGCGATATATGGCTCATTGTATGTCGGTTTTTGACGGATGGCTTGTTCATCTACCTGCATACTGATGCGTGTTTGTGCGGTACATGGCTCGTTGTATGCATGTTCACGAGAGGCAGCTGCGTTTTGTTTGATAGCATTCGGGATGGCGGTTTCAATATTTTACATGAGATGTTTTCTTGCAGGTTGCTGCACAAACGACGGACATGATTCTGGAAGAGTTTCACGCGGAAAGGATCCTGTTTTCGTTACCAGATTTGGACGAGGAAATAGCCAACCTTCGGATCGATATGGAGACCCAGACGGAGCTCCAGCTCGAGCACTTCGCTACGGAGAAGGCCAAACTGAACAAGAACGATAACGTCATTATCATCTATCGAAACCCTTCGCTGTCCGTCTTCCTGAAACCTTACCTGTTGGCGGTCGGAGGTACGGCATTAGGGTGTCTTATCGTTTACGGAACTGTGAAACTTTTCCTTTCGTTCAGAGTACAACCTTCAGCACCTTCTCCGCCATAAACGAACATTTCCTTAGACAGAAATGTTTCAATAATTGCCGTAGAATTCGCTCGACCTATGACGGACAAACACCACAGTTCTTATTGAATGTGAAAATTGCAGTTTTACATCCCACTGTTTGATGTGATACACTGTGTGCGAATGACTTCCACGGAGTAGTAAAGCGACACTTTAGTCAAATTTAGGTTGTCGGACAGTTCAAGAGCCTTCACGATAACTTCGAACTAGTTCTTTCTCTTCTACTGACAAATCTCCCACCGACAAATCTTCAAACATGCGTGAAGAAGATAATCTCAAATTTAGTACAAGGAGAATTTTGAACAGTGCCTCATTTTGAAAGTCGATTCATGTCACATCGTTCAACATGTTGGGAATTTTCCGTCTGATATATTTTCTTGGATTATTTCTTATCATGGCCGAAGTAGGCGGCATCAGGCTCATCAAGAAAAGACTGAGCCAGAAGAACCCTCGCTTGACGATGGACAACTTCATCAGTGAGGCCAGTCCTCCAAGTTCTTTCCGTCCGCATCGAAACGTATTCAGCCGCCGTGAAACTCACAAGAACCGTGGGAGAAATGTACTCACACGGAAGCAGGTTCTGGCTTCGGTCGCGCATTCTTTCTTACGACAGAGCACCACCGAAGCCTGTGGTCGCACTGGTGACGGCCAGACTGATCCGTTCGGACTGGCCGCTCAGTTTGCAGCTTCCGCGCGGAGGAGTAGAGATGTTGAACTGCTTGAAGCGGACCCTCGCGCATTCGGTCAGTTCTCCAGGCGTCGACTAAGTGGAAATAATAACCAACGGATCATTGGAGGCGCCACAACGGCTCCTTCTCAAATCTGCTGGCAGGTACACCACTGAAGTGATGCTCAGTCGAACCCTTTGGCCTGAAATGCGACGTCGGCAAACAAACCAAATATATACCGTTGAGTCAAGTGGCGTACTCATCCTTTGGTACTGGCTGGAAGTGTGCGTCGCTTGGGAAAACGAGAATCTTCACTTCCCCAAATACATAGATCTGCGACTGTGTATGAGATAAATGATATTTCTTTTTGCAGGTCCTCGTGTGGGCTGCAACGGCTACCCAGTTCCTCCAGTTATGCGGCGGAGTTATCATCGGAAGTCGGACCATCTTGACGACGGCTGCCTGTCTTTACGACCTCGACACAGCGTGAGTACTTCGCGTGAATTCACTCGATAGAAATTTACGTTCCTTCTTGGTTCGCAGAACGCAGATGTCAGCGAGCCAGTTCCAGATCGTCGTCGGAGCCATTGACAATGGCGCACCGGACACCAACGCGAACGACCCAACTGGGTGTGCGCAAACCTTCGAGGTTCAGTCCATCACCGCCCATCCAGACTTCAACTACGAACTGAACAACAATGATGTGGCCATCATAACGCTGGCCAGTGCTATTGACCTGAGCAGCAAGACGTGTGCCTGTACGCTTTGTCTGAAGAACCGCCAGCCGAATGTCGAGGAGAAGTGCATTGTCAGTGGATATGGCTTCGACAATGCCAACTTGACTCGTAAGTACCTTTTGAGACGTTGGGGCTTTCGATAGATGTTCTATGGTCTGTTGCTTGTAGTCTCGAATACTCCAATACCGCTGAAATGGGTGGCTCAGACGATCATCAGCGAAGACGACGTGGCGGCCTGCCCGGTCTTTGCAAACGCGGCAGGAACCGCCGAAACGGATACTTCCCTGTTCATCTGTAAAAGGACCACACGTCATAAATAAGAATGTCAGTATGTTATCCAAATATATGCTTTGTAGGTGCTGGGGGTTCCGCCGGCCAGGATTCCTGTTTGGAAGACCAAGGTTCGCATAGGTTTTCTGCTCTTGGGTTTCTTTACCACAAGGTGGACGAGAAGTGTAAACTGGTGTCTCAAGTGGCGCCTGTTTGCGTTGTTTTTGGCTGGAAGTGTGCGCCACTTGACATGACGACGCTGGACGTCTCGTCCACCGGGTCTCTCGCGTCACTTAACTGCCGATATATTTTCTAGGAGGTGCTTTAGCTTGCTTCGATCCGACTACGAGTTCGCACTATGCCGCGGGTCTCCTCTCCTTTGGATCAGAGACTTGTGGTGCGGGCTTAGGAGGCCAGAATACCAAACTGCCGCTCTACCTTTCGTGGATCCAACAGAATGCACTGGTCGGTGATGTGGTCATTTCCGACACAGGAACCGTCACGCCAGCGCCTGGAGGTTCCACTACACCTGCTCCTCCCTCCGGAGAAGGCTGCGGCCTACCCGGAAATGGAGCCGTAGACCCTTTCGGCATTGTTTCGCAGTTCAAGAGCAAGCGAAGATTGTCATCTGTCCACAGAATGAACTTGAATGGTCGACGAAAAGAACGCATCCGCGGAGCGCCAAGGATCATCGGAGGTTTTGACACTACAGCAACTGTCATCTGTTGGCAGGTACGTCATCGTATCCCTACAGCACTTTCTTTTTGTCTGCTGCCTAGCTTTATATATATCTGCAGTAACTCCACTCTGTGTTTCCAGGCTTATGTGGTTGTGGATTTGCCTGCAAACGGCGGACAGATATCTTGTGGTGGAATCATCATAGGCTCGCGAACGATCCTCGCTTCCGCCAGTTGTCTTCTGGATCTTGACGCGTAAGAGCGAAAACAGATGGTCTCTACTTGCGTACGACTGTCGTTCAATCAGCCGGCCGTTTTGTAGAAATCCAGTGGTTGCCAGCTCAATCTTCGTGACGGTAGGCGCAATGGACAGCGGTGCGCCGACAACCAACGCTAACGATCCCACTGGTTGCGCCCAAGAATACACAGTGACACGAACAATCACATACCCGACGTTCCAGTACCCCACCAGCGATGACGATTTAGGCACGTACAGAAAATCTTCTTCTGTTAAATAACAATCAGAATAAGTACACGTCTATAGCTTTTCCCCTGCAGCTCTTCTAATTCTGAGCGAAGCCATTGATCTTCAAGGCAAACCCTGCGCATGTACCATCTGCTTGCCGAACCGCATTCCAGCAGTTGGCGAAACCTGCGTCATGAGTGGGTATGGAAACGAGATTGCAAATTCTTCTGGTAAGTGAGCCTAGCTTGAATAAGAAGATGTACCGAAGATGTAGTGCAGTGATGTTAAGCCCCGTTACAGCCATAGGTCCCCGCGACCCGATCCCACTGAAGTGGGTCGTCCAAACAATTTTGCAACAAAACACGGCAACCAGCGGAAGTTGCGCTTTTTTCGTGGATGACAGTGGCGCATCGACCAACCTGACAAATTTCATGTAAGTACCGACGGTTATTACTAATGTCTGTCCCAGTTTATGCATGTAACGGTATTAGCGTTCGTCCTTTCTGACGACCACACAGATGTTCCGTCGGAGCGGTCGGTCAGGATCAATGTGTCGGTGACTCTGGTGGACCTCTAACCTGCTATAACCCCAGCAGTAACCGGTACTACCTCGGCGGTATCATTTCCTTCGGGTCAGAAACTTGCGGGACCGGTGACGGTGGTCAAAGCGTTAAAGTATTCAACTACCATTCGTGGATAGTAGCCAACTCTCCTGCGGGGGATGTGACTATCGGTGACATCTCAGGAGGTTCCAGCACTCCTTCATCAACTCAACCCACTACAAGCCCGCCCACCGGCGTACCTTGTGGTGTCCCTCTCGGTGGCAACACCGACCCATTTGGTTTCGCAGCCCAGTTTAGCTCTACTGGAAAGGTTGCGACCAGCGTGAATGCAAAGAGGAAAGTTCGGCGGTTCTCGAAAAAGACCAATAGGATTATCGGCGGGACTTTGGCTACCAGTCCGCGAGAGATATGTTGGCAGGTACGCGCAGAGCTTTACTGTCTTGTGATATGTCAAGCTACGGTGTCATTTGTCGAACAGGCAACCATGGAAGCGACCGTTGGAGATGAATTCTATCAGTTCTGCGGAGGTACGGTTAATTCTACTCGTATTGAATAAGGCTTGGTAGAGTTAGTTACATTTCAGGCAGGTTGCTATTTGTGCAGGAGTAATAATCGGATCGCGGACTATTCTGACCGCTGGACATTGCGTCCATAATGAGGCGAGGTATTACCTCATACGCCTTCCCTCCGTGTGAACCAGAATGATTTGATGCTAATCTGTGGATACGATTTGTATTTTCAGCGTGGTGTTTCCAGCCGCCAACGTAACGGTGATTATTGGAGCCATCGAGTACCCTGCGGACTCTGACCCAAGTGGTTGCGTTGCCACATTCACCGTTGCCAAAGTTATTCCGCATCCACAGTGGAATCCCGAAAACTTGGATAACGATATCGGTACGGTCTCGGATGTCTGTAGGCCGGACTTCACTGCTTCAATCTCGTTGGCAATAATGCGATAATTTAGAATTACTGGAATAATGTTGGTATTATTACAGCAGTACTCGTCTTATCCGAAGCAATCACCTTCACTCCTTCAGGCTGTTACTGTACAGCCTGTGTGACTGACCGTCTTCCAGCAACGGGTGAAAAGTGCGAGATCTCCGGCTTCGGGTCAACTGTAACCGACAATACTCGTAAGCGCAAGAAAGCCGAAATGTCCGCTGATACCGGACCATCTAGCAAAGTCCAGTTTATAGAACTTCATTAATAAGTGCTTCACATTAGGCATGCTCAGCATGGTAATGGCGGGCGGGTTCATTGATTATAGATTTCGTATTATATGTTTCCAGCTCAGCCGGCTAACATCCCGCTTACGTGGGTAGCTCAAGCCGTCAAACAGCAGTCCACCGATGGCTCTTGCGAAATACTGACGGATTCAAACAACGTCGACACCGATCTGGATGACTTCATCTGCGCAGGTACGAACATCTACCGTCGGATACTCGCCCTTCCGGTTGCTTACCAGTCTTGAACCTTTGCCTCAGGTGGAGTTCGTGGCCAGGACTCCTGTTTCGGAGACAGGTACAACTTCCCTTTTCTCTCGTAACTGGTAACAATGCTTCCGTCTTCACTCTTCACTTGTTGACAGTGGCGGACCTTTCATGTGTTACAACCCGACAACAAGGTCGCACTACGTTGCCGGTCTCACCTCTTTCGGTGACGATCCCTGCGCGTCGAATATCGGATCTCAGTACACCAAAGTGGCCAACTATCTGGACTTCATAAGGATGAATGCGCCACCAGGCGACGTCCAGATCCAGTTGACCAGCAGTACTTCACCAACAACAACAACAGGTAGTACAAGCCCAGCTCCTTCCACGTCGGTGGCTGTAACGGTTCCAACACTCCCGATCACGACGACGTTGAGTGCTGGCACGTCGAAAACAACGTATTATGGGTTCAATCCGACATATCCCAGTTATGGAATGCATACGATGGGGACAATGGTTTCGACTTCGACAAGCCGGTACCACGACTACGCTGAGTACTATCCGCCCAATAGACCTAATCTAGAGGGACCGGTTTTTCCTTTCAATTCTTTACGATTTCCATACCCTTATGTCGGGTGAAGACTGTGTACCAGCTTTCTTTCGGAGAGAACGATCTCATTTTCGATCCGGAAAGGTCAAGAGGAAAATGATGTTTTTTGACGAATTTCCAGATTTCAGCTGTTGGATGAAAATAAACGAGGTTATCAAGACCTCGTCTCGCATCGGAATCAAAAGCTGCAATTAGTTCTTCCGAAATCCGGAATGTTTGAGTGAAGAGTACGTTATAAGTTTCGCTATATGACATGACGTGCAGTCTGTCAGTATGTCAGAATGTCTTCCTCAAGACGTTTCAACTTTTTGCAGTGCAGTTTCACGTGTTCACGGTTCACCTTGGTCCTGGACTCCTGGGTTTCCTGGCTTCCTGAACTTTTCTCTGTGCTCATAACCTAATGGCACCGTTTGATGATGTTTAGTGAGTCTTCTATTTGAACTCCCTGGACACGCGAAGTGCTGCGATGAAGTAATGCTCCTACGAGTTTGTGGGACTGGAAGCAATGGATCATCACAGCAGAGGAGACCATCCTCAACCACGTCCAGCTCGAACGAAGCTGGACACTCAGTTGGACAGGCTGAAAGACGAGGCAAACAATGACTGGAGAGAGAAGAAGCAAGTGGTGGATTACCTTCGAAAACATGTGCGTCGTCACCCGTCGGACGGAGACAAGCTGGTGGAAGCTGGTGGTGTCTCACTCCTGATGGCTGTTCTAACCCACGATATTGAATCTCGCTCCCCGTCTCCCCCAATCGACGTCTCATCTTTCATGGAAATAGGATCGTCGCTATCCAAGGAACGCACCACGCGGATTGCTCCGCAGTCCACGTCGACGGAACACGTTCATGCCATTACTGCCAGCTTGCACCTTCTCTCCTATCTGACCAGCAGCGTTCTTGGCCGTTCGGCGCTCTCGACCGAACAGTCACTGCGCACTTTCTGTAAGTTTAAAATGTTAAAATAAGCGGAAACATTCAGGGACTTATCCGCTCGATTCGCCAAAGCAAAGAAAATGACACTGTTGAAACTGCAAAGCTAGTGCATGACGCCAGCAGACCATTACGTCATCGCCTAACACGGGCACGGCCCTGATCTGGCATTGCTACAGCTCGTGGAAGTGTGCAGTAGTCCTTCAGTCAACTGAGAGCGATTAGCTTTCACTTTTCTGTTTACTACAAGGTAAGTATCTAACATTCTGTTGGTTGTGTGCTGTAGTGAGGTGCATGGGAAATGGATACGAGGATCAAGCTCGAAGTCTGGCCTGTTGCTGTTTGGGGAACCTTCTGCTCAACGATTCCGTTCTTCAGCTGCTGTCCCGTCAACAAAAGCTGACAGCTGAAGTCATCCAAGCCTTGAAGAGTTTGTTGTCATGTTCGTCCAGCCAATGTCTGACCATGGCTATACGCACGGCTCGTCAAGCCTCCACACTGAAGCGCGACTTGATCAGGGCGGGCTTTGTGGCCGCAGTTGGGTCGCTGTTAGTCCAGCAGGACGATGTCGAGGTGCTCCAGCACGCTCTGTCCTGTCTAACCACCTTTGCCAATGAGCTTACTCCCACCGTTCATAAGGAGAAGAGCATCATTACACCGTTGATGAACGAAAGGGACCGACTGATGGTGCAGCTGGCTCGTGACAATCGCGCTTTCGTACCACGCCTTCTCACTCTCACTTCCCACGAAACTGCAGGTTAACCAAACGTCGGATAATACCTATGCTAAGTCTTAATTCTCTTGTGCGTTTGTTTTAGGTATCCAGCAGCTGGCGTTGGACTTGCTGTGCCTGCTATCGACCAACGGCAGCATTCGTGGAGATATGGGCAGTAACGGTGTCATGGCTTGCTTCCTGGAACACTTAGGGTTTGACGAAGGTCAGACTACAGTCTCCAGCATGCAGAAGAAGATTGTGTACGCACTGAGTACCTGCTGTTACGACGGGTACAACCGAGTCAAGCTGAACGACCTCGGTGGCATCCCCGTGCTCCTCAGTGTTCTCGCTTCCTCCTTGTACGACTCGGTTCACTTACACATTCTTAGTTGTCTGCCAGAGTTTCGTCATGACGAACGGACCCTGGAGAGTCTCATCAAGAACGGGGTGGTTCTTCTAGCCACCAGACACTTGCAGTCAGCCATGCAGATTCTGTTTCCGGTTGGCGGTGTAACCAAGAATATGAGACACAAAGCACATACTGTTCACACGAACGTCGAAAATGCACCGCTAGTCGCATCAGAAGAGACACTGCATGACAGCGGAGATACGTCAAATACCAGAGCACCTCAGAGTGTGATATACAGTGCCAGTAGTCCTTCGTACCAGCGAGAAGTTCAGGCCAACTATGCCGCGCAAAACACTCCCCTACAAAGTCGACAAGAGTGGCCGATGGTCTCGGCCATGTTAAACAGTCCGGTCTTCTCGCCACCGTCGCTGCCACAAGAAATGAGAGAGTATGAAGGTAGTCCCGGCAGGTCCATGTGGTCGGGAAACCCATTCAGTCCAGGCCGCTTCTCGGGACAGTCATCGCCCAGTTCGGTTACGTCGCCTACACACACAACAAGCCTTGAAGCGGACGGTGGTGGTGGCCGATGGTCACCCGTGGTCCACCAAGAGGAAGCCATGGACACTGACAGTAGCCAACTTGTCACGGTAATTTGACTTCCGGGTGTATGTCAGCTGCCAAATGAGTTTACCTAGATCGTTTTCCCAAGTGGCGCACGCCCCAGCTTGTGACAATGGTGATTCGCGCCACTTGGCATAACGATCTGCGGAAATCTTTTGCCAGCGTTTCGGTTATCGACAGAGTCGTGCATTCTCTCTTCCGTCTTCGTAGGCCGTGGCCAATCTGGGTCTAGAGAAAGAGGCATCGCCTTCGACTAGCGGATCCGATCCTCCAAGATCGCCACTGAAGAGAAAACTATCCGATGAACCTTCGGAACACTCACCAAACAGTAACAAAAAACTCCACACGTCTACAGACACAGATACCCACACTGTAACCGACAACATAAGTTCCAAGTGGACGAAGCGCAACGCGGAGAAGGCTGTCGATTACATCATGGCCTTCTTCGGTTCCATATCCTACCGTAACGAATTAGCACCCAGTCTCACGGGCAAAAGTACTTTGGGTAGTTTAGTGGCTTACCTCTCCCAAAACACCAAAAGCAGGACCAGAGGCAGTAATACCAGCTCACAAGCCACACCAGAGGACGCCGTTTCGATTCTAGCCCATATCATTCGCTCACACTTGTGCTTTCAGCCGTTGATCAAACACGGTTTTCCGCTAATGCTACACCATCCTGATTTCATCGAAGCGAACACTGACGGAAGAGGGAATACCAAAGAAAAGACCAGCTTGCTGAAACAGATGAGAAGACAAGGGGAGAGCCATTTTGGCTTTGGCGAGCTCTTGCATCTCTGTCTGCGCTCGTCGCCAGACGTGAGACTTACTTGCATCGCCAGTGCGGCGTTGCTGCTGCAGACAAGCGCGGACCGAAGAAAGTTCTTCGGGAAGGAGGTTGTCATGGACCAGTTGATGCAAGTGGCCATGAACCTGGAGGGGAATGTCGGGGATCGAGTCATGTTTGCCCAGGCCTTGCATGGCTTCTTCGTCACAGGTAGCGAGAATTATGCACAAGAAGCCACGCACCTGCCGACGTAAGTCTCCCTAACAATTGAGAGCTAGGCAAACAAAAAGTAGTGCACGGTTGTTGTCTCAAGTGGCGCACGTTACTATTCAGTGTTGACGAGAATGTGCGCCTCATGAGATGTCGATCTTGTTGTTTGTTTGACCAGCTCCCAATCAAAGTTTTTCTGACGGCTATCCGCCGATGACGTTCTGTTTTCTGCCATAGAAATACTGCGGATGTCGAAGACGACGCGCCAATGGAGTGTTGCCAGTACGCGGAGAGTCTTCTGGGTCTCACTTCCGCCCAAGAAGCGACACTGAGCGTCGACGACGGGCAGTATCTGCTGGTCAACCGTCGACGTCTCTCTGCGTCCTCCGAGGTCTTTGAGGCCATGTTGACTGCTGGCCACTTCATCGAGGGCCAGACGGACAAGGTGGTCAAGATCAGCGAGACCTCCTTGGAAGCATTGACGCTCCTTGTTCACCATCTCTGCGGCTGCGAGGTCCGAGAATGCCCCGTGATGCAGTTCATGTTTCATCAAGCGCTGGTGCTGCTCGACGTCGTCCAGCTCAGCGACCAGTACCTGGCATTCGAGCTGAAACAGGCAGCGCTGGATGAGCTGATCCAGGAAAGACTCACTGCTGAAAACATTGCCGGTACGAGTACAGCACATTTTCTGCCCTTTTTTCTACGGGTGAATAGACAAGGCCGTGCCTGACACCAACTTGACTAGCAGCTTTTTGGAAAGTCAGCACTGCGTTCGAAATAACTACTGTACTATTTAGTTAGGATGCCCATTCCGTTTTCCGTTCCGTTCCATTCCTAATTCCGCCCCGTTCCGGCTGAGCCCGATTGGGAACGCTGGAATTCCGATTCGGAATACAAGGATCTGGCCGGAATTCCGCTTATCAAAATCCGGTTTTGCACAGCGGAATCCCGTTTTCTGCGCCGATCGGTCGAGTTTTGGTGTCATTTTTCTCACTACATAAAAGCAGAGCAAACAAACTCGATAAAAATGACCTCGAAGTGGCGCACGTTGTGATTTTAACTGGCTGGATTCGTGCGCCACTTGGAAACGATCTTGCTGAGCTTGTTGGGCGGGCCTAACGTACACCCGACTGGTGTTTTGCTCCTTGAACTGCCGTATTGGAATTCCGATTTTTGGTTGAGCCGTTTTAGGAAACGGAAAATAGGAAAATTAGGAATTCCTTTCCGAATTCCGTCTCAGGAAGCAAGTCAGGCGGAATGGGCATCCTTACTACTGTGATGCTTCTTGAACTTCGCTAACTACGTCATCATACGCGCGAAACATCCCTTAGGGGGTTTATAGGGCAGAATTTTTGGACCGGCGTCCAACTGCACGTGTATTAGGACGTAATTCGCGAAGTTAAAGAAGCATTACAGTATTTAGGGCGACTATTGTACGGCTCATGCTTGTTGTTTTACAGTGGTGTACGAGCGGAGTGTGGAAAGGCAGCTCGGTTTCGTCGCCGATGAAGTTATCAACTGGGTTCTGGCGTCATCCGCAGTCCGTCCTTTAGAGCGCGCTGTCAATCTTGACGCGCTTCTAGCCTCCCAGTACGGAAACCATATTCTGCATGAAGTGAAGAGCCGCGTAGAAGCCAGATACCTTTCATAATGCACTGTGATATTTCTAATTATCTCAACCTACTGTTTTTTCTGCCAGGGTGTTATATTTTATCATAAAGCGCGGCTCGAAAGCGCGGGTATGTGTAGCGGATCGGTTTTCTGGTTTCATTGATGTTCGACCTCGTTATCTCTTCCCATACTTTGGACTTTACTTCTTCGTCACTAAACAGTGCTTTACAAAAATATTACTACAGTACAGACATAAGAATTCAAAACACGATGACCGCTTCACATTTCTTCATAAACATGTTCACGGCGCGAGAGATTTCTCGTTGTCACTACCGGTGATCTTTCGAGATTCATATTACGGTCTACAGTGTGAGTGTTAGTCTGATCAATCGCTCTGGATGAAGTACCATTAGCCAGAAAGCGGGAAAGAGACGTGTCCATAGTGCTGATAGCCTCGTCCACCGAAGCCCGCATATCATTCAGCGAAGAGACCTCACTAGGTCTCGGTACTTGATTGGACGGGGTTTCTACAAAAGACGGCTGAGTGTCTGGTGCACGATTGCGTTTGTTGATCTTTGCGTACAGTTTATCCAGCTCCTCCGGTGTCGGAGGACTGCGGGAAGAACCAGACGCCATGCCGGATGTGGAAGGACCATCACCAGCCTCGGCAGGATGGACCACCGCTAAGCGACTGGTGGCGTACGGGTTAATCTGGCTACGCCCGTCAATCTCGGCGTACAACTCGTTGTAAATGTGCACCGAACTGGGGTCCGACACCATCGAACCACCATAATCTCCCCCAACCTAAACCACATTACACTGTACATGAGGTTCTTATTGGTCGGGCTCGTCGACGATGTGAGAGCTCGGCAAGACTGTTTTCCCAAGTGGCGCACGCCCTTAACCCATAACATGGGAAGCGTGCGTCACTGGAAAATCAATCTTGCCGAGTCTGTTTGCCGGACATCCGCGTGTGGATCATTCTTACCTGAGCGTACAGATGGCTTTCTTCGCCGGAGAGTTTAGTGTAGCCGTCTTCGGAAAAACGTCTGGCTCGAAGATTGGAGAGCGGTGCTCGCACGGTTATGCTGGTATAGGACATGTCCGAGCGTGCTAAATTCAGAAAACCGATCAGATTCTATGCCAGCCGACCAACCTAAGTTCTGTGAGGCGGGAATGAATAATGCGAGTTCTTTACCACCCCGATATTCCTGCTCGTTGTCCATTTGGTTGAGTATGAATGCATGGTTGTTAGTGCTGGTGGACAATAAGGGCGCAGTGGACACTGGCGGCGGTGTTAGCGCCATGTTGGCATGAAGAGTTGGCGAGAGCGGACCGTGTCCGCCAATGCGGTCGTAGGGATGAACACGTCCGTTCGGAAGAACCACCTACAGCCAGAAACAAGCGCACTCAACTATCGTAGACGTCCATTCAAGATCTTGTGAAGATGGGTGGACAGCAAAGACTCACCGGAAGTTCAGCGTCCCGCGAAGAGTCTGAAGCTTGGGCGTTTTCGTGCTCTTCTCTAGTGCGCACATCGTCCAGGTATGCGTAGAGATTTGAAGCACTCTCGTACCGCTCATCACGAACACCTTCACCCAGCTCCAGTGAATCCGGTATAGCCGGTAATTCGCGGCTCAGAGACGAGTTGCGCCATGTGGGAGAGGTTGAGCGAGCTTCAACGCTGGATGGCAGCTGCAAGGTCGTCTGCTTGACAGCCGCTGAAGGTCGTCCACCGCTTTCCTAAACAAACGACCACCATCAGTGTCACCGCGCTACTAGATCCAGAGCGGTTGAAAAATTTCTTACCCCGTAATCCGTATTCTTACGCCTGTAAAGAAGCTGGACGGGCTCAGCTTTGAGTGTTTTGTTCCTGGAAAACGGAAAAGTATCAGTCAAGATTCCCCGATCAACTCGCGGATGACGTCAAAGTCACGTGGTTACATTGTAATTTATTAGCAACGACGTGGTCAACTTACTGTTTACGTTTAAATTCAGCGCAGATAACTAGCAAGCTGGATACCACTAGAAACGACACTGCTCCAGCAGACATCCACATTAATCCCGATGGTGGATCTTCCAATGTCATTTCTGGAGGTGATAAAGTACTGGTGACAGTAAGCTAAGTGTGATCACTGTGAAGAAGAGCATCGATGTTTACACTTCACTGAGTAATAAAAAAGATCGAGGTGTCCAATAAGCTCAGTTTCTTGGCACCTCGTGTTCCACATTTAGATGGTAAACAGATCGTAAAGTTGAGAGAGCGTACAAACTTACCAGCGTATTTTCTTTGATGAAGTGAGGCTGGCGAAATAATTGCATAAATTGTAACTAGCTAGTGGTTCCGACCACTGGGAAGGCCGAGTAAAGGAGGCAAAAGATTATAGGCCACACATTTCTACTGCGTTACGTTGCACTTGCGAGTAAAAAATTTCTGTGACCCGGATCAAGTTACGCATTTGTTTTCAGTACAGAGTTCGCGATATGTGAAAGCTCGAAGAATCTGATCGTCCATTGAAATCTCGACAGACTTAAAAGGGTCTCGCTTCGCTCGGCCTAACAAACGTCCACGCTGCAGTGGCTGAAAGTGGTTACAGCACACAAAAATCAAAACTGAAATAATCCACACACCTGCAACCGCGATCCGCGCAGCTGTTTCACTCATCCATCCACAGTTCCTCAGATCAGATCATCAGAAGAAAGAACAGTTACCGAAGGCTTCGTCGAAGGTCTGAACTCTGGAAAGCTAGAGCTGGCAAATGTAAATAGCCAGGTCGCAAGTCGCAAGTAAATTCGTCAAAAATTCAAAATCGGAAATCATGTACTAACCGTGTCGCTTCACCATATGGCGTACCATGTACAGTAAGTTTTGTGACACCAGAGGCTGGTGACACTAAGTTAACGGGGACCTAACCGGAAGTACTCGTTGTGTCTGTGATGATGCTCTGACCGCCATTTACACACGTCGTACAGCATCGATATCTCACAAAAAAGTGGCGAAACGACGTCAGAAAGACTTAATTTCGGAGACGGATAACAGTTTGCCTGCAGGAGGCACATAGTACAAAATAGAAGCATCAAACGTGCGCAGTTCTTTGAGTGATTATGTACAGTGGAAGACTGCCAACACAAGACGAAACAAGGAAGACTTCAATGCCTTAGAATTAGAAATTTTTGTTTTATAACGGAAACAAGAATTTGAATTTTGAAATACGGAAAAAGAACAAAGAGAAATTATACATATCACCGCGTTCTTTCGGCGGGTAGAGGAGGGCCATTTCGGGCCCTTATTATTTTCTGGCTCACAACCTGCGAATAGAAAACCATCATGACTGTATCTCCAACTGCGTGTTATCGACAAAAGTTTCCTAAAGCTTCTTACCTTATTAATGCGGTGAATTTCTCGATGGCGTTCGCTCTCGGCCAGTTCCCAGCGAGACCTTATAGTTATCGGTTTGGTATGCTTCGTCACAGGTTTGGCGTAAATCTTCTGCAACCTCGTACCAATCCTCCGATTCGCCACGGTTATTTCCGGGTCTTCCGGAATATTCGACAACGATAACGCCGAAGGTTGATAAGCCGTACTGTGTGATATACGAAGAGGATGTGGCAGCGAACGCGAGGAGAAGGAACTCGAAGAGGTCCCCGGTGGATCCCGACCGATATGCATATGGCTGAAACTGTGAGCTAATTTCGCTGCGCGTTGCTCCGCTCGATCATCGACACAGGTCGGCCTTACTGGCACATGTCTAGGAGGAGTACTAAAATCCGAATACAGGAAGGAGCCATCTTCACCCCGAGAATGGCGGGTAGGAGAGGAATACCGCGATTCGCGTCTGGAGGAGGATAGGGTGATAGATCCGGCTTGAGTACTGCTACCGTAGGACACAGGGCGGGATCGCGAGCGGGACTCGCTCTCGGTTTCCGATCGGGATGATTTGGCAGAGCTGGTTTGGTACTTTGATTGCCAATAGTCAGGTCCGTTGGTCGACCGTTTAAAACAATCTCCACAACGAGGGTTGGAAGCTGGATGATTGGATTTATAGTCGAAGGAGGAAGGAGCAATAGGTTTGGACGAGAAAGGCGGGATAGGCTTGGGCATACTTTATCCGCTGTCCAACAGGATAACTGTGCGAGTTGCGAGATTTTTATGGGCACTTCCGGTCAGATACACAACATGATGACGATTTTATGAAATTTTGAACTAAAAAACAAAATAAACAGCTCAACAAAAAATCGCATATACGACTATAGAACGCACGTACGGATTCTATGGAAGAATATTTTACGGGATATAAGTAATTCCAAGTTATCACATTGTGTAGGTCGCTTTGGAAACATTGAAATACATGACAATTTTGTCTTCGAAACTACATCCACTAACACCGTCGTTAGCTTTTGAAGTTCACCAATGGTCCATGGAGGAAACCAATCGTTCACATGAAGGAAACCAATCGTTCACATGAGTAGAACCCTGTTAGCCATGACGTGTTCCCGCACGGAGGAATATCTGAGTAGATACTGTCCGCCTTCTTCCAGTGTCACGATCTCCTCTTCTCGACCATCCTGCGTTCCCGCATCTAAGATAACACCTTCTAATACTTCTTTGGGCTGGACAAAGACGAACGAGTCCAGTTTCGGACGTGCTGGGTTCTTTTTCCAGGCGTCCAAGACGGGCATTCCTGTTGGCAGGTAAGGCGCAACACTGTTCGTCAGCAGTTCATCTGTCTTGTCTGCAAAGTTATTCAGGAATGTCAGTTCTGCTGGGCTCAAGAAATGTTCTTGTTGCTCTGCTGACAGTTGTCTGTAGTGAGTCGTGAACAACTCCAACTTCTCCAGGCGACATCGGAGGTAGTTTGACAACATGAAGCGTATCCGATTCAGCTCCATCTTGTGGACGTGACAGCGGTACGGCTCCTTTCCACGGGCCTTCCCGACATTCCCCTCCATCACTCGCACTTGCTCCAGTAAGCAGTCCACAAGGTCGACATGGTGCGGAAGCAGTTCAGGAGCAAATCGTTCATTTCGCCAGATGTCCTTCAGCTCGGCTAGCAGCTGCATCGTTGTCGTCTCCGAGGTGTTGCTGGTATTCAGATCCTCCGGCTGAGTCTCCAAATCGTTCCCGTCCATATTCAATCTTTAGGAAGTTAGCAGATACCAGAGTAAGCCTCAGTGATGGCCGAACCGAACTACGACAACACTAATAAGGGACGAAACATTGGATGATTGGAGAAGCATCAAGCAGGACAACAAAAAGCCGCAAAAAGCCAAAAACTGGCCGAAAATTCCCGAGCCGAGGTCAACTGTCAATTCGCCTTCAGGGGCAAAGAGCGGTCCGTGTCGAAAGCTGCAACTGATTGAAGAGCCGAGCTGATTCGACAAACTTCTCCGAAGGGCGATGTCGGGATCGCCGGGCGGTCCAGTCATCCGGTGATTCCGGTCGATCCCGACAAATCGCAGTTCCCCTCCCCAGTTCCCACTCTTCTTCACGACTTGTCAAATGTTAAAATTTCCGGGACCGGAAGGCCCCGAATCCAGGTTTGAAGTCCAGACGTTCCGGTCCTCACCTGGCTCCAGCGGTTTAACTTGAGCTCCCTCAGAATTTTCAGAGGCAGTATGCTCAACAGTCGATCTGCGGGGGATAGTTAGAAGAAGAGAATCCAGCTGGACCGTTCTACGCAGGTTGCTCCAGTCAATATCGTACCGGGCTACAACATATTGCGTATATTCTAAAAGAAGTTAGTGATTGGCACTACTGTCGGATTGCGGACGTCGGGACTTGGGAAGCACAGGTTGCAAAGATGCTGAAAGCCAACTGGGGATGGCAGGGAAACGCAAGGACTCTGCGCCATCGCGGGGAATACCTGCTGAAACATCTGCCGCTTCCGGCGGATGTTACTTTCGAGTTTGAGAACGATGGCGTGACGGAAAACATCCCGGCCCACAAGTAAGTGAAACGAACGACTGACTTTTGGGTCAAGATGCACCAAAGTGTTCATGCGCCTCTCCTGCTTTGCAGGTTCATGCTTGCCATCGGCAGCGAAGTCTTCTACGCCATGTTTTTTGGACCAGCGGCTAACACCACCCAGACAACGGTGGCCATTGCCAATTATCCAAAGCAGATATTCGAAGCTCTGATCGCTTTTCTTTACGCTGATCAGAAACCGAACTTCGCTGGAGGCAAGAAAGCAGAAATCGCAACGGTAGTCCTGCAGCTGCTGCAGTGCGCGACACAATATGGAGTTCCGGAGCTGGCTAAGCACTGCAGAGCGGAGATCCTGAACAGCCTTCGTGTGAGAGGCCAGATCAATGTTTGCAGCCTTCTTACTCAGGTTTGTACTTGCTGATTGTTTCGCTTTACCGATGGTAAGCGATTCAGCGTTCGGCTATCGTGGTGAAAGGTAAGAAATATTTCTCCTTTGGCAGGCGCGTCTTCTTGAGGAAGAAATCGAATGTGGGGCACTTGACGAAATCGACCGACATCCTTTAGCGGCTCTCAAGAAGCAAGACTTGACGGATGTTAGCGTTGATATGATGGTGGAGATTCTGCGGAGATCTCAGAACTGAATATCAATGACACTCAAGAAATCGAGCTTTACAAGATCGCTCAAAAGTGAGTGGAAATTAGCCATATATCTTCGCTTTTCTGATCATGCACGAATAGGTAGGTGTCTTTGTAGGTGGGCGGAGAATGGGCCGTCACGTTTGAGAAACGACGAGGAGCCTGTTAAAGCGAAGAAGGCTAGAGTCAAGCCCGACTCGGTGGCTGCTCTTCAGCCGCTGTTGCCTCAGATTCGCTTCGCTCTCATGACCATGGATCAACTGGTTGACGGTCCGATCAAGGTACCTGATATAACGATTGTAAGACTTTCCCGTCGGCATAATGGAGGATTTCACGAAGGAGCTTCTGAATTGTTATTGGCAGGACGGTGTTATAACCAAAGAAGAAGCTGCAAAGCTTGTCAAGGGAAAGTCCGTTGCAGTCTCACGCAGATCCAAAACGAAGCAAGAGGTGGGTTGCCTGAACTGGCGACTGTCCGAGGAGGCCTGCGAAGACTACGGCGACGACGACGACGAAGCCCGCGAGGCCATGACGCTAGAGATCTTGCCCGATATGAAAAACTGTCCGGAAACATCGCGTCGCTTCCTGGACCTTTGCCGCGTCGCTTATCCTTTTCAGGTAATCTGATTCGTTAATCGAAGTTACCATAATTATAGTGCATTCCACATTGACACACCTATTTTTGTAGATAAAATATCGTTCTCAAGAGATCGCTAAAGAATCCCAGTTCAAGAACTTTAAGCAAACGGAAAAGCGACTACCTCAGTTGTTGCTTCCGCTGTCGTCTACTGAAAAGAAACTGGTGCACGATCTGGCCGGATCGGTCTCGCTGCTGTGGGCCCCTTCAGAATCAGAAGCTGACAAAGGTGATATTAAAGAAAGAAAAAAGGGGAACACAAAACGTCAGAAAAACAAAGAGTTTTCGGGTAAGTGGGTGTTGGAAATCCACGCGGAAGGGAATCGGACCGAAGACATCAAAGGTACCCTTTTTGGAAGAGTTTTGAAGGCAGAAGGTGAGGACCAACTCAAGAAGCTGGAAAAGACTTTGGAGAAAAAAAATGGTTCGAGTTTGCCGGTGGTCCAGACTTCGACCCCGAAATTCATGCACCCGGGGAATATGATTGGAGCGATATGGACGTCACTAGTTGCATCAATCAACGAGGCCCGTACGAATACATCCAATGATCAAAGTCCTCTACCTCCAGAATTCTTGTTTTGTTTTCTTGAGTTTCTCTCGTTAACCCATTGCCTCGTTCGCCAGTTCCTCTTTCTCCGTTTTTCTTTCAGCTCACCAGTTGTTGGATTCGTTAGAAGAAGAAGGGTGTTACTCGTTAGTATGACTGTCTAGGCTTTAGTCGGCACAAAGTTCTCTTTGAATGGTTAGTTTCCGTGCAGTGCGTGCAGACCGGAAGTGCGGGGTATCCTCATCGGCAGCGTGTGTGTTGATAAGGTAACGCTGAACTGAACTCTAAACAATAACGAGAAGAACACCCATATCTATGACTTCGAAATTTAACGTAGGTCGTGCTGGCTGTAGATGACCCAGCGAGATATTTTTCTGCTAGGAATACTGTTGTGCCTACACCATGGAGAAGCCCGAAGCGGCACTTCCGGTGACGTCCGTATTTGAAACCGGCGGCAAAATCCGCGAATGGATGGACACGGGCCTCGATAACCATGAACGCCTCGAAATCTTCTTTTCTCTTTTGAATACTATGACCAATTTAGAAGTGCGTTATTTCCACACTATCCTCCATTCCTTTATGGGTAGAGATTGGCAAAGCGTTGTGGAAGCCCAAGAACTCATACGGCGAACCAACGACGTCTTCTCGATGCGCGAGTCATACGACAGCATGGAACCGCTGTCGCTTCTTACCAACGAGATGACTCGTAACCAGGTTCTCCTGGATTTTAGTGTTCTGCATACTCTGAGCACGTCCTGTGGAGAGATTATCTGTGATTTCCTGGAAAAAGCGGACATACCAGGCCATTTGGGACGACTAGAAGACGGCCAAGTCTTATCGGACCTTCTCATGATTATCAATATGGGCTACCGGCATCCCGCATTACGGTTCCATCGGCGACTCCGGCTTGGCCAGTTGGCGGTGGAACTTGTGAATCGACGGACAGCAATTCGTACACCGTCCGTGAGTAAAAAACGACAGTTTCCCAAGTGGCGCACATTTCCAGTGCTGTTGGCTAATAGCCTGCGCTATCTGGGTAAACGAAATTCGTCGAGTTCCCAAGTGGCGCATGGTACCACTGTCAAAGGCCATTGTAAGAGTAATACCGTGCGCCACTTTAACAACCGAATTGGGTAAATGATTTGCCAACGTCACATTGTTCACAGATCCTATCTGCTCTACCTCTGATGAATTCAGTAGGGACTTCGACCGCTAGTCTGTGCTCGGAAGAGCTAGAGGAGTTTAGCCTTAATCATTCGTTCGAGTCTACCCACCTGCTCAGTGATTTCGGAGATGTGGATCCTGGACAAAACGGAGAACCATGTTCCACACTGCCCCATGAACAAGGATACCCCCCGGTTGTAGAAAAGCCTG
This sequence comes from Ramazzottius varieornatus, assembly GCA_001949185.1. NCBI lineage: Eukaryota > Metazoa > Tardigrada > Eutardigrada > Parachela > Ramazzottiidae > Ramazzottius > Ramazzottius varieornatus. Next base: position 469,406 of record BDGG01000012.1, on the reverse strand, counting down.
GACCTCCCGACGACCCAAAAATCAAGTCACTGTCTGATACTGATGTTCTCGCATGTCAGACTGCCTCTCAAAGTCCAGACAGTACTGCGAGATTAAAAACTTCGTACAGTTGTGGATCGTGTATCAGTCGGGAAGAAGGTCTCAAAACGCCGACAACTATTCCTTCCGGTAAGTACGGTCCTCAAGTCTTGCTCTGTTCCCAAGCGTAACTTCGGTTTTGTTCCCAAGCGTAATGGTCCAATGGTTTTCAGGTTCTTTAGGTAAACCTCCATGGAAGGCTAACCCGAAGAGGCCAGCAAGAATAAAATCTTGCTATAACTGCGGGAAGTGCGGACATTGGGGCGAACACTGTAGAAACCGTCCGCAGTGGGAATGGGACCCTTACTCTGGAGGTTGGTCTCGAACGGAAGCTTCACATTGAATCGTCCAGTAATTTTTTACGCCAATTTCCCTCGTAGTGGACTACTGTGTGACGACCGATGACTCGTATCGGAAGTCCGCGGAACTCATCAGAAACAGCGAAACCTTCTATCCACCCAGACATGGCGGAAAACCGTGGTCGGGAAAGTAGCTGATGGAGGCTGCTTCTTTGTTCGTTTTTAGCTGCTCTGTAGACTGTTCCACGACGTACACCTTTCTCTTGTTCTTATTGAATCTTCGGTTCTCTTGGTCTCATTAATTTTCGTGTCTTGTTCGGGAACATGTCGATTGCCATTTTACCTTTTTAACTGTGGTGTCTCTAGTTTGCTTTCGTTCCGGGTCTTTCGGGATCATCTCAATTTCGTCGATTTACGATAAAAGAAGGTCCATTGACTCGAAAGATCTGACATGTAAACACGTAAATGTTCCTTTTGGTAGCACCTCCAGAGTCTAGCAAATGTATTCCGTGTATTCGTACTCGCACAAGGAATAGGCTGGTGGATCGCGCGATCGCGATATGATAGTAAACAGGCGGCAGTAATGATGTATGACATCACTGCATGGCATCGACCGATGCGCAAGTCAGCTGTTCTGGGATGAGTGGAATCTGGATATTGAAACAGGAGAACTGTACTGTGATGGTTTCTCCTTCCGCATTCTTCCGTGCACATTCCTTGGAAATAACTTCGGGAGCTGAAATGGCCCAGACCAATACTGTGGGATTCGTTGGAGCTGGAAAGATGGCCACTGCAATGGCAAAAGGATTCATCGAGTCAGGTATGGTATCATCCAACTCTCCTATATTCACCTCCGCGCAGTACTATAGTACTATGCGCACTTTGTAGATCTCTGTAGATGTCCATATTAATTTTACAGGTCTCTTCCACAGCTCGAACACTTTCGCAAGTTGCCCTGCGAACTGGGACTCTTCAGAAATCCAGGTAAGGCTGACGATAGAATCCTTTCAGTTTATGCGACTCCGATAGTCCGATTGCATATAGGAGGCCGGAGTCACCGTATATGATGAGAACGCGCAAGTTGCGGAGAAAGTCAACATCCTCATCCTCGCCGTCAAGCCTGACGTTGTCAAAGAAGTGTTGCAGGAGCTATCGGCAACTATCGCTAAGAGAAATTTGCTCGTCATATCGGTGGCGGCTGGCGTTGCGATTGAGAGCATGGAAAAGGTACCTAAAGCCCGGTCCGCATAAAACTCTGCTACACTTATTCGTATGTCTTTCCTTTATGCACGGGTCAATTCTTTTTAGGCTCTAGAGAAACCGGCGCGCATAATTCGAGTAATGCCCAACACACCAGCGCTGTATCCAGGATATGGCGCTTGTGTCTTCTGTCCGAACTCCATATGTACTTCCGAAGACGCCGCCCTAGCAGAGAAAATGTTCTCCTCGCTTGGGTTCTGCAGCCAGATCGACGAGAAGCTGATCGATGCGGTGACAGGCCTTAGCGGAAGTGGACCAGCCTACGTAAGCTCGATTACCATAATTATCCTCCTTTACTCGCTCGAATCTGATGACTGGTTGATTCTGGCAGGTATTTACCTTCATTGAAGCGCTGTCGGACGGAGGCGTCAAAATGGGTCTTCCGCGTGACTTGTCCACCAAACTAGCTGCACAGACCGTTCTTGTAAGAAACTGCGTTCGATTAAATTAGTATGTACCTCGGCTTGAGATGTTAAACTTCAAGGAATTCTTTGTAGGGAGCTGCAAAAATGGTGACAGCTTCCGGCACCCACCCAGCAGTCCTTCGCGACGCTGTTGCCAGTCCAGGCGGAACAACCATCCATGGCCTACACGCTCTGGAACAAGGCGGACTTCGCAATGCGGTCATCAACGCTGTCGAAGCTGCTACCAAACGCTCAACGGAGATGGGCAAAGGCAAATAAAACTGCCCCATTCTAATTTCTCTTCCATTTCCTCCGTCAGAGATATTCCGTGAAGTTGCTCAAAATTCCTCTAAGAGTCGTTCTTATTTGTTTAAGATGCGTGCTTTTGTCAGATAAAGATTTTTCTTCAGGTTTTAGTAAGTTTATTCCTACTTCTGTACACTTTTCGTTTTAAAAACATATCGTCGTCGTTTATCACATTAGAGATCAAGGCAACTTACTCAGCACTGGTATATAAAGTCTGACTAGAAATAAGATTGAAACGAAACTACTTCCAGACTTTGACAATACCATCGCGGGAAGCCGAAACTAAAAACAACTGGTTGCCCGTTGAGCAGATGACCAGATCGTTGACGGCATCAGCATGGCCAGTGGACGGTAGATCAGCGAGGGGTGCTCGGGCATTAGCGTGAGAATCCGGGTCTCTGGTGAAGGAAGAAGAAACTCCACTGGTGGAAGCTGACATGGATCGTACTGAGGACTGGAACTCGTACAAGACGTCAACTGTCTCCACCTGAACGCATCTAGAACACCAAAGCCTCGGTTTTGGTTATCAATACGGTTCAGTATAACTATCGTCGTATAGACAGCTTTCCAGCGTGGTAGGCCAGCTGAATCAGCCACCCTGAGAAAGTCTTTGGCTCGCTGACGTCACCCGGTAAACACCAGGGGTGACCGACTCACCGCCTTTGCCCCATATTGCATAGACTTACTTGCACTGGAGTTTCCGATCGACCACGGTTTCGCCAGTGGCGGCTGCGATCATGTACGACTGCTCCGCTTGTGTGGTATCCCAATACCTTAGCCTTCGATCAGTACCTCCCGTTATGAAGGACATGTGGCGGTTCTCACAACAGAGAATCTGGAGACCTCGGATAGAGTAATGGCTGGTGGTATCAGGTTGGCCAAAAGTATAGGGTGCAGGAGGCCCGCACCACACTCCCATGATGCGCTGTTTGGTCGCCGTGTCCCAAACCGTCACCTCATTGTTACCTTTGGCGCAAGCTATGACTGCACTGTCTATATTCGGGTGGGTGTACAGCCGGCTGATGGGTGCCCCGGCCGGGTGCTGGAGGTTTGTGATGGGTATGCGGAAGCGAAGGTCCCATGTGACGATAAAACCGTCCTTACTTCCGCTTGTAATCCAGCTCTGCTCTGGACTGATACAGAATGTCTTTAACATTCCTGAAACAGTCCAGACTTTTCACCAGAGAAGCTTCACAAATCTTCCAGCTGAGATACTTACCGTATCGCAGGTCGCTTTGGAGTTTCCACACATGGCCAGCGGTTCGCAAATCCCAGCCGGCGATGACGCCTTGCGAAGTGACGAAAGCTACGATATTCTGGGAACCTAAAACAGAGCGGAGTGGTCAATGTAACAGAAAGCTAAAGTCCGTGACTGGAAGATACAGCCAAGTACCATACCTGGGTCGCAGTATCCCATATCTACCACATTTCCGTCCCGAGTTGGGTCGACAAAGCGTTCCAGTTTCGTGGTACACTTGGTTACATCCGACTCTAACCTGTAAACCCAGAATGCTCGAAGATTATGACTGAGAAGTACCCAATCATACTAATTGGAGTACAACTAGTGTTCCTTACCTGACTACGTGGAGACTTCCGTTTTCCCCAGCACAGGCGAAAGATTTCCATTCTTCGCAGTACGTCAAAGCTCTTATCGGACTCTTCATCTGCTTGTACGTGAACTTTGCTCTATTGGATAAGCTTCGGCCTTCCATCCGTGCACAATCCCACAGCTTGACGGTACCATCCAGAGAGCAGCTCAAGATGTCACCATTACTTCTGTTGGACCGCAACCTACAATAAAAAAACATTCCGTTGAACACGACGGGTATGCATTTGGTGATAAGTTCGTTAAGACAGGTACCACGACTTACCGGACGACGGCGGCTTTATGCTCATGCAAATGGGCAACTAGATGACCAGTAGGCTTCCAGTCTCTCAGCATATCGTAGTATAGCGCAGGTGGTTCGAGGTCCGTAAGTGAGACTTCATTGCTCAGTTCGACGCTTCGTTCCTGTAGCCTCATCTGGATGTAGCGCCGAAGCTCCATCTCGCAGTCGGGAATCCGAACGGCAACTAGCCAAACACACCAGATAAAAAGACTTGTGACAACGGTACTCGACCACAAAGGGAGAAAGACGTGGCGCGAGCTATAATTTACTGTGTTTGCTCGGCGTCGAGGCGGAAGACGAACTTTGCGTATCGGCTAGATGGTTCGGTGCAGGAACGGCTGCAGGGTCCTCTGTATCCTTTTGAACCGTCGACTGCGGAGTGGTCTCACGGTTATCTGGACCGAACACCGCTGACCATTCCTGGCTCTGTCCGACACGACAGGTTGTAAGATTGGCAATGTTAGATGACCTCATCAAAGGTAGATATACTGCATACCATAGCGGTTCGAAGCATATAGTCGTTTATCGTCTGCTTGTCCCTTCGAGGAAGGCTTGAAGGCACCATCAGGTCCACTACACCTTCGAAGCCCGGGATTTCCGGTACGGACCGAACAGGCACAGTGTGTTCAATCTTTGTCACAATCTTGGTGCGCTCGCTTAACGTGTCGGCCTCCATCGCCAATTCCTTCTCCATCGTTTGAGACGGTATTCGCAGCTTTAGCACGAAATCCAGCATTAGCTAGAAAAAAGAACCGATTCTGACGAAGGTGTAAGGAAACACTTGTCGTCTTTGATAAGAGCTCTAACCAGAATTTTCTTCCGGTCGTTTTCGGAGATGCCAAATGAGTGCAGGCGCTGGTACAGCTGATACTCGGATATACTGATACGAAGGACCATGTCGTCTTCTTGAGAAAGCTTCAATCGGCTGTCGGCATGAGTTTGGAGGAACTGGAGTAAGGTTCGTGCGGCTCGCCCTTCCGTTATGACAGAGAAGATACGTCGATCTATCGCAGCAACCAACGCTCCTAGTAAGGATTCCTGCAACAATGCCCCGTTATCTGACGCAGCTCTTCAGACATAACGTGAAATGCAGATGAGTGCTTCAGAATGTCATCTTACCTCCTCGTCAATGAAAGTGATTTTTGGGTCAAGGAAGTTTAGCAGTAACGGTCGGATGCGAATTTGCCGGTCCGCGAAGTCGGTTTCCTTACATGCAGTAACAAACAAAGCAACCGCGGTTCTTCGTATCCACAAGTTCTAAGATACCAGAGGTTGACATGTACGACTGACATACGTAAACACGTTTGCGGTACAGTCGTGGGCGCACGGAAGGACTCTTACCGGGTGAATGACCAAGCACGCACAGAACTGCAGCAGTTCGGTCACCGAGCGTTTGGGCATGAGTTGGAGCTTGACCAAGTCGAGGAAAGCTCTGAGAGCTTGCAGCAAAACAAACTCCTCAGGGTCAGTCAAACCCTGAAAAATGAAGCATTTTCCACAATGAAAACGACCAAACGGTTCCACATCTTCTTTACTTGTTCCAACAGCGCTCGAAAGACCCCAGCACCTTCTAAGCCAACAAACGTGGCCAGTCCGACAATCGATCCAAAGAAGGCAACTCGAAGCTGCCAGTCCGGCTATAAAGACGTGGAGTTACTGAAGCCAAGAATTCCACACAAGTGAAGGTAATATTAGTTACCTTCTCGTTAAGGAATGTGACGAGGTGTGGTAGTATAATCTCTCTTGTCAATTTCCTTCCAAAGACCTGACACAGTTTAGCCATTCCATGTTCCAGTAGCGCCCTCTTGACAGAGTTACTCTGCCGAAGGACCATCTTCTCCAGTAACGACTGGAAGTACCTCAAGAGTAGCATACGTTCCACGTCGAAGGGGTAGCGATCTTCATTCTGCAGACCGTACAGCGTTTCCTGACTGGAGACACTGGTGGAGCTCAAGTAGGAGAGCTCAAGGAAACGCATGGAGGTTTCAGCCAGGTCGGCCAGATGCATAGCGAAGGTAGTCCGTACTCGCTGGTCGGCATCAGCGACCAGCTTCTCAATGTCGGGCAGGATGTAGGCGCGGAAGATGTGGCCTTCGTTGCGCCGGACGGAGGGAATGGTGCGGAGGATCTTGGTGAATGTGACGATGAAGCTGGAGCGAATGGATGGTAGCTCGTCGTCCACACACGTCAACTAAAAAAGAACAGGTATTAATCAATCAATCGAGCAACAATCAAGAAGCTCCGGGGAGAATACAAGTTCTTTTCACAGAGTGTCTTGATACAACTTTTACGATTTTCGAAAAGTTTACCAGATAAGGAAGTAGTCTGTCCAAGACCAACTCCACCGGAAGTAACGGGGCTAGTTGTTCCGCAATGTCCAATGCGGCCAGTTTAGCATCACAGTGATTCAAGCATCTCCAGTTGGAGAGTAATAAGGACAAGACCAAGACGAAACAGTCAGACTCGCTTTCCGCAAGTCGATCTATTATGCCGGGCAAATCTTTCTTCAGTCTGAAAATTCCAAAAAGTGAGATAACCAAACCCTGTCTCAGCGGAAACACAGTCAAAAACGGCTAGAATTTACCGAATGATTTTGTCATCTGGAATGGCTGGTAGGCAGTAGTTGTGCATATACCCGTTAAAAAACGAGTAAAATACTTCAGGAAAGACATTTCCGCGTAGTGACTGAAGATACTCAGCAGCGGGTCTTCGGGCAGTAGGATCCTTTTGGATCATGTTTTCTATCAGGCTCTACAACGGACAACAGTTCTTGAACCAAGCCAGTTCAAAATAGATATGGATGCTTACCCGTAGGCCGTCGCTCTCAACCTTGTTCAAAGCCTCGGTCGGGGAAAACTCCCCACTTCGATAGGCCAGCAACCTCGACAGGTCGAATGGAGGGTCTCCGTCACCAAAAAGCTCCAGCAGTACACAACTGGAAACAAACAAACACACAACCCCGACCTGTTACTTGTCGAAAGATCACTTGGGACGAATTCGACAAGGTCGTTCATCCCAGTAGCGCACTGCTCCAGCAAACACAACTGAAAATGCGCGCTACTTGGGAAAACAATCTTGTCGAAGTTCTTTGCTTAGCTTCCCCTAAGTCTTGTTGATAGAGTTTTGAAGGTTCACCTACCCAGCTGAGAAGATATCCATGGACCAGTGGAGCTTAGCCATCCGCGCTTCCTGCTGCTGCTCAGGCAGCGAGAGCTTCCAACTGACCACATCGGAGGAGGCCACCGCCACGCCCTTCAGAAACCTTTCCGGGGCTATATAGCAGGTTCGTCGGCGACTCGTGTCGAAAAAGTAGTTGAAGTCCGCCGGGTCGCCCTACAGAAATTCTGTCATTCCCTACCTATACTCATTCCGTAACCGGGTTAACCAGCCTACATCGGGGAGGAATGTGGGCTTGAAGCTGGCAAAGTCCGTCAGGTACGTCCAGAACCAGCTGGTCACAGCGATGTTCGTGCTCTTGATATCGCCGTGACAAACCTAGAAACAAAATAGAACATGAGCATTATAAGGTCTTCTGTGCTATAAAAAAACCTAATGAAAGGTGTCTTCGACGTACATTTTTCTCGTGACATTCCTGGAGACCAGATAGAATCTGAAATGCTATCCATTTCTTCTCCATGTCCAGCAGGTACGGTCGGGCATTCATACGGTCGTACAGTGTGTCTTTGACGAATGCTCGACAGAGTGCAGCAGAGCGATCCGAGCGCTACGGAAAGGGTAAGGTAGTAAGAGGACCATCGCAGGAGAAGTGAAAAGTTGTATGCCCGCGTACCACGAAGTAAGAAAACGGGAGGCAGTGGGTGGAGTATTGCAGAGCGTCTCGTTGTGCTATTAAAGGCAAATTGTCATGAAAGGAACTCCAACTCGATCTACGTGCAGCTTAGATGTGCTTGCGTACCTGACAAAACTTTCTGATATAGTTCTAAGCTCAAGCTTCGATCGTGGATGACAAAGATTTTCACTACGCACGGTCCTTCACTGTAAAAGCAAGATTACTATACTTTTAGCTGGATCGGTTAACTGACTTAAGGAAGACCACATACCTGTGGTTTGCTCTTGTCACCTTCATAAACCGCGTACTTCCGAGCCTGTGAGATATCAACCATTCATGTGTGACTTATGGCAAACATATAACCCCGTAAAGAAACTTACTTTGGACCAAGCGTTAGGGTTGGAAGATCTGTGAAATAATGCTCCACAGGATAGATCTGCTCCGCAGTCGAAACAGAATAATGGTTGCCCATTATCGCATCGGCACCATACGAACGAATTCAGAATGACGATCCTCAGATCTAACAGTTCCCGATATCAGCAGGCATTCTGATTTCCACCTCGAGTCTCGACAAGGTTTCTTCAGGATCAGAAGTCGGAGAAGATCCAGATTGAAAACGTCAACAGAGCAGGAAATCAGAAGATCAGGCTTCGTCAGCTGATAGGTGACCGCACGGTGACCCGCAGCCCGCACTCTGCAGGCTGGCCGGTGGCGTGCCCCTATTCCCGACTCGATACCTCCACTTGGTGACTTGGGTCGGACTATCTGCCGCTTTCCGCGCCGGCACTGAAATCTGAGCCGGGGATAACGTTCGCTCTTCGAGTCTTCGCTAGTTCGCTTCTGAAAATTTTTATTCTGAACCTCATGGTCAATTGGTCATGTCATTTTCCCCTCGATCGCGACATCTTCCTGGCTCCTGCTCTTCGATCTTCAGCTCGTCTGAGCCTTGTGGATCATGAATATATAGTATACGCCTATACGGTATTGTTAGAAAAAGAGACGCCCGATGTTGTTGCTGATTACAGGCTGAGCGACATCTGCTTTCCGGCGGACAATCTTCCCTTCTTTCTGTTTGGTCCACCTAAATCTGATCGGTATCCCGTGTCCACTTCACCTTCGCTCACCATGGCGGACGAGGAAGATCCCGGGAACTTTGAGCACGATCATTCTCCACCGTTAGACGACGAAGATGCTGCTAACGATATGGATTTTCTGGATCAGATGGCTGGTGATCTGCTGGCTGCCGCTGATCAGATGGCCGGCGTTCCGAGAGGATTACGTTCCAACAGACGCTTTCGTGCTCTTAGTGATACCTACAAGAAAGATGCGGAGGTGATCATAGAAGCATTTGGTACAGGTCTGAGCTCAAGAAAACGGAATGCGGAAATGCTGCAGACCATGAAGCAGTAAGTACCTGTTGATTAGTAATGGGAAATTACCGGTAAGCGTAATGCTAAACGTGAAAAATTTCAGGTTGGCCCTTCTTGTCCAGGAAGCTTTCGAAGAAGCTCTTGGCCTTCACCGTGATCCTGCGGATGATGTGTTATCTTCCCGAGAGTCTGAAAGTCCTAAAATACACTTTCTGATGGAGAAAGTGTCGAAAATCTTCGATGATTCCGTGGACGACGATCTCATCAAAGCTGTATGTCGAAATGTCAAAATTTGCATTCTCAGCAATCAAGATGATACATGGACTCAAATCAATCGAACGTAACAATTTGCGATTCTACGTCCGGTTGTCCACGTATGGTTTCTGTTCCAGCTTTGCGTTTCTTACTTGTGCGACAGCGAGAACGATCCCGACATCCAGTATTACGCAGCGGCGATCATCTATGCTGTGGTACAGAGTCTCTCCGCCAGCGACACGGAAGACGCCGAGATCATGAGGCTGTTCTTCGAACACGACGAAATTTTCTTTCCATGCATGCAGATGATGTCCTTCGAGCCACCCTCTTCCCAAGCTGTCCGCCTTCCAACCCGCAACGCGACGGAAATACGCGCGCTACTTTTCGGAATTTATGGCACGTGCTTCGAACGAGTGGTCATCGATGAGTTCAGGATCAAGCTGGGCCCTGTCCGAAATCTGGTAAGACCAACGTCCAGGATTTCAGTCGGATCATACACTAATCCAATAGAGTATTCGTTTCTGTCTTTATTCTTTTCTATTAATAGAATATTTTTCTCTATTTTCTGTTGTGAAAGGTTTCCGGATGCTTTCGTCGGCTCCGAGAATACCTCACGGCTTTCCGGCCACTCTTCTCAACCATCAGCGAAACCGAGTCGCGCAACGAGCCCGCACCATCAACGCCATCCACAAGCAAGGCTCCCCAGAATGCCGATACCGATAACGCGGCCCAGTTATTCCAGACGCCTCCTCCCGTTCCAAAGAGTGGCTCCAAGCGTCGCTTAGAGAGATCCAGAAGCCACATCGGGGCAGACGTGAGCACACCGAGCTCTTCTGCCCCTCGAAGGAAGAAGCTCAAGTCGAACCAAAACTCAGCGGTCTCTGAGGTCAGAAACATCGATGAGACGTCCTCGACTTCGTCGTGGGCAGAGTATGAGAGACTGCAGATGGGTGAAGTATCGCAGAACTTTAGGGTACTTCCGATGGATGAGAACCTGGAGGTGAGGTTAACGCTTGACTTCCTCGTCGGGCTCGCCACTCTACCAGATGACTTCGGCTCGGGTTTCTACGAGCAGGATGGTTTGAGACTATGCTACGAGTTTCTCGACTACAGGAAACGTATCAATGTCCGAATACTTGGTCAGGTCATATCTGTAAGTTAACTGTATCGTTCTAATGTTATTTCACCACCTGCTAATCATACTGACTATGTAACTTTTTGCAGTTGTTGGCCAACCTTCTGACGAACCATAGATTCACTTCAAAGTTCTTTGAAACTCCAACTCGGCTAACGCAGTTACTGAAGATCCCATTTCCGTCCATCCCATCGGTCTTTGTCGTCAAAGTCATGATGAATATTGTTCAGTCGTCCGAGTACGCCCTTGAAACGGTGAGTCGACGCTTCTGCTTTAGTTTAGGATTTCGATTATGAACTTTTGGTGATTTTCTGATGGTTTGGCTGTCGTAGATGATCAAGAATCCGGGTGAGGCCAGCTACCCGAGCTTTCTGGTTACCCAAGCTACTATCTACATGGTCGAAGCCGGTTTGAAGTCCGGTCACGAGTCAGCCCGGAAGTGGGCCGCTAAGTTCTTCGTCAAAGCTCTTCAGTACCGACAGTTTATGGAAGTTTTCGACCAGGAAGGCACTGAAGGCTTACGACAACTCCTCAACTTGGTATGTCCGCCGTTTTATCTTTCTCCGTCACTTCAAGGGCGGACATGTAATGTTTCTGGTTGTAGCTAACGCATTACGAATACTTCTGGAAGCAACAGGGGGAACTGGAACGAGAACTCGCCACCGATGAACAACTGGTCGCCGCCACAGAAGCCTTGACTGCCGTCTTTCAAGCCTTGCTCACTTACTTCACCACCGACATGATCATGAAAGCTGAGTGGTTTCGCAGTGGGAAACGTGGAATTTCGCACAACAAGGTATGAAACGGGAACCAGGCAAACGTACTCGATAAGTTTTTTTCCAAGTACCGCACGGTACCGGCCGATAACAGTAAGAACGTGCGCCACTTGGGAACTCGATGAGATGGCCCACGCCTCCAGCCGGTAACGCTGAGAACGTGCACCACTTGAAAGCAATGTTGTCGAGTTTGTTTGCCGAACTTTTATTAAGATAGTCTATCGACAGAATATTTCGAAAGTCGGTATGTTTTTCTAGGCTTTCACACAAGATAAGGAAGGTCTGGATAGCCTGCGAGAGTACATCCTGACCAATACGCCGTTATGTCGCGCCACTCGCGGCTGGCTCGGCAGAGTCGCCAGGTTCGCCGAGTACGGTGGCATCGACCGGCTGCTGATCATCCTGGAGATCGTCGATGTCGACTGGATCAATATAAGGGACTTCGGTATCACGCCGTACCACAAGTCGTGCCTGGAGATACTCGAGAAGTGCGTTCTGGCGCAGAAGGCCCAGGATGTCCTCATCGCCTACAAAAGCCAGCCAATCGCGCCTGGAAACCCTGAGTCGACCATCAGCGGAATTGGGTAAGCAGTCAACATTTCTCCAAATTAGAGAAAAGTTCTGTATCTGGATGCCTTTTTGAAAGATTGCTTCTGCGACTGTCGAGAGAAGGTCATAACGTCGATATCCAAAAAGCAGCGTTACAAGTCATTGCCAACTGCGTTTATGGGCTTCGAACCGGTGTAAGTCTTTGTCATATCAGTCTCATGGTCGTTATTTAAATTTAACTGCGAAGCTAGCCTTTTGGCATTGCAGAAGACCGATGTGGAGATCGAGTTCGCGTCTCAGAAGAAGGGTGTCGGCAGGCCGTTCTGGAACGATGTCGGACACTTCGAGATGCTCGTTGGTCTGTTGCGCAGATATCGCGGCATTCGCAACATGCTGCGGATTCTGAACCCCAAAGCTACGGACGAAGATGATCCAGTGCAGCCATCAGACTTGCCGGGACTTCGAGCACTGGCTTGTAAGGTTTTAGCTGGAATAGCTCGGTCGGCACCATGTCGGCAGATCTTCCAGCAGCTCTCCTTCATCCGTGGCGGAGAACTTCAAGGTATCATAAAAGTCCGAACCAAAGTAGGAAAAGTAGTAAATCAAATTTGAAATTAGTGAAGTGGTTAATACTGAATAGAACCAATGGATTTTCTCGCAGTTTTGATTCAACGAGACAAAAGTACGTCCGTAAATCCCATCGACAGTCCCAAGTTCGAGAAGTACGCCACTGAGTTACTAGAGATGGTCTTTGAAATCAAGCTGAAAAGCCCTATTCCGGTGAACCTGGTGGACTACGTGGCCAAGCAAGACATTGTGAAACGAACAAGAATCACCTTCGCTTCTCAAGAGATAGACCTTTTGCTTCTGGCTCATTTGGAGAGTCGTGACCTGAAGAACACGGCTGAATGCCTGATTGACGAAGTCGGCTTGAAGAGGGTCGCCGTACAGAACACGCCCAATAGCGAACGAACCGAGCGAAGGAATAGATTGTCCATCAGTCCTGGCATTGTCAGAGGGCAAACCGGAAGTAAGACATACACACAGCATAACATGCATGAAGGTGATCTATAACATGAGCACCTTCTTTCCTAGTTCTCAGTTCGCCTTCTTCGTCCAGCACGGCTACTCCAGCGAACGGATTCAAGATTCCTCATACACCAAAGAGCCTTCCACCGGCTTCTCTGGCCTCCACTCAAAAGAACGAGATCCTCGACGCCACCGATGCACCTACGACAGTCAACGGCTTTCCGAACCTCGTCGGTATCGTAGCCAACAGCTTCCGGGCTCAGCATGCCGAATGTGAGCACCCCATCGCCCTGTGTCCACCTTTCTCCCTTCAGAGGAAGCACCGATGTGCGCCACCCTCAAACCTCCTCCGACCACCGGCCGATGTCTGCATGCGAATGACCGCCAGACTGGGTAGGTACGATGGTCACCTGTATGGCAGGAACTTGGATCGACACCACATTTTCAGCAAGTTTAAGCACGTCAGCAACATCGAGTTCCCTAGTGTCGATCCAGGAGTTTTCGACCCGGCTGATGGGATGCTCTCCGTGTCGTTCTTGGGTGCGATGCAAAAAGACATCGTCATGGGCGGAAGTGAGGGATACGTAGTCGGATACAACCTGCGCGACTTGACAAGGGTAATGCATTTTTAGATAGCCTTTCGCGCACCTACATAAAATGAACGTCAGCTAAGCAACGATGTTTGAGTATGCAGTTTTGTGAACGAATGCTTGCATGAACGTGTCAACGTACTCAACTGATATTTTTTTCTAGCCGACCTTCTCGAAGCCTTGCCATGACATCTGCGAGACTTACCACGTGAAGGCCTTGGCTAGTGACAATCAGAACACCTTCCTCAGTTGTTGTACCGAGACAAGTTCCATGTGGAGGTTCAACGGCGAGTCCGAATGTGCTCTGTTGAAGCAGTACGAGAACACGCATTACTTGGACATGCCGCACTGGAGATCGAACACGGGCATCGGACTGCAGCTGGAAGACAGTTTCGTAAGTTAACTTTTGCAATGGTCGCCCTCAACTTCAATGAGAAGGTTTTCTTGTTGCAGCTGCTGGACTTGGAGACGGGCATCCGGACCTTGATGTTTCAGAATAACGGTCTGAGCGGTCATTACTCGAGGAACCGTCCAAGCTTCCATCCTTCCGACGATCTCATCACCCACGACGGTCTTATCTTTGACGCAAGGAGTGGACAACTCATCCACAAGTTCGATCAGTTCGAACGTGAAACTTCTAATGGGATCTTCCATACCAATGGAAACACCATCATCATCGACTCCGAAGTGGTAAGATTGTCGGCGGCATCGCTTTCCCAAGTGGCGTATTTTGTCATTGTTGTCGTCGGATTCCCAAGTGGTGCACATTTCGAGTGCGTTTGGTCGGTAGCGTGCGCCACCTGCGATGACGAACACGTCGAGTTTGTTTTACTAGCTCTGAGTCTGCCACTGATGCGATTTTTTCTTTAGTGGGATGTACGAAACTTCAAGTTACTCAAGTCCATTCCGGCCCTTCACAAGTCCCACATGATGTTCAATGCTTCCGGTCACATTATCTACGCCATGCCCTTCATCGAGGACGAGGAAGTGGACCAAATCAACGGCCAGTACAAGGGACAGGTTCTGACCATCGACGCATTCGACTACAGCACCATTGGTAAGACTAGGGGTTTCCTTCGAGCCTCAATGTTTGATGTGCAGTTTTTTCGACGAAGGTTCTTTCTTTCCCAGCGACATGGGATCTCAAGAAGAAGTTCACTGCAATGGCAACAGATTGTTTGGACAATCACATTGCTTTCGCCGAACAGTACAACGAAACACATTGGTCGTATGGTCGCTTGTTTCAAATTGGGATTGGAAAGACACAAGAGGAGCTTGACGAAGAGCATGGAGAAGACGAGGACGATTATGGCGACGAGGATGACGATGATGACAACGACAGTGACATCTATGGAGGAGACGATTCCGGCGATGATTACGGTAGGCTCCTTCACAACAGCAGCGGCGCACTTCGCACTTCGTACTCATAATCATGTTCTAAACTCAGATGATATGTACGGTGGCGAAGAAGATGAGTGGATGGACGGACCGGACGAGGAGGATGGCGAAGAGGACGATGGAGAAGAAGAGAATGACTATAGCGGTTACGTCTCGGCGTCGGACGAGTGGACCGATGAAGAAGGCCCAGGAGGAGAAGCAGCCGAAGAGAATAACTTGTAGGTCGCTTGGAAGACTTACTGATAGATTGGATGCTCTTTCGTAACACTTGCGACACAGGACGATTATTCTTTTTTGAACTTCACTTCCTTTGGTCTTCGAACTACATGCTCACCTCGTCCTGGCTTTTTACTCTTTACTGCTTGTGTGACTTGGCTTCTGAACGACTTGTCCCAAATGAGGGACTGCAATCAAAGGTTGTAGCTTTAGTTCTTACGAAGCGGGAGCATCAAACCGGTCTAATAAGCAAAAGAGCTTGGCGTACGTGTACAGCTAATAAACTGGCGGTGGCAGGATTATATGGCTTCGTTAGCGACATATAGATTTTTTGGCTTGAAGAAATTCTGTTCTCTGTCAAGACAACCGGCTGTAATCGAGCACCTGATTTGAGTTCGCATCTCCTGTCAACAGGAAGACCGGTTCTCAATGCTCAACAACTGGGTCCATCCCTCAACTTCGCGTCTTGGCCTACACATGAGTTGACCACTCGGGCTTTCCATGGTGAGATGATGCACGAGAAGCGTATCCAATTTTTCGGCGACGATGACCCTTGACAAACCCATCGTGCTGAAACAGTTACGCACTGTTGTGACTGCTAGGACCATCAGTTTGCTGTCGGCGGGAAGTGATATGTTTCCAAGTATTGCAGTGGGGCAGTTAAACGATGGAGTTCTGCGGAAGGCTCACCGACAATCAATCTCGCATCGGAAAGGAGGTTTTAAACTTGTTCAACAACAGAAAACTTCAGACAACGAAGAGTTTGGTCCAGAAATTGGAAAGAAATAAAAAGTCAGTCCAAATAACGATAATGTACAGATTCACACAAGCCGCACATGCCGCTTAATAAATACAGTACCACACTTAACCAGGATCTCACAATACACACTCCTAGCCGGAAGCTCACCCGCGGATTCACGGGTAAGGCAAACACAGGCAGTAAAAGATCAAACAAAAACCAAAGAAAAGAAGAGCAATAAGTTACACACTGAGGACCCTCTGGAAGGAACTTCAAGAAGTTGAGTTTTGAGAAAGCTTTAGCGATGATCCTTCCGAGACAGCTGTCCACTCGTCCGTCGAAGGGCCCTTCACACATACCTATGAAACAAGAAGGCCACAATTGACAATACTTCTCCATAAGAAGACTACATGGCAGCACATGCTCATTTTGGAAGACACACTTACCGTCAAGCAACGGAAGACCGCCCGGAAGCATCGTAACACTCGACCTCGCTTCCCTCCGTTCTTCACCTCCTTCACAGGAAGGAAGCGACTGATGTCGCTTCCTTCCTGTTCGTTCTCGCGGTCATACGGTTTTCCAGAGGCAAAAGAGAAGTTTTGTGAACAGGAACCGCTGTCTTTGGACGAAGTCGAAGGAGAGCTGGACACCGAGCTTCCTACAAGAACGCAAAATACTTTAAGTCAACGTTTCCGAAACCATCTCTGCGATTCACATTCAGCAAGACTCGTAGGGAAGAAACTGACTAGTGAATACCTTCATTAACGTCGCTGCCATAGGTAGTTTCGCGAAGAATGGCCATTGAAGCAGAAACGCCGAAGTTGTGGGAAGGATGCTCCTCCATGACGATGTCTTCTTCTGTCGCAGCACAAATCATCAGCTGCGATGGAGCCACCAGACCAACCATGACTTCCTCTTCCGCAAGAGCGGCAGGATCCGACATCTGGCCCGACTTCAAGTTATCTGTGAGAATAACATACTAAGAAAGAATTCAGGATACGGAAAGACGAATGGAAGGCACCAACTTGACTTACGGTCATTCCAGATCCACGTTTTAGTTAGACTGTCAATGCGATCCTCGCCCACTTTATGCCAGCTTTGCATGGCATACTCGAACGTCTCCATCAGCACGGCGTTAGAGTGACTGAGGCATCGTCGAATCATCATTCTGGATGGAAGGCTGATAACAGCTTCGGTAAGCATGTTATACTCTCGCCATTCCGCGATCTTCACTTCCAGGGCCTCGCCGTACTGCGGGCTAATAGGATGAAATGGGTCTTCGAGGTGAAGTCCATTCTCGACCAGTTCCTGCCTTCGGCCAGCCAACACTACAGAGAGAAATAAGAAATAATTGACAAAGAAAGTTACGAAACTACCAAAGGCAGAATATCACGCCCGCAAATCACTGTTTGATTTGTTGGAGACCCAGCAAGTACACCCACGTACACTAATGCGGTCAAGATTCAATCAAGCCAACATTGACACACACTAATTGCCTGAGCTGTGCGTGCCTTAGCTTGATCGTTTGATTGAGGAGAACTGTATATGAGGAAAACCTACTAAAGTGAAACTTGGTTATCATCGTCACGAATATTTCTTCAGATTCTGCGCTGACTGTCCGAAGCTCCAGAACCATCCGAAAGAAGCAGGACCCAATGCTCTGAGCTTTTTCCGCAAGGATCTCCCAGTCCGCCTCTGAATAGCGTCCGTCGCGGTTGCCGATCCAGTAGAGATTCCACAAGTGCATTATCCGAATAATGCTTGCCGGAGGCAGGCTGTCGAAGTAGTCCTTGGCTGTCAAGACTGGCTTGTAAGAGGTACAAAAACTGCAGCAAAAAGAGCATGAGCGAGCCGACGCCATCATCGTCGCCATAATATGGTCGAGGTCGTCGTGAAGCGTACCTAGAACAGAACGAAATCGTTCAGTAAACCGCTCAGGAATCGGGAAACGCGAGACAAGATAAACACCTTAAACAGGTTCGAGAGGAAAACTGGAACTCAAGAAAACGATCCGTCTCTGCAGGGAGCTTTCTCGGAGAACAGGGTTCGGGAATCGGAAATTCGGGATTTCTTCGGAAGACGGAAAAGTGAAATTCGACCGCGTGTAAAAAGGCGATGCGTTGGAGAGGCCAGAAAAGCAATCAACCTGCTTAGGCTACAAGCGTAACGGACGGAACATCGGCAATGACATAGTCGCGTGAGGGCGCAAAAGTCGGTGACGTCACCGTGGACAGGGATGCCTGGGCCGTGGATGCCATGTGACTCATGTCATCTCAAGGAGATGGGATCCGACTCCATTTGAGTCATATCCCCACGTGGTTCCGGCAACCATGGTCCAGAGCAGTGGGTTTGCAATTCTGTATCATCTCAAGTCCACAAAGTCAGCCAATCGACTGCATGGGAGCATTCAGGTTGGAAGTACTTCCGCTGGCTCTTCCGCAGTCGGTGCATTCCACCGAAGTAGGTGCTGCTCTGCCAGTTTTTCTCAACTATTTTAATAGGGACAGCCGGATAGGTTTTTCTTCATTGTTCCCCGGTGAGTTCTATCTGTTTCCGGAGAGACCCACAGAGTAAGAGGAGCTTAGGTTTCTTATTAGAAGAGTGGTCGATACGGGAATCCGTGAGCACTAAGTCTAAGAAGCCCGAAGCAGACGGTGGCTGCAGACCAATGGTTGCAGCCGTTTTCTAGGCGGATAAGTGGGGCTAAGTCTAGGAAGCCCGAAGCAGACCAATGGTTGCAGCCGTTTTCTAGGCGGATAAGTGGGGCTAAGTCTAGGAAGCCCGAAGCAGACCAATGGTTGCAGCCGTTTTCTAGGCGGATAATGGTACTTCTTCAGAACGAAACGCTCGAAGAAGGCAATGAGCAGCGAAAAAACCGCAGGCTCCCCGCTGGATTGGGTGGAAAGACGGACTTTCCGGTTCGAGCCGTGGAGGTGCCGAGTGGGTCGACGTCACGGACTGTCGTTCGTTAACTTACAATCCGCCAGTAGGTGGAGCTAAGAATGCTCATCCGCTGATTCCGCTTTCGCTGAATGGAATCACGTGGTCTAGTGTACTGGGACCGGGTAGTACGTCGACCCACGTGGGAGATTTACCACTCGGTCTTGATTGATTATCAGGCCATCGTTCGTATGGCCAGTTCAACGTGCTCATCATTCACCGGGTTATCAGTCATGCAGGTTTCAGGTCTGTGCCCGGTCCAGTTTTCTTAAATTTTCTTAATCAGAGTTTATGCCTCATCAAAATTGCTATCTGACGTGGAATTCATCGATTGATGTCACTGAGTTATGGAAAGTTATTTCCCATTCAACTACAGATAGTGTGCTCTTGTCCTTAGGTGGAAGCGAAGGAGTGAAGGTCGATTGCGAAGGAAGAAGATGGTCATGGCTGACGCAGTCATTCATTTCCGTTTCAAGAATGAGACTACCCTGGACAAGTTCGCCTTTTCTGGATCATCTGTCAGTGTCAAGGAGCTGAAAAACCATATCAGTACCAAGCACAAGTTGGATCAAGTCAGTTCCCGTCCGGACAAGCGTCAAGCACCGTCGGAGTTGTCCCTTCAGAATGACGCGACTGGCGAAGGTAACTCTCGCTACATAAACGTTTCCTGCCACACATCTGCTGCAAATCCCTCTCCTTGTAGTTTATGCCAACGACGATACGGAGATCCCGAAAGATACCACGGTGCTGGTTGCGCGAAGGCTTCTTGGAGGAGAGAATGGTGATAAAGTAGCAGAAGAGGCAGCTGTCAAGGAGCCGACTAGCGTCGCTGCTGAACTTCCGGCCAAGAAAGTGATGGAGCGAACCAACTCTGAACAGACTTTGGACCACCATTATTCAGGTAACCGACGCGAAGATGATTCTGGTTTGTGAGACGTCGAAGGAGAGTCTGTTGGAAAGATCCAGCACTGATCCAGAGAACCATCATGGTTTAAGATGTGACAGGGTTTTCGATTGATTGGCGTGAATGTTGATTTACGGCTTGAAATAGTCGCAAGGTTGTTAAAGCTGCTTCTCACTTTCCTCTTCCCGTTCTTTCCGGTTTCTGGACTGTTTCTTTGTGGAGGAATATTCCCGTTCGTTCTTCCAATGCGTACCATAATGGCAGGTTATTTTGCAGGTCATGGATATCGAGAAGTGGCGCAAGGTCTGCAAGATCCAGAGTTTGTTGAGCTCGGCTTTCCCACGCTCATCACCACTGTGAGTTCAGCTTCCTGTCTTCTCTCTTCCAGTTTTATAGAAAATTCTTCCATGAAAAACCTTCACTTTTGTCTTTTGCAGACGACGGATATCTCGGAGTTGGATCTGCCGGAAGATCAGAAGATCCTGGCCATGATGTATCAATGCTTGCTCTTCTACGATCACACAGCGTAAGTTGGTCTCTTCCGTCACACAGTTCTTTTCGCTCAACACAGTCAGTGGCTTTGACATCCTTTCGTGATGGGCTTGGCAGTTAGTTAGGTGGGGAATAGTACTTGAGATGTGTTTCCAGATATGTCAGCCGAGCGCGGAACTCTCAGAGTGCGAATCCTCCTCCTTCCTACATCTGCAAGAACTGTGGCGGTACCGGGCACTGGCCCAACAGGTGCCCGAATGCTAGCGAGAGCAATTATCATATGCCGCCAAGAAGGAACAACCAGATGAGAGCACCCGTCATGAAGCCCACCACGGAAAACACCAACCCGGCACCTTACGCCACCATTCCAGTCGATACGTAAGTTGATGGAAACTCCTTATCACTTTCCACCCTTCGAATAAATGAACAAGCTGACTGTTTCCTTCTGGTTTTAGCGGTCCGGAATATGAAGACATTCCTCAGGATCTGCGGTGTAACCTCTGTCAACATGTGATACGAAATGCGGTGAAGCTGCCTTGTTGCGAAAAGAGTTACTGTGATGATTGTAAGTTGGTTCTGTTTCTCAGTCTACTCTTCTACTTCACTTGTTTATGTTTCTTTGTTTCCAGGTGTTCAGACGAGGTCGTTGAGTGACGACAACAACTGTCCAAACTGCGGAGTGGAGTTTAAGTACGACGAGTGTCTACCGAATCAGCTACTTCGTGATTCCGTCGAGAAATGGGAGCGGGATGTGCAGATCAAGAAGCAGAAGCGGAGAGACGAAGTCAGTCGGCCTAACGTTGGCCACATGAAAGAACCTTCAACACCTCCGGCCATCCCTGCTGGACCTGGCAGGAATGTGGTTCGTCCTACCAAGACCGTCACGAGACCCGACCATCACCAGTATGGCCATCACAACCAGCAGAGGGTGAGTCCTTAATTTCGTCTGAATAGCTATCAGCGAGCACTCATTTTTCTTATTTCTCGAGAAACTGAAACTTGAGTTTCCATGTCCGAATCTCAGTTAGGGTTCAGGAGATTGGCAAGGGAATTCTGTTCATGGGTTTGCACCTGCGTACATGAAGCCGTTACTTAGTTGAATAACACGTGTATGCAAGTTCGCGAGACATAAGCAGGTTTTTTTGTTCATCTTCTCTGAACGAAGCGATATGAAATCTTGGTCCGAATTTGGCTCGGTTTAGCTACTGATGATTATAAATGTCCGTGCTTCACTTCTTGCAGCCACAACAGCAGCATCATCCTCAAGATCGGACACCGCCATCGAACGAGCCACAGCAAATCGGCTCTCTGACGCGAGCAACTCCTAGCGTGAACGTCAATCTCTTCCAAGCTCCACACATTCCAAGCCCTCGCGATCGTAATGTCGGTGGCAACTTCCAACAGAACAGTGGCATGTTTATGGGTAACAACGCCCGGCCAAGACAGCCAGCGGCTAACCCCGCTCAGATGGGATTCTATGCCGCAAACCAGTAAGGATCAACCTATTTCCTTTTTGAATTCGTATCAGTCTCTCAAGTTGACCAGCCATTTCATCATGGTGCTGTCACGTTCGAAGGTACGGAGACGCTTCTGGAGCTGCCTTCGGTCCGGCTGCTTACGCCATGGGTGGTGCCTGGCGAGGTGCCATGCCTTACGGAGGAGTGATGCCCGGCATGCCTGGTATGCGCTACCCTGGTGTTGCTTTCGGAATGGGACATCCTGGTAAGATGCGATTGTTGCTTCAGGTTGACTGAGGAGCTTTGCTGTTTCGTGACGCGGTACTTTTCTGTTTCAGCCGCTGTTCGAGCGATGTACGGTCAGCAGTTGCCGGCGATACCTGCTCAAGCTATGGTGCCTGGCCAACAACAGCAGCCTCTACCGAACCTCCGAATAACAAGGTAGGTTCAATCTGTCCAGTAGTTTTCCCACTTAACCAATCTTTGGAGGGTTTTTCCCATACTTGGGAGCTCGGCCAACAAGCTGGACCTGATTGCATTTCCCAGTGGCGCACGCTTCCAGGCAGCTATGCTAAAAACGTGCGCCGCTTTGGGAAAAGGTTTGGTTCGGATTGCTTCCGAGCTTTCGGATTCTTTTGATTGCTTTAATTCATTTTGACTTTTAGAATTCCGAATACACCGAAAGTGCCAATTCAGGCTCCTCACAACGACGACCCACCTCGACGGTCTCCGGAGAAGTCGTCTCGTAGTGATGACAAAGATTACCGAGATAAAGATCGACGGGACAAAGATGACGACAGGAGAAGAGATGATCGTAGTAGCAAGTACGACAAGTATGACGATCGTGACCGACGAAGAAGTAGTCGCAGTCCGGAACGAAGACGATCGAGAGACTACTCGCCTGACCGACGAGACAGGAAGCGGGAGACTTCGTCCAGGTCAGATGACAAAAAGGACTCGAGGCTGAGTGATCGGGATCGCCGGAAGCGAGACGAGAACTTATCGCCGTCTTCCAAGGGGAAGAGTGATCGGGACAAGGACAGGTCAGATAGGACGGAAAGGAAGATTGAGACGATTGGAACGGTGAAGCGAGAGAAAGAACCGGAGAAGATACCGGAAGTCGCGGTGGCGGAAAAAGCTGTACCGGATGCGAAGAATATGAAGGAAGAAGAGAACACAATAGACGTGAAACCCGTACCGGAAGTTAAAGCTGAACCGAGTCAGCAACCGGGACCGTCGTTAGATTCAACAAGTAAGTTTTTGAGAATGCAGGGTCGATAAACAAACTTGACCAAATCGTTTTTCCAAGTGGCGCACGTTATCAGTTTTACCCGCTGGATGCGTGCGCCACTGGGGATAACCATTTGGTTAAGTTTGTTTACCGAGCTTCCAAATGCCTCTGATGTTGGTTTTTTATTACTCTTCTTGTTTTAGGTGTTGATTCTAAGGAAAAGCTGACAGTGGCGGAAGCATCGAAGCCTTTCGATGAACCCTTGAATCTTCCTGCCAAGGAAAGTCTTCCTAGTGTGAACGACCCTGCGTCTTCGCAAGTAACGAACGACCCCCTGGATTCACCACCGAAAGAAAAGGAACGCGAAGATACAGACAAAACTTCCGAAGCTTCTTCCTCTCATCGTAAAGACGATGGTTCTCGATCTAAGAAGTCGAGGTCTTCGAGGAGAGACAAAGATAAAGACAGGAAGAAGGAAAAGAGGGCGCGAAGTGAATCTGCCGACCAAAAGTCCCTCAAGAAACGATCCAGTCGCAAAAACTCCAACGAGAAGGTACCAATAATACCTTACCTTACTCTATATTTTCATGGTATTGTCGTTTTCTGTTATGAAATTAGTGGATGATTGGATGAGACATTGAAAGTAGGCAAACGAAATGTTACAGAATCTTATGCACCTGTATACTTAGAGCAGTTTGTTTAGTTCGGATCGTGGGTGTGCAGGTGGATGTAACGGCTGCCTGTTTCTTTCGCTGGATTGGCAGTTGGTTCGGTTTCCGAATTGGAATACTTTAACGAAGTGCTGTGTCTGTTTTATTAGGAGGAGGGAGAGGCAGAACTGCTGAGCCAAGAGAACGCCGAAAAGAGTCGGACGTCTTCCCGCGCCGAAGAGGAGAAATCCGCTTCCGACAAAGCTGGAGACAAGGAAGAAAGAAGTGAGAAGCGTTCCGGTAAGTCTTCCAGAAGTTCTCGTAAAGATAAGGACCGGTCGTCCAAAGAGCGAAAACCCTCAGATCGCGATGAAGAACGGGAAGAGAAGGGTGCGAACTGGAAAACTGACTGGAAGTCTCGTGAGAAGAGACCGCGAAGTGAGACACCAAAGCCCGACAAGCGGGACGTCAAGAGAAGGAGCGACGATGCTTCATCCTCTCAGAAACCGTCCGACCGAGATAAAGACAAGGACCGAAAGAGCCATAGGTCGAAGAAGGACGATGACGCAAAGGACAAGGACAAGTCTTCGCATAAGTCGCGGAGCTCGAAGAAAGATAAGGACAAGTCGAGCAAGAGTGGCAAAGAAAAGGAAGACGGTAAGACTGTAAAACAAAATATCTGTACCCCAGAAAAGTATCTCAAGTCAGAACTGGTTAATTTTTTTGCTGTAACAGGAAATATTCCAGCATATAAAGTAGCAGAAAATTTTTGAGATGAAACTACAAGTATGATAAATTCAGAAGAGTGATTTTTGAGTCTGGAATGAACTCGATCAGATAAATTTTTCAGATGGTGTACGCTTTCGGTCAGTAACACTAAGAACGTGCGCCACTTCAGAAGACAGTCTGATCGAGTTTGTCTGCCGACCTTCCATCTGTTTTCGCAAATGCTAACTCAAGTCTTATTTCCAGTGTTCTTTTTCAGTAGCCGGTACGTCCAAGATAGTGGACGCCAGGAGTGTGGGGGAGGGTATACGGCAGGGAAAGGAGTCGAACGGTGGTGAAAAGGACAAAGAGCGGTCTTCGAGGAAGCGGGATGCTTCGGTGGAGAGTAGGGAAGCTGGTGAAGTGGTCGAGGGCAAGCACAAGTCCAGCCGATCACACAAGTCCAAGAGTAAAAAGGACAAGTCTTCCAAGGCTTCAAAGTCGGAGAAGCATTCCAAGAGAGAAGCTTCGCCGACCGATAAGAAGAAACACCGGAAGAAGCATCGCAAAGAGAAGAAAGGAGAAGGAAGTCGAAGTTCGGTGACGGAAGAAAATGCAGCTGTCGGAAGTTAATACCTTGTAAGTTTCAAAACTGCTCATCTTTGTCTTTTAATAATTTTAACATGATTGCCGATGGAGCATCTTTCTCAGGTTGAGGCAGGAGTGCGTCTCCTGGAAATCCGTAGACGATACTTGATGTAACGAAAAGTAAAAAGACAGCAGCTCTTCGAGCAGCGCTCGAAAGTGATTCCAAATCGAATGTGATACTGAAATAAGATTAAGGTGAGAACATTTGGGTCTTGTTTCGTGTGGTCTTGCGTCCGAACTAACACTAGTTTTGCTCTTCTGTTTCAGTGGCTTCTGGAAAATGCCCAAAAAAAGAAATATTCTCATAGCTGGACAAATGGACTTTTTGTTTTCACTTGTACTTATAAAGCTCTGTTTTAACACGAAGGGAAAGAACTGCTGTTTCTTAGTTCTCTGACTGACAGTTTAATCGCTGTTAAGGATGGTCTTGAGTTACGTTATGCTGTTGACTGAGTTTTGAGTTGTTGCATCGGGAGATTGCCTCCTTTCGTGTACATAGAGATTTTTGAAGAAGCTGAAAAAAAATTGAGAGCCGGAATTTTTCTACCGTCCTCTTTAATGCCCCTCAGGTAGCTTCTTGTCGCCGGCGGTCTTGACCAAGCCAGCGCAGTTCAATGGCTCGCA
The DNA here is from genome assembly GCA_001949185.1 of Ramazzottius varieornatus. Taxonomy (NCBI): domain Eukaryota; kingdom Metazoa; phylum Tardigrada; class Eutardigrada; order Parachela; family Ramazzottiidae; genus Ramazzottius; species Ramazzottius varieornatus. The sequence goes on along the minus strand of BDGG01000012.1, from coordinate 443,672 downwards.
CTTGCTGGATTCGCATTCATAGAGGATGCTGAGGTCCTTGCAATCGCACTCTGACAGGCGGGTGAGCTTCGGAATGTAGAACGGCGCTTTGAGGACTGTGAAGCCCACTTTACTTCCGTCCGGCGTATACATCGTTTCCGGGTTGTGGGTGATGGAGCAGTAGTCGTAGGAACAGGTCGAGAAGGTGTCGGTCAGATCGTGCTGTCGGTAGATATTCTGCGAGTCTGAAAGAACAAAGCTCCACATGGAAGACCGGCAACGAGACGTACAAGATCGTTGTCTAAAGTGACCCACACTTCAACTTCAAGCCAATAACACGTGCGCCACTTAGGAACTCGACCGAATCGTTTTCACTTGAGCCACTTGAGACGACAATCTTGCACATTTTGTTTGTTGACATCCGACATAATGGGAAATGTTCCCAAACGATGGATGGCTGCGACTTACTATCCACAAGGTTGGTCTCATTGATTTTAATGAAGTCGTCCCTGTCGGATCTCTGGTGCTCGTTGATCTTGCCCAGGATGATAGTGAAATACTTCATGATTGGATGGAGGGTTCCATCAAGGCATCCTTGTTCGCCCTCCACGAGAACTATGCGTTGTTCCTTGTATCCGGCTTGCTGGAAACCAGTAAAGATTCCAGGGTAGGCTGAACAGCGAAGTTCTTTCACACTCCTGAGGGAAGAGAATAATTCGGAAGCGGAAGTAGGGCATGTATAGACGTATACAATGCGAGACATCTTACGTGCCAGTCTTGAAGGGTGTAACTTTGATCTTGTACTGAGCAGATGTTGGCTTAACTTCGACGAACTTGATGCAGCCAGACATGTCGGTGCTTACTTTCTGTGCGGCGGACCGTATGAGCTGGGCTTGTTTCGAAGCTACAGTAGTAAAGACACTGGCTAACACATAAGAAGCCAGGTGGTTGAGGCTAATAGACAACTTGACTCATTGAGCGGAAGTCAGAAGTCGATACAGGTACGCAGTTTTTAGCTTGACTGACTGGATCAAGTCTTCGAAATGGGAAAACGTTAAACACAAAGGAACCTGGTCTTACTGTAGACGGAATCGATGTAGTACGGGATGGTACTGTTGGGCCATTTTGTGAACAGCGGATCAGCGTTGATGGACCTCAGGTGCGTTCGTGGTACTGCAAAGAACCAACAAGGAAGTTGACATTGCTCGAATGAAGATCTTGAACATAGGAGGTCAAGCTTTGACGAAGTAGAATGACGTTCCGTGATTTTGACGAGAACTGAAGAAGACAGCCGATAGAGAACTTAGTTTACCTCCGAAAGTTGAACGGATTGAAATAACCACAACCAAAAACCCGACCAACCGAATGGCGCGCGAGAATGCCATTTTAAACCACACAGTGTTCAAAATTCCACTGAAGTCCTCCACTGGGCCTTGCCATCTATACGGTCTAATCGGATAATCCAGCTTGCCCTACGAATAACCTTCCTTCGTGCCGAACCGCACGCTGCCGCACTTGAAATCAAGATGACACCGCTAGTCCGATTTCCCGATCACAGCACGTCGGTAACCTTTCTCCGCTGCTTTGCTGAATCCTCAAACTACAAAACTGCTAGCTTTCGCAAAATCGGACAGCGCCAGTCTCATCTGCAGCAAGCTGCTAGACACTACCAGAACAGGGTCTCCGCACGAGGTTCTGCCCAAAAAATGGTACCTGAGGAGCCAAGTAATATTACGATTTTACATGTAAGAAATATCATAACAAAAACCAAAACAACAGAAGGATGAGGGGTAAAAACAACTCCAAAAACCCTTACTGTAGCAAGCCAGGAGCGGGTTGCGGATCATAGACTTCCGCGTCCTCCGAGATGCCATCGTCTAACAACAGCCTCTGTCTGCGCATCTCAAAGGCAATAACAGCAACAACTGAAGCCGCATTCAGGCTTTCAACATAATTTCCCAAAGGAATAATCAACTTCCTGCCATTTCTTTCTTTTGTCATGCTGTAGGCGAAAGGACTGACCCCGTGCGTTTCGCCGCCAATGATCAGCACCACACTTCCTTCTCTAAAGTCCACGTGATGGTACGGCACAGTCTCCAACTGAGCGTCACGTTTTCTGGGAAACAACCTCGGTGACTGTTTGCCTTCGAGATCTAGCGTAACACTAGAGTGGCGATCTTCTAGGTTATCCGCTAGAAAGACAGTCGCCGGGTTGTCAATGTAGTTGTTCAGCAGTTCCCATTCCATGTTATAGTGAATGGGTACATGGAAGTGCGAGCCCATGGCCGATCTGATCACTTTGCCATCCCATGGATCCACACATCCCTTCATGGCTATGATTTGTGTACATGCAGCCCCAGCTACGACCCGGACTATAGCCCCCATGTTGTTCGGATCACGAATGTTGTCAAGTACGATGGTTAACGGCATTTGTTTCCGCATGTCCATGACGGAAGGACTGGGCATGTGCGCGACCGCCATGATGCCTGGCGCCGTGGTCATGTCCGACCAGAGGGCCATCTGTTTTGGAGAGACGTGGTAGATGTCGGCCTTCATCGCGTGCAGCTCCGCTTCGTTGACGGAGGCTAAAGCTTCGGGGTTGGAGAAGAAGACCGAGTCGATTCTCACACCATTGTTGACGGCTTCGGTGACGAGTCGATGGCCTTCGAGAAGGATACGCCGATGCTTTAGCCGCTCCGTACGGTTCTTGACTTTATTCACCGTATTCTTAAATATCGGATTCTTGTCGTCCAGAAACGGGTATCGCGATCTGGAAAAGAGGTAATCAGGCCGCAACATTCCTAAACCTTCTGCCTCGGTCAAGTGGCGCATTATCTCACTGCACGGTACCACACCAGAGGCGGCTGGAG
>BDGG01000012.1:162633-432764 GCA_001949185.1 Ramazzottius varieornatus | reverse complement strand
GCTTCCGCGTGGACCCGCCGCGCGATCCAATTCCCTACTCTACAGTTGCGACTGCTTAAAGCTCAAGTGAATCTCGATACGAATAGCAGCAGTTAAAGGCAAAGTAGAATCCAAAAAGTGGCAAAAGCCACAGTTAGAGACACAGTTCTTGCTGTGGCAAAAGTCACAGTTGAAGTAGCAGTCTTATCGAACTTTCGAAACCAACAGTTACACCCACGGTCAAACTGAGATTTTCGTTGTTTTCTAGGTTGACGAAGTCACAGCCAAGCGTGCAGTGGTTGCTGCAGTTTGACGCATAATTAATAACCGACGTTTAACCCTGACAGATGCAGTTAGAGGAGCAGTTGGCACCTCGGTGGAACGTCTTGAAAGCAAATCAGAGGTTTTCAACAACTTTTGGGAAGTAATACCCACAGAAAAGCCTAGTTGGAACGTTACTCGGATTTCTTATGCACTCGAGTAACGGCCCATATGCCTAACTCGTAAATTAAGCACCGAGCACATTAGTGGATGCAGTCGGTTCGGCTCCGTCCACGTGCTCCCTTTCAATTTGCTCATTCCTACGCTGATCCAATTTTATGCTCTGCTCGAGCGTCGTATCAACCTCTGGACTAAGTTTGCTGAATGTGGTTCGGTGGCTGAAGTTTGATGTATCACGGGCACATCTGGACTAAGGCCGGGAATGTCGGGAATATTTCCACCAAAACGAGTCCAGAATTACAGTATCGGGAAATTTCCGCCCAAACATGAAGACCGGGAACGTCTGCCTGGGAAGACCGGGGAAAGCTCATTGGGGTGGGAATTACAATTAATACCAGTAATAAATATGAAAAAAAGGCCGAGCATGAGTCGATCCACCGACTTCCAGTTCTCAAGCATGTCCTTCTGGTACAGCGGTAGCGTTTCCTCGCATGACTAAAATTTTCCGTTTTCGTACAGATTCATGTTGGGTCGCGCGGCACTCCGGTCCCTCGGTCAATAATGGCGTACGCCTTCTTTGATTGTTGATTCTAACTGCACAGTCTGAGCGAGCTCGAGACACCGCACGACATGACAGATGCCACGGCTCAGTTTCTCCGCAAATAAACTACGTCAGTTATCACGCTCTCACTACGCTTTACGCTTCAGGTTGTATTTACGTATATACGCTTTCTCTAATGCTTTCAGTGCTCTGTACGTGCACGATGGGTAATTAAAAGACAGTAAAGTTATGGGACAGGCGGAAAGGACGGTAAAATGGAACTACAACCGTAGAAAAATGTTGAAAAGTACATTAGTGTGAATCAGTCGTGTACGCACATGTTCCCGTACCACCGCAGCGACAAGGTCTGTCCCGTGATATTTACTGTCCCATAATTATCCATCGGGCGTGTATTATTCATCATGAAACAGTTAAGCTAAGACCGTGCATACCGCACAACTTCCAAGGCGAAACAACGTACCAGAAAGATCCGAACGAGAGTGCTAGGAATGATAAGTTGTGTGAGAGTTGAAAAAACGGATTATCCAGAAATTTTACTATTCGCTACACTAAAACGTACAATTATTTGGGTTCTGAACTCATGCCCACAGGCTCAAACCAGCAACAATAGAACAAATTCAAGCGCAGGACGCCAGCTGAGCAGTTTAACGCAGGAATGTGCAGCGATGTGTGTCTTTTTCGCAGCGTCCTCCGATCGCACGCGGGAAGAGAGTGGGCTGAGATAAACCACCACGATTGCAATACTACTTTTTCTCTTGCGCCCTGCACTTCCAAGTACCGATGGACGCTACCCTAGCAGCCTGAGCTTTGTTTCGCCAACGATAAAACCCCGAGGTTTTCCAAACGGTGAACCTCCCGCAGACCATTTAAGCCCGGATTGGCTTCGAATGTTCAAACAGCTCGAAGGGCTACCGAATGGCCGTTACACAAAGTTGAGATTACCTCCCGATCATTCCGCCGCCGGGGAAGATCAACTGATAAGATCTCTGATTTTCGTAATGGATGTTTCTGAACGAAGTCGTACGCATGAATCAGGTCCGAGTACAGGCGTGCAGCCGTTCCAGTCAATCAGGGTGTGTTTGAAATTAAAACGGGAAAATGCTACTTAATCAGAGGATCAATGACCGGAATAACAACCAAGGTGGTTGAATAGTCTCTATCCTTGCATGTTCAATCCTCATCAAAACCAGATCTGTAACTTGCAGCACGCATTATTTGTTCGTTCGGATCTTCCGTGTGATTAGTCTAGTAATTCCCTTTGTTTTGTCGTACTTTTTCCATGTGCCCGAAAGTGAGCCGTGAATATCTTTTGAAGCACAATTTGGAAAATTTCTTTCTCAGGCTTTCTCTGTTTGCAGTTTGAGTTTCGATCTTAGAGGTGCTCCTTCTTTTGTTTCAGAAGTCGCCAGATTTAGAAATGATCCACTTATCCTCTCATAAAATCTTATTTAGGCTAAATGTAACTATGGAATGATCCTGTGGAACTTTCAGCCTGTATTTAAATGTAGTTCTTGAATACGGTAATTTGAAAAGACTGATTCAAAAAAAAGTTCAAATAATTACTGTAAATATTCGCTGCGTCCGCACAGTACGTACACGTACGCGACGATGCACCCCCGTAGGGAGTTGCGCAATCCGTGAAACCGGACCGGGGCTGTACTTCACTTGTACGATGACCTACTGCGCGGACGCAGCGAATATTTACAGTAATTGATATGGAATTACAGAATTACATTCCCAGGCCAAGTCAGGCCCTTAGCCCATCCCTGATCACGGGCATAGCTCCAGTAGTAGACCCGCCAGGCCGCCACTATGCCTGGATGAAAGAAAAGTGGCTTCCATTGTACCGTCCCTCGACCACTTGTTGACGCTAGTTGACAGTGCTCGAACAGCGTTTCCGGAAATTTAGTCTACACTTTTCAGAGGTCGGATCCTGACGAGTGACACGTACGACCGCGGCGAAGCCTCCACGGCCCTCCAGCGGTTGCGGTTCCCGCCAGTCCTTGGGTTCAATCAGGGTGGCTCAATTCGGCGGGCACGACCCATTCCCGGGGGGTGGGTATCCAGTCACCCCGCGACCCAGGCCACTTTCTTTGTCGTGATCCGTGAATTTGGATTTTGGAATTGAACCCGAAAACAACTTGGACAGCGTTCCGACGTGAAGGACTTGAGTTTATGACAGAGATCTCAGATCCAAATCGGTAGTTTCTGCGGTCGACTGAACTGCATAATCTGGATTGCTTCCGCGGAGCCACGTATCAAGCCTTTGACTTGCTCTACAGCTATCTTAGCCGCACGCGCCACTCCGGGCAAGATGAGCGCTTCAGGTAAGCTAGTACTTTCACCATCCCTGTAACCAAGCTAAGTTAGCTCTGGTTCTACGCCCGAGTGCACGAAAATAACGAAGACTTTATGAATACAGGAGACGAATAAAAAAAACGAGGAAATGGTTCGGAAAAATAATTAGCGTCGATCACGATTTTCTTGTTTTAGATGTCGAACCATCCTCAAAGCGGGTCACCCGATCCGTCTCCCGAGCTCAGTATACAGTCACCTCTTCAGTGGCTTCAGCTGCTTTACAGACTCCCGCTAGCGCCGCTGTAGTTCAGCCGATATCGCGACCGGAGGCACCAACATGGACGCTCGATCGCTTCGACATTGGAAAGCCGCTTGGACGCGGGGCTTTCGGCCGGGTCTACCTAGCTCGCACAAAGAAGGAAAAACTCATCGTGGCGCTGAAGGTTCTGTTCAAGAAAGAGCTGCAGAATCAGAAGATGGAGCAGTCCATCCGCAGGGAGATTGAGATCAACGCCCGCCTCAATCATCCCAACATTCTACTCATGTATGGATACTTTTGGGACGAGTCTCGCATCTACCTCATCCTGGAGTATGCTCCTAATGGAGAACTCTTCCGACTGTTGCGTCGACGAGGACGTTTCACGGAAGCAGAAAGCGCAAGTGTGAGAAACTATCGAGACATTACAGATGAAGTGGTCAAGGAGGAAGTTTGTTTTTGTTTTATCAACAATCAACTCAGACAATCATCTCGTACTGCGTACAGTACACGTGTACTGTACTTAACTTACTGTATTCTCTCCGGAAATGGATGTACGTCACTGATATCTGGTTCACTAGAGTGTTAGCGTAGCTGTTACACAAAGCCAGCATGGCGTCAGATCTTGACGTATTTACGGACAGCTTTAGTAGCCGTTTTATGGAGTCAAACTACAGTAAGAGACAGCTCACAGAGAAAAATGACATCACACGACAGCTAAGACAGAATGGTTAACACGGTAAGCCAAAATACTATTAGTCTGTGCGAGTCATCCAAAGAACAGCTGATTTCATAACTGAACCAAGCAAAATGCGAACTCTCCGGATTGATTTGGATTGATTGAATCCTGTGGTGTCACAGCTGTTTCAATCGTATGAGCTACCGCCTACCGACCATATCTGCAGTTTCACATTTTGAATTGAGTGACGTACATCCATTTCCGGAGAGAATACAGTAACTTACCAAGCATAGCATGTGTGTGTCATGTTATATGTTACGTCAGATTATGTCATGCCATGTCGTGTCGTGTCATATAGACAGGAAACTGGAGTACTGGACCAGGTCGCAGGCTCGCACCCTGTCGAGATAAGTCAGATAACGTTGTTCTCTTTATAGTACATTGCGGAACTGACTGAAGCCCTTCTCTACTGCCACGCAAAGAAAGTCATCCACAGAGACATCAAGCCGGAAAATTTGCTTCTAGGTGGGTATGGGGAGATCAAGCTGGCGGACTTTGGCTGGTCCGTTCACGCTGCGTCCAGTAAAAGACGAACGGTCTGTGGAACCACGGACTACTTGGCTCCAGAACTCGTTGACAGAGTCCTCTATGACGCCACGATTGACATCTGGTGCACAGGTATACAACAGTAGAGATGGATAAAAAAAACTACTGAAAACTACAATCTTATTTTCTTCTCTGTCCGTTGCATTCATTTCCTTAACCGTTAAAGGTGTTCTGTTGTACGAGTTCCTGGTCGGTCGGCCACCGTTCGAGACTGATCCACCCAGCATCGAAGAGACTCACGAACTGATTCGTCATTGTGAGTACAAGATCGACCCTCGCCTCATCAGTGCTGGGCCGGAAAGGTTGATTCGTGCCATGCTGCAACGCCGAGGCAAAGACCGCATTCCGCTTGAAGAAATAAAGAAAGATCCGTGGATCGTTAATAACCGAATCGAGAAGACCGAGATTAAACTGGCTTTCCCGGAAGAAGAGAATGATGAGAACAAGAAGGAGGAGTGAAGAATACAAGCAACACGGTTTCCCCTCAGTCAAGAATAATGCAGCTTCTGCGAAGGTTTGTGCTATCAAAGATGGTCCCCTAAAATGTTTCTTCGGTAATTATGTTGATTTTTTTACTTTTATGTGTGTTTGTAATACTTCCTTTATCCTTATTCCTTTGTCATATCTTGGTTTTGATCTGGCAAGTTTTGATTTTCTATAGAGTTTCACGCACACCTGATATTTTTTACTTCTTCAGCATTTGGAACGTGATCGGTCTGTCGTAAGTGAAAAATACTCTTTACCACTCAACTGTCTGGTTATCGCTTGCCTCTTGGCTGTGTTTTAATTATCGTTTCTATGAAGGATGGATCTGATGGACAGTTTGAGGCGAAATATAGGTGGATTGCGCGAACGTACGGTACATAGGGACTTCCGGGTTGCGGTTGATGTTCGAGCTGTGTTTTAGGTTGCGTCAGCATGATTTTGACCAATATCCTTCAAAGGTCTCACTTCTGGGAAAGCGAATGCAGGTTTCCAGCTTTCGGTGGCGTTGGGAGTTATCTGCCAAAAGCAGAGGGAACTCGAGGAACGGAGGGAAGGACCGAAGGGACTGAAGTGGGCATTTTACTTCATTTCTCCGCACTCGATGCCCGGGAAACAATGGCAGTTCGCGTTTTCCACTCACGTTTCCCCTTTCGCCACATCCCGGGATGTGAAAGTTGTGGAAACGTGATACTTGCCCTGGTGATCCAAGTTACGACCTATGCCGAAGTATAATATCCGGACTTATTTCCCGTATGAAAATGAGTCGGGGTCTTCGTGTTTTTCGAGATCTGAAATACACTCCATCGAACTGACGTTTCGATGAAATAAATTTACAGATTAGCTAAAAATCTTGGTTGAAACGGTAGGGGGAATCACCGCGAGGTTCTTACATGGTTGTGAATATCTCCCTCGTTCAACCTTCCGTGTCGTGTTGAAGTTGAGTTATTAGTGTTGATTGAATTTGGGTATTCTAGGTTTGTCAAGTTTCGGCGCCTGGTCAGCGATATGAAAATACTAGCAGTAATCATTTTACATTCCATCCACAGCAAGAGTGCATTATTCGATATTTCTGTTGTACGAGTATTCACAATGTCGGAGCTCGAGGTAATTCCTTGTTTTCCGTCCGATCAACTCATTTTCAATCAAGGTGCTACTGCACGTTGAAAAGTCCACATACCGAACGGCGCGGATCATGGTTTTCTATTCCATGATCCATGTCTCCGCACTCCATTCCCAACTCATGATCATTACCCGTGAATAGGGCCGTGATCTGGGGAAGTGGGCTATTATACTAAAAATTGGTGATCCATCTACCGGATCATGATAAGTATAAAGCCCACTTCACTCTTTGTCAATGATCGATCAAAAACTCATGGCTTGTCTCCAGTCTTTACTTGCGACTTTGTATTGACAACTGTTGTCACGTACTTCGTACTTTGTAGGCTGCCTTTGGCAGTTGGGCTTTTCCATGGCTTTTCCTACTTTCTCAAACTGCAAGTCATCCTCGACTCATCAAAGGCGCTGCTAGCCAAACTAGCCTCCTACAGTACTTTTCTCCGATGGTTTTGTTGCAGGTAAAAATTGTTCTGTGTCTTCTTCGTTCTGCAGCCACGCATACGAAAGCTTTTCTCTCGTGATCCTCGGGATAACTTTATGGGTAATTCAGCTTCAGGTTCCACGACACAACTAGACGACGGAATGGCGTCAAAAGCAGGAAAAGTGGTCGTCAGGGTTGTCTACTGGTAAACTATTGTACTCCAGTCTTGAGATTTCTGATTTCCTCTTCTTCATACATGCTTGAGAAGAAACTTGCTATTGGTATCTAATGGGCTGAAATATTCTTTCGTTGCAGCGGAGCCTGAGGTTACGGGAGCAAGGTGAGCGCGTTGCTTGTTTCCTGGAGCGTTATGAGCATGTGATCATGTGATCAGTTTCATGTAACGTATAATCCTTATCTCCTTTGCAGTTCCGCAACTTCCAGTCGGAACTTACTAAGCGATACCATGGCGGTTCTGCTCTCGATATAGTAAAGATTTTCCTTGCCCCGTGTGCTGATAACTTGAAGGACTGAATATGACTTTGTGATGTAGACTGGACAAGCGACGCCCGGACGAACCGGGAAGTTCGAGGTCGAAGTGAACGGAAAGCTGGTTCACTCCAAGGATGTATGTGGCATCTCTCTGCACTGATGTGTCAATATAAGATAATTTCGGTTATTGTAGGGCGGCGAAGGCTTCGTCGACTCCCCTGCGAAGCTCCAGAAGATCATGATGGCCGTCGAACAGGCCTTGGAAGAACGCGAAACGCAGGAGGGAGGCGACGCCGTAGTCGGCAAGACCGTTTAAGCAGCTCATTTCGGCTCTAATTAGCACTGTCGGTAAGCCGGAAGTGGAAGTCGCTGACTCCCTGAATCAACCCTGTTATCAAAGTACAGTGTACGCCAATATGGTCACCCGAAACTGGGCGGAGTTTTTGGGCGTCAACCACAACGCCGATAACCAATGAACAACAGCCAACTGCTGGATTTATTTATTTTACAATGAGCAGAACACTAACAGTAAAACAGAAACGTATACCATAAAACAGGAAATCTCATGAGGTAAAACACGAAAGACAACCGAAAATGAAATTATGAGTTCAGTAAGGGATGCGAGCACCGGAGCTGTTGATACACTCAGTCATTCTGCTGTACATCGAGCTCACCAGGTTGCTGCAGTACTCGGGAGTAACAATTACCTTCCATGCTTCCTGAATTAGAGTGTCAAGCTCCTCAAGATCTTTCGGTCTTCGATCGCAGATATACATATTCATTTTTCCCCAGACATTCTCGATGACATTGAGGTCTGGCGATCTAGACGGCCATGTCAACACCTACAAGTACAAAAAATTTGTGTACTTATGTTTATCCAAAAACAAGATGTATTGTGTAACATGGGCGTATCAGATAAAAAGCACTATTGTTTTACGAGAAACAAACTTTGAGTCCGCTCATCCGCCTTCGCGCCTAGCACCCTTCCGCAACGTTTTCGCTCGATTCAACAACCGATTGGTCTGCTCTAGTAAATTTAAAAATTGAAAACAGAAATATTAAAATACTGTTTAATAAAAAGCGTACTTCTATTCCTTCTCGCCAGAAAAATTGACCCAACCGTCTAGAGGTGTGCACTAAACACTTGTCTTGCTGGAACACTAAATCCCGACCATGCTTCTCAAGATACGGAAGTAGTCGCTCGAACAAAACTTCGTAGGCGCCCGAATCTATTCGACCGTCAACTCGAATTAACGCTACAGGTCCACATGCTGTGATGGCACCCCACAACATGATCCCGCCTTTAATGCGCGTAGCTACGGCGACTTGCAAGTCTTTATCGTGACGGTTTTCCTCTTTCAAGTACCAGCACTACAACGATAAGTGATAAGTAGATCGAATTTAGCAGATTCATTTAACGCGTTAACGTGTTAAATTTAACAGGCACCTTGCGTTTTCGACGAAAGCCTTAAACAATTGACCAAAAAATTGAAAAATGGTTCCGAATGACAAACTTGCTTCTCGAAGATCTTAATAATTTCGAGAGCAGAGATTCATGAATTTAGAAGGTCAAACGAACTGATTTTCAGAAGGTTAATATTATTTACCTCGATCTTACCACCGTGCAAGTTGAACGATCTTCGTCACTAAAACCCACATCATGGAACAGGGTAGGGTTTTCCAGCAGTTGTTCACGCTGGAACGAGCACCAGAACACCCGGTTGTCTTTGTGCTCCTGGGTTAACTCGTCGAGAACAGCTTTGGATCGACGAGTCTTAAACTCACGAAGCTGGTTCAGCAACGTCCGGTGGGCGAGTCCAGTTTCAACGGCGATCTTGGCCGCACTCAGCTCCCGCTTTGCCTGAACGAGCCCAAGCATTTCGGCGTCCTGCTCCCCGCTCGTGATACGAGGTCGTCCCTTGGGTTTCACCACTTTCCGCTTCTTGGTTTCGGGATCATAACTCTCGATGACGTTCTTCACCCACTTGTGGTTTTTCCCCATCACACGACCGACAGCACTCAGATTCTTGTTTTTCTCTGAAAACAACTTGAAAACAACGCTGACAAGGGTTGGGTCCACTGGTATACCACGAACCATCTTGAATTCACGAGAAGATATCAGAATTTGCGACCGAAAGGATCGCTCGGTAATACAGCTCAGTATATCGCACTACCGGCTGTTGCGCAACAGGTTCATTAGCAATCAGCTGTGCCTATTTAGGTTTAATGAACTATGTCTAATCAACCAGATCGCTTTTCCTGGTTTTTAACTGGTCGTCTGCGGCTTGGCTGACGCCCAAAAAGTCCGCCCAGTTTCGGGTGACCATATTGGCGTACACTGTACTACAGTATAACCATGGTTTGTGGTTTCAGTCACTAGTGGACCGTCGATTACGAAGCGTTATATGAAGGTATTGGTTAAAGCATTTTGCCGCCTCTTACCGGATGTCACAACGTTTCAAGATTGCACTATTCACTAATGGCTATAGTGTCTGTATTAGAGCTGTTGTGCAGCTGTGTACATTAAGATACTGATTAAGTTAATCAAACTGTTGGCAGCAGGTACACATTTGGTTCTCCACCGTCCTCTATGTTTATTGCCATTTCCTTATGTTCGTTCATTCTAATCGGTGTTCACAAACCTCATGGCAGCAGATCGGTGTAATCGTATCGTTACTGCACTGTTGCACGTGTCGGCTGACAAAAGTCGCAAGGCGATAAACGACGCACTTTCATTCCATGTCGAACTAGCCGGAAGCGGCGGAAAAGACTTCTCCGACAATTCTCAGACTAAAAGATATGTTCAAGATAAAAACACAAACTGTCACCAATTGTTGAAGCTTCCACTGCTGGCTTTCTTCGCTTTCTTCTCGGCAGTTTCTCGTGGGACTAGATCGTCGTCTTCCCGACTTCCCGTTGCACTGAAAACCAATAACAGCTTTATAATTTCCCAGACGACGAGACGCACTTGCACACCGAATTCACCTTCGCTTGAGGTACTTCCCGACAGTGGTGTCCTTAGACAGCTTCTCTTCCCTGACTCGTTTCCTTTCCGCTACCTTCTCGCTTTGCTCTCGCCGTAGCTCTTCCTCCAGCGCGTTAACTTTTGCGTTCCGTTCAGCCTCGATCTCCTTCTCGACATCGGTGAACGGGTCTTGGAAAATCTCAACATTTAGAATTTTGATATCCTGCGAAAAAACGACATTCGCTGAAAGAACCATGACAATACCTAACAGACTATTGAGCCCCAAAGGCATTCACTACACTCACGTGTGTCGGTTTGTCTTTATCGTCCACCGGTATTTGTTCCAGCTTACTAAGCACGTCCAGTCCACCAACTACTCGCCCGAAGACTGTGTGCTTTCCGTCGAGATGCTTCTGCGGTCTATCAAGGAAAGAGCCCTAACATCTCATCCTCGCGTAGCTCACATGCATAGGAAAAGCTACTCACCTGAAGATAATGAAGAACTGAGACTTGTTCGTGTTGGGTCCGGAATTGGCCATGCACAACATTCCTCGGACATCGTGCTTCAAGCCAGTCTTAAGTTCATCATCAAACTCTTTCCCGCCTTCGAACGCTGACGCGCCACCCTTGCCCGTTCCTGTTGGGTCCCCGCCTTGTATCATGAAGTTCTTGATTAGTCGATGGAATATCGTGTTGGTGTAGTATCCACTTCGACAGTGCCTGATGAAGTTATCGCAGGTCTTCGGCACCTAACAGAACACTCAGTATTAATCTATTGATTTCCACACACTCGCTAGAGGACCGAAGTCAAGCTTTCTGTCACTCACCAGGTCAGCGTGTAGTTCCAGATTCAGCGACCCAAAGTTCGTTATAAGGCGAACATATGCTTTCTTCTGGCGCTTTTTCACTCGGTCGTATCTTATCGTTTCGTCGTCAAGTCTCGCTAGAAAACATCACACTTATATAAGTGAACTTCGTGGCTCTCGAGATCACAAAACAAGGATATTAAGGCTTACCTGCTGTCTGGTACGTGACGGGCTCCATGACGGTAGAGGTGAAGCCTGCCGCCACATGGCCGGTAGAGTAGTTTGCCGCATTAACGCTGTCCGTCGCAGCTTGTCGAAAGACCACTCTTGTGTCTCGGAATAACTGCAAGCAGAAGTAGAAGCTCCAAACGTAAGTCGAGGCTTTGAAGTATCCTAACAGAGATCGCTGCGGTCACTTACCGAAGAGTCTGTGGGTTTCTTGTAGTCCTTCTTGAGTTCGGCCAAGGCTTGTTTAGCTTCCACACTGATGCCTTTGAGTTCGGCAGAAGGTCCAGCAGTGGCAGCTAGAAAGTAAAATTTGGACAATATGGCAGTACACTGATACTCATCCGAAATCTGGACATACCGGAAGTGGCTGTAGCTTTGAGGCTGTTCTTGATGTGATGGAAGTTTTCCGAATTGAGTCTGTCTAAGTTGTTCGGGTCTTGGAGGGATATGATGTCGGTCTTCGCGAAAGGCTGATCGTTGATAAGGTCGCGGAGGTTCTTCGGTTTGAGGTTCAGCGTCTCAACACCCTGACATATAAGCAAACGCATCATGCATGGAGCGTCACTATTAGGTGATAAACCATCACTCGTACATAAAGCAGCGGCTGTACGGTACCTCGTAGGAGAAGACGTTGCCGGTTGTCTTGATGGCCACTATGTGGGTATGCTCGGTGAAAGGCTTGTAGACAGCAGGACAGTGGTATTTTCCTTTAAGAAAAGTAATGATTCTCGAACCTTGCAATTAGAACGATCTTCTACTATATCACAACGATGTTTTGTTTCGGCTGTACCTTCGGAATTCTTGAAGTAGTTCAGCTTGATCAGGGACTTTGCATGAAGAGGCTCGCCGGTAACGGGATGAGTTCCGTACTTCTTTACATATGGCAGAATGTTCCTGTAACGCGGAAAATGTTCATAACCACGAACAGCTTTAGATGCCTAGATGCAACACTACACACCCGGTTCCCATGTACCTACGTACACAAAGGTATAGGATCTTACGGTGGAGTTGTATGTAGGTACATGAACCGTTAACTGCCCCTGTTAATTGACTTTCCACTCGTTGTTTCAACTATTAACGAACGATACACATCTTGTACTCACGTTAGATCGAAAACATAACCATCTGGAGACATGTAGGGATTCTCGAATGGTTGAAGTGACAAAGCACAGCAGTCGAAAGGTATCCTTTTGAAGCGAAGGAACGTGCTTTGTCCAGGAAGACTGGCCAGTGTCGCTGCTCGACCTCCGTATGTCGTGCTCCATTCTGTTGTCGTCAAGTACAGCTTATCCTTTTGATGCTGCTTCTTCCCCATCGTGATTCCTCGAGTAATTAGGCTATTCCAGGTGCGAGGTACCTACAGAGCCACAATCAAGCACAAGCAAAACCACAACAATCCGAAAGACGAGAGAATTCAACCAGAAGTCTAATCAACAACGTACAATCAATTCGACTTGTTACTGAACACAGGGAAACTGCCCGATTCCGCTTTGTTTTGCTGTTCGGACGAGTAAGCGCTGCTACGCAGTTACAAAACCTGGATGATTGTGCCAAAAGTTCTCTGTATCAACCAGACGATTGTCGCTTCTTTTTTTTGTCGCGGCCAACGTCAATCTACTCTGACACTTTGCTGGTGTTCTCGCATCCTTCTTGTGTCGTCCCGTCTTTTGACAAAGATTTGTAGGACGTAGACTCCTGGACAGTGGACATCTCTGTCATCTGACCCGCTGGTACGTAGTCAAGTTGTTTTACTACGGGACCGCGTGAAGTATTTCACAACATCGTGCGCTTTTGCTGTTTTTACAGGTCGGTCCAAAATGCGGAGTCTTCGCGTTCTAGTTCTGCTACTTATCTTCCACCTCTCCATCGCGTGGGACGGCGTCGAATACGATGATCGAGAGGAAGAGTCTATCCCCTTCGTTCATCCCAGCGCTATGGACGTTCAAGCGGGTCAGAGCGAGTGGAACACCGTGGTGAAATACGCCAAGATGCCCCAGTATGGAACATGCTGGTCAGCCGCTCTCCAGTCCATTCAACGCGACTGCCATCACCTCACCGAAGAAGTCCAGATGACATTGGCCATGCAGTTCGCTAACTGCTTCCTAGAGAAGTCAGGTATGAAGATATGTTCGTGTGAGGAAGGTGAATCGATTCAAGACTGCATCAAGCGCGCACAAGTTCTCGAGCCCAACTTCTTTAGCTCCTACCTTAGCTTCTTCACCCACACACAGAACATCTGCTTCTACCTGACATCGGAAGAATGGCAAAGGCAGGCGGAGGACAAAGTCAACCGACTGATGGACGCGTCAGGACGAGTCACGTCGCAGTTGGTGGAGTCGCAGAAGCTCCAGTCGACCATCCTCGATACACAGAAGAACGCGTTGGTTCATTCGGAGGCGTTGGTGGCGCATAACGAACGCCTGAACGAGACGCTGATGGCTCAGCAACGTGCTCTAGTGGCTAATTTTCAAGATTTACAGAAGGCGACGATCGAACAGCGGTTCTGGATAGCAGACATCGCCGATAGAATATCCGAGCTGAAGAGTTACTTCATCGATGGCTTTACGGGCTTTTGGGCCACTATCTTCTATTTCTTCTCAGCTTTGGGGATATGGATGCTCACGGGAATTCGAAGAACTGAAAGTAAGTCCAGAAAAATTTTGGTTGAATATTCGGATTATTGTTCCAACCGGAAGTGAGAAATAGTCCAAAAATAGCTGATGTTAGTAAGTAATTTGTGTTTTCGTTCTTCAGAGGCTCGCGTGTGGTTGGCTCTTCTTCTTGGTGCCTTCGCGGTGCTTGAATATGGGTTGAAACAGAAACGTTTGGCAGACTTCGAGAGTGAGCCTGATCGGATGCCAGATGCGCGCCTCATCTCGCAGTTCCTCCATGAAGAAGCTTGGATGATCCGCCGCATCTTCGTGGTCTTAGCTGTTGGGGTCCTGGCTTACTTCTTTTACAGCTACGAAGATGAGATTCTGTCTATTCGTTTGGAGATCGGGGGAATGAAGAAGGAGCTTCAGGATCTGCTGGGCGCCATCGCCACGCGAGACGGAACTTGGGAGATAGTTGATGGTGCAAATGGCGTTGCAGGTTTGTAAACTGAATTCGTTTTCATATTGCAAGCTCGAAATAATCGATGACTAGAAACGGTGAGATAAATCATCAGAATCAAAACTAGAATGTTGTGGGAGCGCAGAGAACAAAACTGAGCAAGATTCTTCCACCAAGTGCCGCACGTTTTTTGTGTTACAGTTGGAAGCATGCGCCACTTTGAAAACCGAGATTGTTGCTCAAGTTTCACATGGGAAGTTCAGAGTTTCACGCTTGGTTTTCCTATTTGCAGGGAAGGTAAAGGATTTGATGGAACGAGCTTCTTCCATGGTCCGTGACAGCATCACTCCTTCCCGAGAACGCGCCCCGGACTCATCCATGCGCTATCCCAACCTGCCAAACATTAATGAAGAGTCCGACTATGAGGGGAACAAGAACGGCACTCCCAGTCGTTACCGGCGTAGTCGCGAGGTTACTCCGGTCGACCTCTCCCGTCTCACTCCGCAGCGTCAGCTTCGTTCTTCGGTCCCCAAGGAGAACGGCCCTTCCCGACTGGCCATCAAGCCCTCACCTCTTCGCCGAATGGCAGCTGACTCTCCGAGACGTCGCTTGAAAGAACCGACGCCGGACAGTGCTACCACCGAACAGAGCGACCATCTTCTAGCCACCATCGAGGAGAAGAACGCAGTGGAATCGGACCTGTTGACTCAAGACGATTTCTCTTGAACTCTTCCCACGGTACTTGTGCAGCAGAAGCATTTTTCCAGCTCGACGAATCTCTTTTCCTTGATGATTTACCGAGGTTTCAAAGCCCTTTTGGAGTGCCTTTCTCTCTTCAGGCAGTTCCGACAGAACTTTTGTTTGTAGTGTCTCGCTGGGTTTTTAGTTTTTTGCTACGTTTCCATATTATGCTCTGTGTTAAATTTTTTGTCGTAGCTTCTTGGTCTGCTCGAAAGTTTTACAGTTTCCTCAGCTGGCACTGGAAAATTTTGTTATAGAAATGAATGATGTCTCACTCAATCCTGTTCAGACTGTTTCAGAGTGACCAAAGGGTTCTTCGTGAGGGTCTTCGTCCCACACTGCTCATGTATTTTATGAGCCACCTTGGGATTAAAGCGTATAATCGTCTGACATTCTGCGTATATGGTTTGATTGATGCTAGCCAGTGTAGTCACGCGGAAGAGTCCCTAAACAAATTTTGGGCGTCAGTGTTATTATCACAGTACGGGTGACTGTTGCACGCATAGTTCCTCCGAGCTCGCGTACTCCTCGTCCTCTTCCAAAGATAACATAAATTGTGTAAAAATAATCTGCGCTTCGCTCGGTGGCTTCACACATTTTTCTCGAAACAGAGAAACCACCACACGCTGGTGACATGTGCTACTGCGAAGAAGAAAGCCGATCTTTCGCTCTACTTCAGTTCCGGGACCCGGAAGCCATAAATAACTAAACCTATATGCCGACCATGCAACAAGAATGAACGCTGGTGAAAGTTTATGAGTTTTCAGCATGTAAGTTTGTTCCTAAATGCTGGAATCTCATATCAATAAAGGTCTCCAGTGGAAATGTTCGATATCACAGTAAGAATGTTTGAACTAGTCAGAAGCCCGATCTCACCAAAGCAATAAACTCGTCAAAGTCAATGTAGCCATCAAAGTTCGAATCAGCCACCGTAATCATCTCCGATATCTCTTCCTCTTCGAAATGTTGGTCCAGGCTTTGGAACACAGTCCGCAATTCATTGGGACTGATCTTCCCATCCCCGTTCCGGTCAAATACCCGGAAGGCTTTCTGGAGTTCCTCGAGGCGCATCATCTCATGCATCTTTGTCTTCATTACCGACAGAAATTCCATAAAATCAATTTTCCCATTCCCTGCAAAATCAACAAGTCAAACCAATGTAAGATCTTTAACGTACTTGTGCGCTGTTACGATCAGAGTCCGCCTCGTCCATGAAGCTCTTCAGTTCGTTCGGCGTCGGCTTGAATCCCAGTCGCTCCATAACATGTTGAAGTTCCTTAATGGTGATGTACCGGTCACCTTAAAGAACAAACTCCTCGCTGAACTGAACCCGGAAGCAAAAATCGTGATATAAGACGACCGTGACTGACTCAGACGTAAACGCCATGTCAAGAGGCGCACGCTTTCGTGATTATTGGCTGGGAGTGTGCGCCACTTGGGAGGTCGATCTCGTCGAGTTCTCAAGTGGCGCACGTTCTCAGTAGTCGCTACCGTTGGGTGAAAGTGTACATCACTTGGAGAACGATCGTGTTCAAATCATTTTTCCATGTTCAAAGCTGTAATAATGTAACGTACCATTTCGGTCAAATAAATCAAAGGATTCCTTGAATTCCGCCACTTGTTTTTCGCTGGGTTCCTTGTTGGCTTTCGTCATCTTGAAGGCTCTAACCTTGAACATCCCCGTCAAAACCCGGAAGTAAAAGCTGCATACGGAAGTTTTGTGGAGGAAAAGGATATGTGGACTGCTGACGACCTTGAACCGTTTCAAGTGCAAAGACGATCATCGTCGCGATCCTTCAAGTAATATATCGAATGATGAACAGCCGGAGAAATGGTGGATGGAATGCAACAGTTTTGTTTGGTTAAATGTCGTCGTCGGCTGCGTCTAATGGCCACAAGACGTTACAGATGTTTCAATCCCAGCCTCTAAGTCTTTTGTGTCACACTCCTGGAGAGCAAATAAACTTTGAGACGTTGACAATTTTCGAGACATCGCGCTTACGGACTTTGAACAGTGAAGCATTCACAAGGAAAACTGCTGGCAAATGCATAACTCGCACTCTTTTCGAGCACGCTCGGAATCCGATAACCTTCCCACGGCTCCATAAGTGCTGGTAATCGCCCAACGTTTACATGGATTGCTTTTTCCGCACGCCTCTCCGTTCTCGCGTACATACAGTACAAAACCGGGCCCTCGACTGAATTCCGAGGACTCAGAGCGCGTATATACAGTATGTGGCTCACACCAATGACACTGCTTACACTAAAGGCGGAAGTATCACACCCCTCGTTGCGAAGTTGACGCCTTGGTTCTGTCGTATGGTCACTCGTATCTACCCTTAAAACCGTTAGTCTCAGGAGAACGCACGGCCATTTCCCTCGTGAGCGCCAGTCTACCAAATAGAAACGAACAACGAATTCACGGAGACAAGGATCGAAGGCATGACATCACACGTAAACTTTGGTAAAAAGCTTCACGATCTTGATATTCTAGGAGTTGAGAATACCACAATCAATTTACTGAGAAAATTCTCGAGAAAAATGAGGGTCATGGCCGATTAGATGCCGATCGAGGGAAGTGTTGATCACTCAACGCCGACGTGAAATTTACTCCCTGCAGCCAAAATGGCACGTGAGCACCGAAGAACCATATCAAGTTCCGGTACCTCATCGTTCAAGTCTTTTATTATCGTGCCGATCGCTTACTTGAAGCCTATTCGTCGTCCTCGCGAAGACATCAAGGAGAACTCGTCTGTCGGGAGCTCAAGCACAAAATCGATGTATTTTCATCTTCTTCGGGGATAAGCACCCGCCCAAGGTGTAGCTAGACCTATCGATAGAAATGTATATTTTATACACTTTATGAAAGAAACAAGCTATACTGTACGTACATGGAATACGTTTCTATATACCCGGACATATTATGTGTACTTCCGGGTCGGGTCATCCGTCTGGAAACGTTCTGAGTTCTGTCTTGCATCAGAAGAGCACCTCTGGAAGAAGTAAGTTCTCGTCTGCCAAGGCTCCTTCTTCTGTTCATGAACACGGTGACAACTGTGACATAGTCTTGACAGCTGGACAAGCGACTCCCAGACGAACGGAAAACTGGTTCACTCGAAATTCTACTACTACTGTACTTCTCGGCCATTATCGGTAACCAACGTCATCGTTAAACTGGAGCATCAAGCACCGAGCCCTGGTTTTTATGGGAAATGTGATATTCCACTTCACAGGAGAAAGCCCAGTTTCATACTATACTCTGAAGCATTTTACTCTGAAGTCTCTTAGCATATATCATGTGCATACAGTATACACACGCACAAACGGTGATGACATTATGACATATCGAAATGATCGAATTCTCTAATACAAACAAGACTAATCTTCTGTCGATAGATAAATCACAAGACCAAGTGGCTATCTTATGCACAGACTACCTGAGTTAGGAAACTAGGGATCTACTTGGTCGAAACCCTTGTCCGCTTGTTCCACGAGAAGTTGTACCCGTACGACTTGTGCTTGTACTGCCACGCGGGTTGAGGCTCCTCGACCACGAACTCCCATCCGTTCTTCTGGGCAAAAGCGATCGCAGATTCCTTCGACTTGAAATTGAGCTGCATGTTGGACAAAGGATCCCCAGTGGAGGCCCATCCGATCAGCGGGTTCTCCCATCGTTCCCGTACATCGAAATCCAGCTTCCACAGATGCTGTAGAAGATATGACCATAATTATATTATATATTCATTGCGCATTCGGGTTCTTTGCAGTAATCCAGAAAAATTACATACACTGTTGTTCGTTGCGGACTGCATCTGATTACGAGCAGGTACGTAGATCCGGACAGTTCTGCCTTTCGTGTGTTCCTTCGGTACACCGTTAAAAGAAGTCAGATCATCCTGAAAACAGGAACGGTAATTTCAAATGGGATAACGGGAGGCTTAGTAATTGGCTAGCCTATAACACACCTGAACGTCCAGTTCTATCCTTGTGTCGAAGTCCTTGGTCCGGTCCATAGGACCAAGCCCAATCTCGTTCAGTGACTTGCCTTCCGTAGTGTCCAATCTGGTCTTGTTCAGAGTGGCTAGATCGTTGTTATTAGCGTCTAGGTGCATCGTGGTGGTGGTGCTCAGACGGGAAGCTGGACAGTGCTGCTTCACGATGGCAGCCTGGCGCAGCATCGATGTGATACCATTCCTCAAAGCCATCACTTCGTCAGCAGGTGCACCAAGTCTTGTGGGTAAGTTATCAAACAATGTCTGGGGAAAAGATGTAGATCTAGCAGCCTATAATATAGGAAGATTCCTTGGTCTCCAAATGTAATCGGTACTACAGCACGCAAAGCTGTTCCACTTACACGGATCTGAAGACAATTAGGCTGTCCGGTGAACTTCTCCGTTAGGTATCCACGGATATAGAAGTGTGGGAACTTTCGAGTGCGGAAGCAGGAAGGAAGACAAGAACGGAGGAATGAACAGCTAACTTATCTTCAAATGTTTACTTACAGCGATGGACGGATGATTTACCCAGCCTAATATCAAAAATAACGCAATTGTCTCGTACAACCTGCCAAGAGTGGCTGGAACTGGCAAAAAAATATAAAAAATTTTACTTGATTGATTGCCGTGTTTTCGTGTTGTAACTTGATGTTAAGAAGCCGTTGAGTGTTTTAGTATTACACTGGGTGAATCACCCGTCCAACGCTGTTTACTTAATCAAGGTAGGTTCCGTAAACACTGCATGGCCTGCTAAACGCCAAGCTTTTGAATGTAAAAAAATCAAGGAATCTATCATACTTCCCGAGTTTAATGCAATCGCAAACATGCACAGTACTCGTACCGTACGAGACTACGAGTACACAAGGACCTGCGAAATCCCTTCGCAAGTCACCGGAAGTGGATTCTTCGCGACGTCTTCCCTTATCGTCTGCGTGGTTACTGGTTGATAGCCGCTGATTTCCCATTAACGTTCAGCGTCCACGGACTCCGTTTTGTAGCCGCCGAGCCGCAAAGGCAGATTCATGGGGAAGATTAAACGTCTAAAGCTATCTCACCAGGCGCGAACGAAGGAGCAGTCGCTCGCTAATCAAATCCTTGCCGACGGTACTCCTCGCGTGACCAACAGGAAGAAAGAACGACTGCGACAGGATGAACCAGATAAGGTAAGTGTCACTGGCGTACCGACATTCAGGTTAACGAGTCCTTTCTCTATTGTTAGTACGTGACGGGAAGTCTGTCCGAGAACATCCTCCGTCAAGCTCGTGAGCAGCAGGAAGAGCTAGAAGAAGAGATCGCTGCGAACGAACAACCTCCAGCATTTACATCGAAGCCTGAAAAGAGGTAAGTTAATGTCAAGCTTACTTACCACATGCTCGCGGTTACCGAAAACGCTGTGAACAGAATTCCGGTGCTGTCGAAGAGATCGAAGAAGGACGAGTCGGACGACGAATCTGATGGAGAGGACCGGGAGGAAGAGACACAAGAATTCTACGAGCCTGTCGTAGGTCTTCTTTGTGTATATAATCCACTGAGCCAAAGCATCGTTTTATGTGCTTTTAGAATATCACGGAAGAGGACGAGAAAGCCTTGGAGCTCTTCATGCCCAAAGACGCGCCAGGAAAGAAGACTCTGCAGGAGTTACTGCGCGAGAAACTATCAGAAAAGAAGACAGAGCTGGACACGGTCGTCTCGGAACCAGCTAGCTTGATCATCTCAAAGCTCGATCCGGTTATCGTCGAACTATATCAGGGCGTTCGAGATGTGCTCCAAAAATATCGCAGTGGGAAATTACCGAAAGCCTTTAAGATCATTCCGAAACTGCCCAATTGGGAACAGGTAACAGTAGCTGATCAACCGGAAGTTAACTCGAGTCATGTTTATGTAACCACATTGTTTCCATGTCTTTCCAGGTGCTTTACCTCACCGAACCGGAAACGTGGTCCGCCGCAGCCGTGTTTCAAGCTACTCGACTGTTTGCGTCCAACTTGAAAGATCGTCTAGCACAAAGGTAAACTTCATTGTTAACACACTTAAATTTCCCTGTTGGAATTGCAACCAGAAGAAACTACATTGGCACATGATGGTTATTCTTGTTTTAGGTTTTACAATCTAGTTCTACTTCCCCGTGTTCGCGACGACATTGCCGAATACAAAAGACTCAACTTCCATCTGTATCAAGCTCTTCGGAAAGCCCTCTTCAAACCAGGAGCATTCTTCAAAGGTTTTCTGCTGCCGTTGTGCGAGGTAAGTGGAATACTGCGTGGTACAGCCTTATGAGCGAATTTTTGGGAACCTTAAGTAAATATGTGGTTTTCTCAGAGCGGGACATGTTCGCTGCGTGAAGCCGTTATTATTGCGGGCGTTATTGCTAAGAACTCCATCCCGATGCTTCATTCCGCTGCCGCGGTTGTGAAGATCGCCGAAATGGAATACAGCGGGGCAAACAGCGTCTTCTTGAAGATTCTCCTGGACAAGAAGTACGCTTTGCCTTATCGAGTTATCGACGCCACAGTGTACCATTTCTTGCGGTACGTGCATACAATTGATGACGCTTATTGTTCGTCCAACTTAGTCCACCAGTGCTAAGTTCTCCTGTATGTAGGAGCGCGGCAAACAAACTCGATAAGGTTGTTTTCCCAAGTGCCGCATGTTTCTGGTTTCATTGACCGAGAGCGTGCGTCACTCGAAAAACCATTGTTTTCGAGTTCCTAAGTGGCGCACACCTTCACTATTATTGGCTGGAAGTGTGCGCTACTTGGAGAAGCGCGATATTGTCCAGTTTCTTTGCCCAATTGAGCTAGTTCCTGTATTAATATGTCCTTTCTTCATACAGGTTTATGAGTGAAAAGCGGAAGTTGCCGGTACTTTGGCATCAGAGTCTGTTAACATTCGTTCAACACTACAAGGAAGATATAGCCAGCGAGCAACGAGACGCTCTGATGGAACTAACCAAGCTTCAGCATCATTATCAAATCTCTCCAGAATTACGCCGCGAACTGGTGAATTCAAAGGGACGAGACTTGGAAGAGGGTATTCGCATGGACGAAAGCTAAATCATGTTTGGCGAATATCTTTCATTCTCTGTTGACACAACAAAATCCTGGCATATTATAAAGCTTTGTCTAATGAAACAGCTGACGTAAAACACAAGAAATGATTACGGCACATACGTTCGTCGAAATATTCGTTCTAGCGAGGACTAGAACGTTACCGAATTCGTCTAAAGCGCAATATCTTTCGCCACAGTACCGATAGCTTTTGTGAAACTTGTGCGTTGCACTCGAAACGCACACAGACAGTGCCTTCGAATATCTTTTCTGAAAAGAACTGCCACATATCCTCTTGAAACTTCCAGATTTGACGGCAAGTTGGATGAGTGGTTCGTTAAATGTAGCCTATACCCAAAACAGAGGAACGTTAGAGTCTATACGCATCTTTTGATATTTCGACAGTACTGACCTTCGTATTCCCCGCTCTCCATGACGAACTTTCACTTCAGCCACTGAGAGACTTGGTCGCTGCTGATATACAGGTATCCGCCATCTTCCGGAGTCGGTCGTCTTTTCTTGCAGGTTGGTTCGTAAGGGGGTCTCGAAAACGAATGCACAAAACAAGGTCAGTTCTTCGTATCCGGGATTTGCAGATGAAACTAGCAGCTTTACGCGTTAGCTTGAAATGGGCATTGGTCAGTATTCAAACCTGTAGCGAGGTCATCACCAAAAGCTAGACCGATATTTCCGCTTTGATACAATTGATACATCCCTTGCGAATTTATATTTTCCTGAAGCTTTGAGCTTTTGGCAGTCACTAAAGAAACAAAAACGAAACACAACAAAAGTGAATGACTATGGAACGTTTCGTTTATCAAAACATTGTAAGTTTGGATCCTCGTGAGCCGCGTGAACTAGAACGTCACGAAACTTGTCTAATATGATAATGAGCTGAGAACGTTTAAGGTTTAGATCAAACATGATTTCTTCCAAGTGAACTTTCCCCCGTAAATGAGGAACGAGTTTCATAAAAGCGGTAAAATCAGCCTGCTGCTGTTCATCTTTGAGCAGTGGGTTCAGCATAACCTTGTCTTTAACTTCATAGGGTAACGACATCCAGTCAAGCTTGTCGTTGCGCAGGTATCGCAGGTCCTTCACGTCCGGCGGTATCAAACAGACGTAGGTATGCAGCTGCATTAGAAGTTCTTTCTTCAGGCACCATATGACTATCTGCGTTAACTTCCCTGTGTCCATATTGTCGGAGAAGGGAGGAACGACGTCACGAAGTGGCTGTGGCATGGAGAAATCGGAAAGGATTTCGAGCAGGCTTGGATCGGAGAACTTCTGATGGAACTCTTCGACGTTGTCTGACAGAACTTTGATCGAAGCGTTGGGCGAGATCGCGTAGACGTTGGTCTCACACACCGGAAAGATCAGTCGGGCTTTCGCCCAGTAGATCAGATGACCGGCCATAGCGAAGACCTATAAAGGTACCGAACTGTTATTCCACAAACCACGAACCTACGTACTGCAAGCTGCGCGTTCAAGGTAGCGTACTCGTATGTACGTGTATGCAAATTTACTATCTGCCAAATTACGCATTCGTCTTACTGGAACATCTGCTTCTACCACTATCTTGTTCTTACTTGGTTCAGCGTGGTGCCAGCTTCCATAGCGAGCTGCTGGAAATTACACAAAGGGGAGACTATCCGAAGAAAGCGAAGTAAACCGGAGGATGCATCGATGGGCAAATCACTGGCAATTTCTTGCTCGGAACTGAGCAAAAGCAAGCCATGATAGGGCTTCATTCTCCTTATGTGCTCCGACAAGGCAGCCTCACTCAGTTCTACGTCCCTATGGATCTTCGGAAGCAAACAGAAGCTGACGTTGATCCAGTTGTTCACCCGGACACTGGTCCTTCCTTCTCTGACGATATCGTCGTAGACTCGCTGGAGGAGGATGGCAAGCTGATTCTTCCCGAGAGCCACACCGTAGGGAGAGACCGGCGAGTGGCCTCCTTTGCGGTTGCTCTCCGCGACTTCCTCGATGGTGGACGTCAGGCCTTTAACTTGCTTCTGAAGGAAGTCATCGCGCTGTTCTTCGTGGTTGATGGCAAGAGCCAGTTTGAGTGAAAGCTTGTGGTAGAAGTCTATGACGAAGTGGGATACGTCTTCAGCACGAAGGGCGAATACGATATGAAACATCGAAATGGACGATCCGGTGTGCGAAGGACGCTGGAGAGGATCTTGAGGTGGCTTGTCGACGTTTGCAGGAATTTCTCTGAGTGCCTGCAATATGAGAACTGAGAAGCTGTAAGATAGTTTACACTCACTACAATAACTTGTAGTTCTGGTAGGCCACAAGCTTAGACTTCCCGTACCACATTTCAGTTTTGAACGCACATAGCTATACCGTACTGCCCACCAGCTGCGTATCTCGTATTACACTATTCTTACACACCTCACCCGCAAATTTATTCCAGCCGTAATATGCATGGGATGTCCGACGAACACTACATCATCGATCTTGACGACGAACTTTTTGTTGTACAGAGGAGTCTTAATGTTGAATGCGAAGATGTGAGCCAACGTTTTGTCGGAGAAGCTTCTGAGGCGTTGTGCTCCAGATGGTACACCGACATCGTCGACCATGGAGGACGATCGTGAACAACGCTTGCTGTCAACAGTATTTTCAGCGTTTGAAGAGCGGTTCTTGATATCTTCAGTGACGATCAGGGAGTACGGGTTTGCTCCGCGGGTCTTGCGTCCTTCGAGAATTTCAAACGGGTAACGGAATAGCAGACGCTCTCCTTTGGCACCGGAAATGGAGAAGAATACTCCCAGCGGATCCAGGATGCTAAAGCTCATCTCGGTTGCAATGTGTCCGTCAGCTCCGGTGGTTCAGACCAGTGAAACCTTTTCCTCATGCGGCATCTGTACCAGCGACAAAGATTTACGAAATGAAGGATCCCATGATCGATCATGTAACTGCAAAGAAAGAGAGAACATTATGCTGACTTCCGGTCAATCAACTGGGCGTGCTCCTGAGACAATCAAGCATTATTGGTTCCAGGCTGGCATGGATGTGCCGATAGTCCGACAGAGTGGTTTGTGTCGGCCTGCCAAATTTCCCCCTCTGCAGTGCTGTTTGTCAAGCCATTCCATGATTCTTACCGGTACATCCATGCCAGCCTGATCTCCACTTGATTTGTCTATTGAACGCAAACACTGCGTCAAGAAAACGAGCAGAATTTTCCAAAAATTTTTATCGCCGATTTTCAGGTACGTTTTCGTCCTCATCCTCATCCTCGATCTTATGCGTACGATTGTAACGCTGGTGTCCTCGATAACCATAACTATTATCCTTTCAGCTTTTCGCTCGTCGAATATGCTGAAAGGACTGGCTTCGCTCATCCCAAACGCCTCCAAGACGTCCCGTAGCAGTGTCGACGCTGCCATGTCGCACACCACTTCCGGTCAGCCTGTCCACATTGTTCTGGTCGGAGACTCCATCTTTGACAACGAAGTCTACGTTGGAAGGTCTGGGAAGAGCGTGATAAAGCATCTGAACGACAAAATACCCACGGAATGGAAAGCCAGCCTGATAGCCATCGATGGAGATGTGGTGGAGGGTGTCATTCGCAGACAGATTGGTCGAATCCCCAAAGATGCTACTCGTAGGTTTATCTCTTGCTTATTTTAAGCATTCTCACATTTATGAGGTGTTCTTCTTCGTTGTAGACATATTCCTCAGCATCGGGGGGAACGATGCTCTGGGTGCCCAAGGTGTCACATCCAAGTCAGTAGGCAGCGTTGCCGAAGCGCTCATTGCCTTGTCGGCAGTACGGAAGCGATTCAAGAACTCCTATGACGAAATGTTGAAACAGTTGTTGAAGCTGAAGCTTCCCACTACGATTTGCACGATATATAATCCAAGGTAACAAGATAATTCTTGAAATTTCGTCTGTTAGCATTTCGGTTTTGGTTCGAGTTATATCCAGTACGTTTCCTTGCTCGAAGAGCGAAACTAAAGAGCTATCACAGCAGGCTGGGGGTATCTGACCTCTAACCTCCAGAAGAGCCTAGTTCAGATGCGAGAGATCTCACGGCAGAGAGAAACGAAACCACTAGTATACGTATCAGAATCAGCGTCAAAAGTTGTTCTAGGTGGCATGATTTGGTTAATTCGGAGTTTTTGGTCACGTGATGTGCGGTATCCGGCTTCAGGAGCATTTTCGTCCCTGAACATGTATGGCTCATTCGAAAGAGCGTGTCGAGTTGAGTAGAATGGAACTGTTTTTTCGATGTCCCAAGAAATTTTTTCCCCGACTTTCCTAGGAGGGTTAGAGGTAAATAGAGGTTAATTAGGTCTTCTATATAGGCAGGTCTTCAGCTGACTGTATCATTCCTTCCAGTTACGGGGATTCTCCGCAGCAAACAGTGGCAAGTATGGGACTGACGGCACTGAACGATGCGATAATTGAAGCGGCTCTTCGGAACCATCTGCCTGTCATCGACCTCAAAACCATGTTTTCCAGTCCAAAGGACTACGCGAACCCTATAGAGCCCTCGACGCAAGGAGGCGACAAGATCACGGATGCCATCATGAGAATAATGAACAATTATGATTTCAACTCGCAGAAAACAGAGATCTTTGCGTAAGAAAAGTTCACTGTAATATTACGGAAACACATCCAAGTAGTATCAGTGGTAACGCCACACACTATTAAAATTTGACCTCTGTTTCTATAGAGACATTTTGACGTTGTGATTTTAGTGTACTTCATGCATGACATACACGTTCCACTGTGTTCTTTGGAATGCACGATTACAGGTGTGATGCGAGCAAGACGACGTCGCCATGAAAATTCGCCGCATTTGAACTAGGAGTTGTGCACGCGCTGGGTATAAGTACAGCCAATGACTTGTCCGTGCACACGTGGAGTCATTAAATGAAGCCGTGACTCACACAGCCCGTACCACTCATGTGTCCCCCGGTCGAGTCGCGCACCCTGTTGGCTTACAGATCCTCTTATTGCGCCACTGTACCGTCACTCACTACCGAGTGCACCGAGAAGGCTTGAGCAGTATCCAAACATTCACGCATCAACCTGCTTAGGTCTTCACTATTTAATCTGATATTGCTGTGAGGGGATGGTTTTAATTACGGAGAGGATTACGGGTGTTAGAAGTATTAAATGATCTCTCCCTTTCGAGCTTGATGAAGCGGAATATTCAAGTTCCGCGCGGGAGGGACTGCCTTAACGTCAAGAAGAGACGATAGCACAGACTGTCCAGAGTGTATGCTCTGCTGAAAACAGCCGTCTTGTGGTAAACCGTAACTGGCAATCGCACGAAAAAACAGGTAAACAAACCTGTTCCGTTCCCAATGATAACAAGGCATTTCAGAAGAACAATGACGAAACTTAGAACAGAATCGAAGAGGCACTGTTCTACTGAACAAAATCTCGTTGGAAAATTTGAAATTTCCGAAAAGCGGTAATTGTTCACCGGAAATCAATCAAGGCCTTCATGTTGAGACTTCAATCAGCCGAACACAACGTGCCAACAAGATTACTCGACTCGAATGATGAGTGCAAGCGTGGCTCGGCTATGAGTTAAGCGCGTGCGTGTCACGAGGTTTTACCGGCCAGTACGGCAAACCACGTGACTTCGTCTTGCGCAAATCCCATCTGTATCTTCGATATTACTTTCGAGAATCGGTCTGATGCCATATAGGTATGTGTGAACCGAACTTCCACAAAGGGACTTCAAGTTCACAGCATCTCCACCAGCACCGGCACAATTCTTCGCATACCTCATCAGGTTAATAATCAGTATGACATCATAAATTCAGTTTCGACCGTTGCAGCTGGATTTGGTCTGGGGACTCGTGTGACTTTTGGGCCTCTTGGCTGACCCCGCTCACTCGTGA
Source organism: Ramazzottius varieornatus (assembly GCA_001949185.1). Taxonomy (NCBI): domain Eukaryota; kingdom Metazoa; phylum Tardigrada; class Eutardigrada; order Parachela; family Ramazzottiidae; genus Ramazzottius; species Ramazzottius varieornatus. The sequence continues at coordinate 404,715 of BDGG01000012.1, read as the reverse complement.
CTCGTCTTCCCGTCGCATCTTCGATTACTAGAATATCCATCACGCAATGCAGTTTTCAAACATTACACATCAAATTATTTTATCAATTCCCTCTTGATTGCAAGCGACAGGCGAGTTCTAAGCTGTGAGTTGTGACCTTGCGTGTATACAAACAGCGGTACAAAGTACAAACTCTCCAAACGGTCATCCATCCCTTTCTCGGAATGGAGTCAGTGGCTGAACCATCGACTTCCCAAGAGAAAGCTGCGATCGCGAACAATATCGAGGAGGACGAGGTTGACGAAGACGACGATATCGACACGCCTGTTTACTCGCATCAAATGTTCCCCGTGTTTCGATGGATCAAAGATCGTGATCATACACTTCCACCCTTCCGTGCCAGATGGTACTTTGTCGGCGAAATGTCCAAAAACGTCACACTGGGAGAAAGCTCAACCCATCAAGCGAAAGCCCAAACCGGAAGAGTTTAAGAGGACAGTCCCCGATCAACCGACGCTGGACGTTAGTGGGCGCATGACGGCACTGAAGGTTTCTGTTTTGTCAATCGAATGCAGGGCGCTCGAGACGGAGCCGTCGTCCACCGACAGAGCCAAGTCAAAGCGACGGCGGCAATGGTGGCAGTACCTGTAAACCTTCAGTTGAGCAGGCTCAACTCCAATGAAGATTGGTTCGCCAGTCGGTATCTCGTTGGCCCGTTTCGCGCGTTAAGGTCGTTGTTGACCAACACAGAGGGCGCCATCGCGCCGGAAGTGCAGATGATTGGGTTCGTGATGGGCTTCGAACCGCCAGTAACCGGCAAAATGGACGACGTCAAGCTGGGTAGAGACGGCAAGACTTTGGTCATCAACGATGTGAAGACTCTTTCGACGACAGACCTACCGTCGAACGCCGAACAAAAATACATCAAGCTGCAATTGTTTCTCTACTTACCATTGTTGCGCGATTTCCTGGCCGGAAATCTTGCACTGGACAAGCTGGGCGGAACATACGACTTCGATCCGGAAAAGGGTTTCAGTCGTTGTTTCCAAGATGTCAAAGCAGTGCTCTTCGACATACCCGATAAGAGCATCCGCGAACTCTACGGCGCTTTGGTGGAGTCGCTGAAGGAGTTGCCGAAAGAGATCGGGTTGACGGTCGAGTATAAGCTCCGACTGCCAGAAGACGAACCGAAGACCTTGCGGACAGAGCTACTAAAGTACGATGAAAAGCAGCTGAAGGACAAGATGACAAGCTTCTTTGCAGGACACTCCAAAGGAAGTGGACATCGAAAGCAAACGCTTATGACAAGCTTCTTCGGATCCAACAAAAAACAGAAGACCGAATAATTAGGCAGGGCCTAAAAGTACCTGCCGAGTCCTTTCGACTTGTTCTTGTTGCTCTGACCTGTCAAGACTATATTAACGCTATGTATACTTCGGTTTCTCCCTTGTTCATCAACATTTGTGTATTGGTGCACTTGTACGTGTCTAAGTTTGCTTAGACTCGAACAATACAAGTATGACGCACATTTGATATAAATAAATTTGTGTTTGTTGGACTGTGTTTTGAAAAATTACAGTACATAATTTAAACTATTTAAACTATTTAATCAAAATTTAAACCTTCTAATTCCATTCAAACAGTTTAAATGTATTCGAGAGATGTCAAAGTGTATCTCTAGTCTGGACCGGCATGTGCATTGAAATTACGGCCTATTTGCTTCCGGTCAGACCATTGCAACTTTCGGACTCTAGAGATCGATATCATTAAGGCCTTACATATACGCCTTCGAAGTACTTATCTCATCATAGTGCATCTGCCTAACTACTGCTGTACTGCTGGCAAAAGCTTTCCAGTGCCCCAAACAAGACATCCAGTTTGTAAATGGGAGCTATGGAAGCTCACTACTTACTGAGCCTTTTTGTCTGCGCTTATTCAGCAGTTGGACATCCGGTTTCTCGGTTTTCCGTGTCTTCCGATAGGCTCTTGGACCTGTCGCATTCTTTCGACGAAAACACCGTCTACTGGCCTACCATACCAGAGAATTCAACGTTCCACTTGAAGACTCTCCATGAGTTGATAAACTCGACCGATGGTACCGCTTACCGAGACAAGTTCTTCCAGGGGTCAGAGCATGGCGGGACTCATATGGATGCACCCTCCCACTTCTGGAAAAACGGGTAGGTGAAACGACCACTGGCAATAATTTTATCATTTTAGTTGTTATCGATAAAACGCTCGTTTTAGTTCTTCGGTGGAGAAAATATCTGCGGATAAGTTGATGGGACCTGCCGTGGTTATCGACGTCAAAGAAAAAGCAGCAACGAACCCGGTTTATCAAGTGACGATCCAGGATGTGGTAGACTGGGAGGAACAACATGGCCGAATTCCAGAGGGCGCTTTTGTCTTTATGAATTCCGGCTGGGACACTTTCTGGCCCGACAAGCAGACAATCTTCAATTTTGATAACACTTCGGGAACAGAGACTTATCATTTTCCGGCATTTCACCCGAACGCGACGGACTTCTTGGTTTACCAAAGGAGTATTAAAGGTCTGGGAGTGGATACTCCATCCACCGACTACGGCCAAGCAAAAGTACTCGGGACACACATAATCTTGGCTAAGAATGACTTGGTCGGATTTGAGAATGTGAGGAACTTGGGGAAGCTAACGCCGGCTGGAGCTCACGTCATCGCAATACCGATGAAGATAGTCGACGGAAGCGGAGCTCCTCTTGGTTTGCTTGGCGTAAATCCGTGAACTTTTCGGTAGCAACAAAATGCCGGTAGCTTCGTTGTCATCTTGCAGTACGTCTGAGCTCAAAACGGAATGTAGGCTACGTGTCTCAACCCTGTAGTAATATGGGTGTATCTTGTGGTTAACGTGGCATGGCACGAGATTGGGTTTTTCAAGACTTGTTCTAACAGAAATTTGTCTAGCTTTGTTTTTTCGCGGGTTTATAACTCTTCCAAGATGGCAGACGCTGTTAAAGCTGTCCTCCTCTTTTGGGCACTACGTCTCTGTATACAGGCGGCATTTGCGAATCCTGTTTCACGGTTCTCCGTTTCTTCTGACAAGCTGGTGGATTTATCTCATACTTTTGACAGGACGACAGTGTACTGGCCCACCTTGGCGGATAACGAAACTTTCCGTCTGACTACGATCGAAGACGAAACGCAGAGCGACGGAGTTAGCTATAGAATAAAATTCTATGAGGCAGCGGAACATGGAGGAACCCATCTGGATGCACCATCACACTTCTCTAAAATTGGGTAAGGAAAAAGGGAGCAGAATTTCAAAAAATATTTGACTTATATCAACCAAGAGTTTCTTTATAGACTGTCGGTGGAAAAGATTCCACTGGATAAGCTGATGGGCCCAGCGGTAATCATCGACGTCAGAGAAAAGGCAGCCAGGAATCTAGATTATCAGGTGACTGTTCAGGACGCTTACGACTGGGAGAAGAAATACGGACGGATCCCCAATGGTGCCTTCGTATTTATGAACTCCGGCTGGGATGCATTCTGGCCCGACAAGAAGAAAATCTTCAATTTCGATAACTCTACCGGAGTAGAAACCTACCACTTTCCAGCGTTCCACCCGAACACCACCGCATTTCTGGTCTTCCAGAGGTACATCAGTGGTCTCGGTGTGGACACTCCATCAACCGACTATGGACAAGCAGCAGTCTTCAAGACCCATGAGATACTGGCTAATAACAGTGCGGTGGGGTTTGAAAACGTCAAGAACCTAGGCAAGCTGGCGTCGGTCGGGGCTCACGTTATAGCAATCCCGATAAAGATCACTGATGGAACTGGAGCACCCTTAGGCTTGATTGGCATAAACCCTTGACCGAACATTGTGCGGCACAGTAAAGCTGTTTCGAAAACTCACAAGGTTGGATGAATGCATTGCAAAAGCCGGGAAACAAACTCGACCAGATGTCTTCCCTAAGAGGCGCAAGCTACCAACCAATCTCACTGGAAATGTGCGCCATGAGTAAAAACAATCCGATCGAGTTTGTTTGCCGACTCCCATTTTACGTTGTATTTATTTTACTGTTTGGGTTCTAGAGAGATAAAACCACAACAACCAACCGAGAACTGAAAAGTAACAAACGACAACAAAAGAAGCTGCCAAAAGACTAAAAGTGGGGGTAAAATGAACAAAAAAGTAGTCCAGCACGGAAAAGATAACCGACGTTGACGCGCACTCCCGAAGGAACAAAGTCACCGTAATCAAAATCGATAAAACATCAACTTGTTCCAGTAAAAAATGCAGCAGCACAGACAGCGCTGTGCTGTTCATCAAGACTGATCGAAATGCAGGATCGTGTAAGACTACCAGCAAAAGAGAAAGGAAAAAGATTTTGTTTCTTAAAGAGGGTAAAATATAAGAAAAAATATCAAGAAGATGAAAGGGCAGTGATTCCAGCTTCTCTCCAATCTCAACATACTTGAGATATAACCATCAGGCTTGTCCATCCTTCCAATCTTCGCTCACCCGTTACATTTACTTCTTCTTGCTCCAGGGAAGACTTCGACGCTTGGCCTCACTCTTTGACATTTCCGGCAATGTGCTGGCTCGAGCTTCGGGTGACGAATCGGATCCAGCAGCGGCACGGATCTGCTCTATCCAGGCGTTAGCTTCGTCCTGTTTGAAGAAAAAGGTTGTAGTCTTGCACTTTGACAACCCTCTGATCGAGCTCCAAAGAGACAACGAACAAAACACTTACTTCACTTCGCGCATCAAAGAGATACTGCGCGCCGTCAATCAGAGTGACGCGGAATGCGTGCTTTTTGGCATGATGCTCGATTCTCTCCACGGTTGATCCAGACAGATCTGTTGGCTGTTCGCCGTGGAAAGTCTTATCAGGAGCCTACCAAAAATTATAACATGGAACAGCTGTATGGACTAGGCCGGCCACACAATTCAAATAACGGTACGGATCAAAATACGTACAGATCTCATCGACTTCTCGTCGCGATAAACGAAAAGCTTGGTTCCTCTGACGACGACGTACATCTGAACCCAGGACCTAAAAAGACAACGGGTTGAGGTTTCCGACCTAGAGGCAAAAAGATGTATCAGTCTCTGGCATACCTGTCACTAGCTTTAGATCCACCAGCTGCGGCTTCGTGTTTCCGCGAAAGCGGTCCTTCGATGGCCATGCCTTCGTCGGTCCCAGATGGCAAAGTTGCGGCTTGGCCCGGAGAACCAGGTGAACCGGCGACTCCGCGACTGGTGCTGGGTGACATACCGGGAGTGAGGCGAACTATATACAGCAGGCAAATGTTGTCTTATTGCTGTCACAAGTTGGTACCCCTACAATTCTTCGCTGAGAGTGCAATTAGCCCAAAGGCTCTACCGTACCTCGTTCAGGAGTGGATGGTCCTTCGACTTCGGTAACACCGACAATTCGACCACCGGGAGTTCCAGGGCTGCCTGCATGTCCTCCTGCTCCATAGCTGCAAAAGAATGAACATCACAGCATCTGTGAACCCCGACTGAGCTGGAGATTCAACTAACCCGCCAGCACCTCCAACACCTCCTGCGCCTCCAGCTCCACCACGACCCGTCTGCTGCTCCAGACGGCGTTGTTCCGAGCGGCGACGTTCATCATCGGCTGTTCGGCGTTGTGACATGGCTTTGAGCTCCAGCTACACGTAGTAAGCAGTCGATTAAAATTACAGTTCAACGGGGAACAGATAACCATATCCATGTAAAATGGATAAACACTGGCTTACCGTGGTCAGACGTTTCAGGGCTTGGAAGCGCTCATCTTGAGCAAGGGCCGACTTTTCGAACGACTCGTGTTTCTTTATGAGGCGCTCCACTTCTTGCACGGACATCTGTCAAACGAAATCACATTTCACGAGTTTGGTAAATGACTTCACCGGGATCGCCGTTTCAAGTGGCGCACCTATTCATTGCTATTATCTGAGAGCGCACGCCACTTGGGAAAACGATCTGGGTGAATTCTTCCACCGGCGTTACAAATCACAAACTGACCCCAAGTTCCTGACTGAACAGATAAGGCTCTTGCGCAACCAGCCACGCTTCAGCCACTGCGGCATCACGAGCAAACTGGTAGACTTCCAAAACTACAAGGAGAATCATGTATCAGAGAAACGTACTATATCCCGAAGTGGAAGAAAGAAACTTACTGAGCTGTAGATGCTCCCATCGTTCGTCCCAACGAGTCATCATACCGCCGCGCGAGTTGACCAGACCTTGAAGCTTGTCCTTGATTTCGGGGCTGGCGTAGTGATTGCGAGCCAAGAGATCCTTGCCAAGCTCAATGCATTCGGCGAAGCTACTGTCTCGTGCATCGATCTCAGCACGAAGACTTTGGTGATTGTTCATCAACAGCTCAACACCGGACACATCGCGCGCTCGCTCTGACGTGTTCATCTGACGGTTGACATCGTCCATCCACAACATCAGGTCGCGGACCATGTTGAAGAACCTGAAACAAGATCAGCATAGTAAGACTTGATTCACAAGCTTTATCCACACATCAAACTTACCGGAAGAGGTCGCCGGTATCGGAAAGTTTGCTTCGGCGCAGGTCCACCATCTGCTGCAGTTGTCTCCAGGCGTTGATGACTTCCGCTTCTCGCACTTGGATCTCTCTCGCACGGTCACCGGCATAGGCGTTCAACAGCTTGGTCGATCGTTCCTGAATACCTTCGACCTGCTGTCCAAGCGGGACTAAGTCTTGTATAAAGGTAGCATGCTTGCGTTGTTGAGCAGAAATGGAGCCAGAGTCTCTTCCCAGGTCATCAGACACCGTGTTCATCTTCTCGTGAATACGGCTGAGGAGGTCTTTGCAATCCCAGAAGAACTTGTGTAGTTCGTAGGAGGCAGTCAGGAGTTGCTTCCTCGTCTCCATCAGCTCCCTTTACAAACAAAATAAGAACAGTGTGATTGATTTTGCGTTTTTTCAAGGGCTGTTTCACTCAGGTTAGTGCCCGGCACGGCCCTGAACCATTCCAGTCAGGTTCGTGCCGGATACAGCCTTCCTCCGGACTTCAACTTCACGCATCTTACGTCGCCATCATACTGACCTCAGGTTCTCCCAAGCTTCATTGATCCTGTCCTTCCATTGGGCGATGAGAGGAGCATCGGAATGACCAGCCCGTATGAGGCTGTTAGCGTCTTCGTTGGCCTGCCTGACGCGCTCCACACCGACAGCTTCCGTCTCTTCGCAAAATCGATCGAAGCGCTCACGGAGAATGGTAACGTGGTCGAAGTCGGTACCGAGCTCGTGACTGTTAGCCACGACTTCTTTCTCCGCGATCCACCGCTCGAGATCATCGATATCTCTTTGGAGGAGGAAGAGGCGCATGGTGTCCGCTCCGCGGGTGCGGCTTTCGGTGGAGAGATCTTTGAGACCGGCGTAAGTCCGCTCGATCTGCGTCTGCCGGCTTCGGACTTGATTGGCAAACGGGTTACCTTCACGAACCAACCTGCAAGAAAACTCCCATGAACAGAACTATGCCCTTGACCTTTCTGCCACATTTAGGTGTACAATACTGTCATCTCAAGTGGAGCACGTTTCCAGTGCCATTGGCTGGTAGCGTGCGTCACTTAAAACAATGGTTTTGTACGTTTCTCACAAATAATTTGTTGGACATTTTTCTACGCTTTCCCGAAATTTGATGAATGTACCTGTCAGCTTGCTCGCTGAGTTGGCGGATGGTTTCTTGATAGTCCGTCACGGCTTGTTCCGTAGCTTCCTGCTTTCTCGCGTTGGCTTGTGCGATGGACTCATCCTTTGGTCGTTCATCACTGAGCAAGTACAGTTCTTGCTCGCTCATCCAGGTCTCCGCTTCATTTGCGTCCGAGAAGTACTGCTGAGCCTTCTCGGATAGATCCAAACGTTTGTCGCGATCCTCGATGGCGTCCTTCAAGTCGTTCCATCGGGCGAGCAGGTCGTCCAGGAGCTCACGGAAACGATCACTGTCGGCATGCCGGTCGTCGATCAGGCGCTGGCCGACATCTTGGATAGCTCGAATGCGCGGCTCGTGGTTTTCGACTTCATGTCGGAGGTTGTTGTTCTGCTTCTTCATTCGCAGGACTTCGAACAGGTTGTTACCGACGTTCGGACTAGTGGCTTGCGTCATCTTCTGTTGGATGTAGAACTTCTCGTCATCGATATCGCGAAGGAACTGGAAGGCTTCCTTCTTCTTCTCGAGTTCTCGTCGACGTTCTTCGATCGGTCGTTGCAATCGACGAAATCTGCGAAAATGCATTACATAAAATATTCTTGATTCATTCAGGCTTTATTGATTTTATTCGTACTGTACCTTTCTTCGACTTCGTGGCGACGTTGTTTCAGTTCCTCCGTCTTTTCCGGCACGATCTCTTCCAGCTTGCTTTCGTGTCGCTCGAGCTCGCTGACTTGAGCTGCTCGAAGTTGCAGCTGGTTCTCCAAAACTTGCTGCTTCTGCATCAGGATGTTGACGGTGGTCAAGTCCTGGCCAGTCTCGGTCGTCAGAATCTGGGTCTCCAACTCAGTCACCCAGTTATCAACATCGTCGCAAGTCTGTTCGTAGATAGCCTGTCGGTTGGCATCGAAGAGACGCTCACCCTTACCGCGTGTAATGTCTTCCAAGTCTTGCCAGCGGGTATTCATTTCATCCAACGACCTAGAAAAGAAACCGTTTAGATGAAACAAGTGAGTAGAAAATACGGTCAGAGAACAACTCAGACACCTACGTTCCAATCTACCATGCAAAGTGTACGACAATCGTATACGGGTACGTGAACGTCACGTACCAACATACGCGTATAACGCACACGCTATAACACTTCGTGTATGCAGGTTCTTGAAAGCTAAATGTCATTCCGCATTGACTTACCGCCGAATTTCAGGCGTGAACTGTGGCTTTTCCCGCATCAAAGCTTCTCCCTCAGCTCTCAGTTCGTCCATGCGAGCTCGGTTAGCGGCGATCTCAGCTTCGAAAGCTTGGTGGCGAGTCCATTTCTGATGAGCTGTTTTGGCACTTCGGTAGTTCTCGTCTTCGACTTGGATCCTCTTGTTATTGATGAACTCGAGGTGTTCTTCGACGTCACGAAGGTACTGTTGAAGCTGTCGGGCATCTCGGAGCTTCTGGCCGATGGAGTTGGCGCGTTCGCGGTTAGCGTTGTAGCGCTCAAGAATGTTCTCGGCTTTGCGGAAGATCTTGTCAGCGGCGTAGTTACCCTCGCTTGTGAGACGCTCGGATTGACCGATGACTTGCTGGACCTTGTCTTGGTTGACTTCCAGAGAAGTCAAGAAGTCATCGTGGCGCTTAAGCATATTTTCTGCATCCTCCAGGTTTCTCTACATCAAAAAATTAGCATCTATTTCGAATAATACCTAAGCTTGAAGTGTCCACGTTAGTTCTGCTTACCGGTGTTTCATCGCGGGCCAAGAAGTTTTCTTGTTGACCGAGCAGCACTTCGCATTGCCTGGCATCACGCAAGAAAACTTGATAGCTTAAACTCTGCGCCAAGAGTTGCTGGCGATTCTCCCACATGCGGCCCAGCTCTTCCCATCCTTCGCGCAAGCCCTTCAGACGCTCGCGCAGAAGAATGTACTGTGGATCCTGCTGGTCGCGCGTCACCGTCTGACCCGTCTCCATCAGCTTGTCAAAGTCAGCTCTGTAGTTCTCGATCTCTTCCTTCAACTGCTTGTGAGTGTTTAACAAGCGCTCAGTCTCAGCCAAATCTTCAGGAAGTTCTTGCGAGGCAATGGTCACCTGTAAAAGAAAGTGCGGTGCGTTATTTCAGTGCGCCAGCTCATGGAGGCGCTAGGCGCTATCGTTACGTATTTCCCCGATAAATCGACGCAATATTCTGAGAGCAGTTCTCATAAATATTCTGAGGATTATCTAATCGACGAGAATGTTTAGTCTCTTAATTTCAAAACATGACACAAAACATTTTATACCTGAGTGCGTGTGAGCCATGATTGGAAGACATCCAAGTCGCGGAGGAAGTGCTGAAGTTCGCCGACTTCGCCCAACTTCTGGTCCTGTTCGCCCATCAACTGGTTCAGTCTCTGCCACTGTGACTGCAGGATAGCCACCTTCTCGCGGATAGCAGCAGCCTCTTCGGGTCGTTCTCGTTCGATCTTGGTAGCTTCCTCCAGCATAGAGTCCATCTTGGCCCGAATGGGTCCCATGTCGCGCTCGATGAAGCTGAGACGGCGTTGCAGTTTGATCAGGCCGCTGAGATCGTTCTCGATGTCTTCGGCGTCTTCGATAATGCGGATCTTCTCCTCGATCCATCGAGTGGTTTCTTGACATTCGATGCGGAAGGTCTGATAGCCGCGGCTCTTCTCCAGCTCGTCGCGTTTGTCGTTGACGTTGTCAACCAACTTGTTCCAAGCCAGGTTGAGACGGTTGCGACGACTATGAATTTCACGCGCATCGGGATGTTGAACGCTGAGGAGTCTCTCGGATACGTCGTTGATGTTCTGAAAACAAAAGCAATGAGAGTCTAACAACGATTCCTGAACCAGGATGACCAGTAGACAGTCTCGCCAAACGTCACAAGCGCCTGCATACCGGCTAATTTTATAAAAGAACAAAAAAATGTATGTAGGTTCCTGCTGCCGACGTTCACTCGGGCACCTAGATACCGTCATTCAGACTAAATGAACAGTCCAAATGTATGCAGGTGCCTGCAGAGCATATGGCGGTGGTCGACCAGCCGCCTAAATGTGATCGGCAGTACGATGCTTTTTCCACGTACCTTTACACGGTCGTTGATCATGCCCATCTCGTTCTCCAAGCTGCCGAAGCGGTGCTTCATGACTTCCACTTCTTCCATATCTTGCGTGGGTCCCATAGTGGCCAACATGCGATCCTTCTCATTGATCAACTGTTCAGTTGCATCAATATCCGTCAAGAGCTTGTAGAACTCCAGAGCGTCCAGGAGGCGCTGCTTCCTGACTTCAGCCAACCTCAACAGCTCGTCATAGCGATGCGAGATGTTATTCAGCCTGTCCCTCACTTCAGGTGAGTTCCTATCTTGATCACCCAGGCTATTGGCCTGTTCTTGTAGACTCTTGATAGTCGGTTCATATCGCTGCAAGTTCTCATACACTTCCTGGTGCTTTCTCAACAGCGACTGCACATGGCCTTCATCCCGGCCAATGTCGTCACTGGAGACCAGGCGGAGAGTATCCAGCATCCATGTGTCGGTATCGTCGGCATCCGCGAAGAACTGGTGGTAGTCCACAGCTTCGAGCAAGCGCTTCTTGCGGTAGGCCGACAGTTCCATCAAGTGCTCCCAGCGATCGTTGACGTCATTGATACGAGCCTGAATCTGCTCTGAGCCGAAATGTCCCTCGTTAACCAAGTCCTCGCCATTCTTAATCACATCCAGCAAATGCGCCTTGCGAGCATTCAGCTCGTCTTCCATCAACTATAACACGACAAGCAAACCCCAATGAACAAGTCATTGATCATACATAATGGAAAAACGCAGAAGAACAGCGATCGATAACGATTATACGTCACGAAACAACTGGCATGTCTTACGCGTTGTTTGGTCAGCAGAAGGTTGATGGAGGTCAAGTCGCGACCAATATCAGCAGACGACAGCATCTGTTCCTTCTCCTTGATCCAAGCTTCCTCTTCTGCAATATCCGAGAAGAACTGCCACAACTTGCGGGAGTCCTCCAGACGGTCTTTGCGTTCTTGCGACAGCTCGACCAAATCCGTATACATGTCTTCCAAATTCTGCATACGATCCACGACGACCTGTGGATCGACAGGGTGGAAACCTAGAAGGAAGAAAGTGGCTAATTCAACGAACTAACAACTCGCGTATCTCGGCTGGCATACCAATGCCTTCGTCGTCGACGAAGCGTCTGGCCGTGTTGTTCACCGCCTTGACACGATCACCGATGACAGCAATGTCGTTATCCAGCATCAAGTGCTTCTGTACCAGTTCCTCCACGTCCAGTAAGTGCCGTCCGTAGTCGTCAGAGACCAACCGGGTCTTCAGCTCTTCCATCGACTGCGCCACCTGTAGCATTTCCAGGAAGGTCTTGTGCATCTCCAAAGAGACATCCAGGCGTTGACGTCGAGCACGGAGGAGCTCCAAAAGGTAGTTCCATAACCGAAGAACGTTGTCCTTCCTACAAACACAACACAATCAAGAACCACGAACTGACTAGCGATAATTTAGCGGATCACACCTATCCTTCATGAACCTGAATACAGTGTGCCATAACATACAACGCGGTATGTGATATGCAGGTCCAGGCAACTCCACGATTTAGGAATTTCTACACCGCGATGAAGTAAGAGAACTTAAACGATCACGGAAATACACTATCGATTTCCTACAAAAAGTTTCGTGCAACTTCGGAAACGCCACGTGGTCTTTCAGTTGGAGAGGAGCGCACTTAAATAATCAGGCTAACTCTTAATGGAGTGGATAAGGGTTTAATTTACCGTGTATTGATACGCTGAATATCATGGTAATTTTCTTGCTCCAGTTCTTCCGCCACCGAGATGACGGCTTGCACACGTTCTTCATATGCAAAAATGTCCGTCTCAATAGCTTCATGCTTCTTGCTGGCGGCATCGACCGATCCCAGATCCGTCCCGAAATTATCCTGGGCAACCAGGCGCTGGTTCTCACTCAGCCATGTCTCACGCATGCCGGCTTTGCGATCGAATCGCGCGGCAAGTTGTTCCAGCTTCTCTTGCCTGAGAACACAGAAGAGAGTTACTTTCAAGTCCACACAGCAATCAACCTACGAAACTGGTCGACCTAATGTCCGTTGGAGCGAATCAGGCATGCGTCAAGTTCCTGGATACTGCAATCATCTACCTGCATACCGGTTCACTGTTCAAAACATGGCACGTGAAATATGCAGGTGGATGAAATTTGTATCGATCTATCTTGACGTCGTCCTAATGACAATAAGATGGTGAAAGAAACAGGCCGCAATAATCGTACATTTGAAAAACATCAATCATTCAACAACTGTCTCGTTAAAAGACCCAGTCTGAGTGCCTGACCTGATAAGTTCCTCACGCAACGCCAATTCCCTCTCGTGTTCAGCCCGTTCTAGTGCCTCCCAGGCATTGTTGATGTCGGCAATGGACTTGGCTTGCGGGGGGATGTAAGCACGCAAGTCATGGGCACGCAACTTGCTTTGAATGGCAAAAAGTGTCATTTCCAAGTTGCCCTTCTCCACAAACTTGGGCGGCTTCTCCACGGTGCGATATGTATTGAACTGCCCTAGCTGCTGCTGCACACCCGGTAGGGAGTTTGCAAAGTGGCGATCGTTCAGCGACTCGATCGTCTTGCGAATCCATTGCAACAAGTCGGTGGTTAGACGCTCGTAAGTATATGCGTCCTTGTCAGCTTCTCGGGCCACATCCACAATCTGCAAAAACGAAATTCATAATTAAATTGAGAAATAGGAGCTCAACAAATGACAAATGGCGCACAATACTGGTTAAGACGCTGAAAACGTGCGCCACTTGAAAACTCGACAGGGTTGCTTTTCAAAGTGGCGCACGCTGCTCGTCAATAACAATGGACATCCGCCAGTTGAGACAATGATATGGTGAAATGGTCTGCTGACGTCACAAATTCTGACCAAAACAGGAATAAAAAATATTCTCTTCGAATTATTAGAGTAAACTTTACGTGCTCGGTGGTAAACTTTTGAGTTCCTCAACAATTTACACAGTGTGCTGCAGTGTAAATATTTGACGATACGAGCCTTTTGCCGTAACTCAGTTTACCTTGCCAATGCGACGACCGTGAACAGTATCAGCGCGCATTTTGCTGAAGTAGTGATAGTAGGTGACGACATAGGTGATGATGGATTTCTCGTCTGGATACTCAACAGCCACGTCTGGAATAAGAACAAGGGACCTGTCGATAACCCGCCGATCTTTGTCATCTTTGCTTAACAGTTAACAAACAGCATACCTTCGGCATCGATAAGTTTGGCGATACCCAGTTTCTGTTCGGCCACGTTGAATGCATTGTTGAGGTTGTAGATGGCTTGGTTCTTGCTCAGCTTGTCATACTGGATGAGGTCCTCACGATGACGATGGATGAGCGCGTTGAACGCCAAGCCATCACGCCAGCTTGTTGTAAAGTTTCGCACGTTGACATTAGGATATCCGGCAGTCTTCATCTGGCACCATAGGAGCAGGGCGTCCTTGGCGGATTTTGTCTCTCTGCTTTCCACTTCTTCGATGATGATATCTTGGATCTATGAAGTGAAGATGACCATGTCATAAAATAAATCGTCCTCAAAAACTAGCTCCACAAACAGCCGCCAGCAGCATAAACCGTGCGACATGTCCTGCATACCTAGACACCATGGCCTGACCATAGCACTATGTATGCAGGCGCCCGGAACCAGTGCGGCAAGTACCTGCGTACGAGGAGCCACGGCACCATGTACAGTATGCAAGTACATTAAAGACGGACTCTGTCTGGTAAGCTTCTCTGTCTGTTTGGTCAACACTTTAAAGGCTATGAATGCTGGGATATAACAATGCTTACCTGGAAGCGAAGAATAATGGTCCAAATGAGGCCCAGCGTGAGTCGCGGATTTCCATCGACAATGTCGTGCGAGCCCAGGTTCTCGAGGTGGACATGTTGGTCTCGGAGGAACTGCAGCGCCTTGTCCACATTCTCCAAGCAATGGATTCGCATCTTTCCACGTGTGGGACGAGGCTGCAAAAGAAGAGCCAAAGGTCATAATCGTTTTGATGGTGGGGTCAGTGAGGCTAAGTGAGTCAGAATGGGGTGGATGCAGAGACGCATTGAGCCATTACTGATAAGATTATTTGTCTCATTAAAAGTGCACTCAAGAAACGACCAGACAAATTTCCTTCAAACAAGCCAGCCATAAACGACCAGAACCACTTTTTGAATTACCCGCTTAGCAATGTAATAAAAAAAGTGTCGTCGCGAAAAGTAAACACTGGGATGATTCCTCGTATTCCGTCTCAAAGGCCTATTTCAGTATTCCGTGCATTAATATCCATCCAGCGGTTCTCCCACCCGCATGTACAAAAGCCAAGACTCTGTACTAACCAATCGTTCTCCCGACAAAACTTCCAGCAACTTCAGAATCATCTTTCCATCGCGTAAGTCCGTGTACAGGTCGTGAATGCGGCAACCGACTCTGATGAGGTGGGAGTTGACCCATTTTGTGAAGGTCTTCTTCTGGACGGTCTCTCGCTCGTCTGCAACAGAAACATAACAACACATTAGCATATCCTCCGTACGAATTAACAACTGTAAAATCAATCAGTCCGTGTTAGAAGCTTCCTGCTGGAGCACCTTTGTACTTCTTGACGATACGATCCATCACGGCTTCCTGCACACGGGTCATGTCATGGACACCAGCCGCGGGTGCGACCTCCACCATTTTCGGTTTTGATGTATTTTACAGTCTGGGGCCGAACCGCCAAGGCCTCGAAACTGGAAGAAGGTTATTCGATAACACAAAAATTCCAGAAAACTCGAAATATTCCGAATGCAAATAGTTTGGGCATACAGAATTTCCTCAGTTGGTCCTCAGGGATATCAGGAAAAAATTGTTAGATGGGATCCAGACAATTGCATAAGAGTCAAAGCAGAAGAAAAGCTGGCTACGATGCCATAAAAGGCTCACAAACGATCTTCCTGTTGCCTAATGCCAGTCAGTCATCGAGCTGGGGCTGATCTTTTGGGAGCACTCCTCACATCAAAGCTGGATCGAGAGGTCCATGAATCCACAGTCACAACGTGAAGCCATGCAAGAACTGCCAGGATGTGTACTGGTGTGTGCTTGCATGCCGGATGATGAATGCTTGATGGCTCGACATGAACACAGCCCCGGCCTTATCAGTCCCCTCAACAAAGATGGAGAAAGCAACAGTCCTTGCCTCCTATCAGGAGCAAAGTTTGATTACAGTTGTGCTGGTATCGGGGATAGGCTTCGTTGGCTCTCAAGCACCTAAACACACGCTGCATGTCTCCAAAAGAATTTTATCTCCCCGACAACTTACTGTCGTTATCGAAAGACGACAGACATTAAACTTCAGGCGTCCATTTGGTCACGGTTTCGTCTCCTGCAGTCCATCTTCATAATCTGGCGTCCTTTCTACAGTCAGCCCTGCTCACTCGGCGCACCGAAACATTGCATTCTCGATTTGAACTGCGGGACGCGCCTTGCAATACCAAAGTAATCGATTGGACATCGGACCTTCATCTTCCGTCGTTGCAAGTCTCCTCTCAAGTTCTCGGTTGTGCAATTCGATCAAAATGTTAAAGGTCCTCTGTTCAGTTGACTGTTGTCAAAACTCAATTCCTCTAGTGAATTCGTTCACAATCGTCTAATCAGCATGTCGTACAAGTTCCCACCCTCAAGTACCCGACTGAGGGCTGCGTCCTCATATCTTATAGTTCTCTGTAGCCTTCTGCGGCATGCACGTGAATGACATAACGCGGAAGGTTCTACACGGTAGTAGATGTTCTAAGCGAGCCGCAGGGCTGTACAAACATTACCCGGACAGAAGTTGCTTTTCTTTCGACTAGAAAGGCCGCAATCTGACGCTAATCTGCAAACTCATCGCAACCACTTGTTCCGCAGGGACTCATCCGTCGACACTCAAAAATTAGGCCGCCAAGCAAACCATCATATCCGAACTTCTATTAATTCCATCTCACAAAACGAGCCCTTCTCTTCATCTGGCTGAACATCGGGAAGAAACTGCTGTCTGTCGAACCTCAAGACTGTCTGCCTTATAGCGAGATTCAGACGAAGAATTTATTATGATTACCATCAGGTAGTTTTTAGTCAAAGAGCCGGAAATGACGCTTACCCGAAAGTGCCTTAATTCGTATCCGTTCGAAGATCTTGGCCGAGCTCAGTCCCCCGTCGTCGTATTCCCCATCGGTGCCGTAGCTTGTAGTGGTGGTGGTCGTTGTCGTATAGTGCGTAGTAACGCCATTGGTTCCATTGGTGGTGATGGTGGTAGTTCCGCCGTTTGTGCCCACACCATTGGTGGCATGTCCGTCGTGTTCCCCCACACTGGTGGTCCAGTGGCTGACCGTCGTCCTGTCCGTCGTCATGATGGACTCTTTCTCTCTACCCGAACGTCGGGAAAAGTTCCACCGGATGTAGCTCCTCGATCGATGGAAGGATGCTCAGCTCATCCACGCGCTAGACGTTATGGATACCTGCAAAAGGGGACAGACGATGGTGAGCATACCTGGATGAGCACATAAGAGGTACAAAGAGCATATCGATCGAAGGTATTCCCGTGGTCCCCAAACAGGCCCGAGTAAGCTTCATAAAGAGTGTACCTTTGAGGTGAAAATCGACCGGACATCCTAAGGAGGCCTGTGTTTGTCCGTATCATATTCTCAGCTGGGGTTTTTAATCAATACAGCGCGTTGTACCAAGGACAAATACCGCTGCTCGACAAACAGATGGTTTCTGATTACTATTCAATTGTCAAAATGGAAATCTGCCCTGCATCCATTTTCTTTACAACAGGTAAAGTAACTCACTTCAATCAAACAACAGAATCCAGCCAGAAACCGAAGGGGTCTGATCTTCACTATATAGTGCTGCCATCTGTATGCACACAAGCTGCGGACCCAAAAATCGATAGCAGAATTGCGGAGAATCTCCCGGGTTGTTTCCGAGGTTCGCGTTAGGCCGGAAGAAGAACGCGTCATATGAAATGGATAGTGAACTGATTGGTCTTTCACGATTAGCTAGTCTGAAAAACCTGACGGATTAGCTCACTTATCTGGAGATCGTGCCGTACCTCGCGGAAAATAAGAAGTCAACGACCGTGGGTACTTTGCTTCCAACCGGTTTCACAACCACGAATTGCTTGCCTGCAAAATCCCAGACAGCGTGTTTTCATTCCTGACAATCCATACAATGCACTTGTCTCATTGGTTATGACAGCGGTAACAAGTGTCGCGCAGAGCACCCTGGAGCTCTCACTGCGTCACGAACTGGCTCCTCGTGCAGGTTAATTACTTGCCACACTGTGGCGGCACCATCTGCTACCTTCAACACGCCCAAGAGCTTTTCACATAAGTCCGTAAACTCAACTGCAGAGTCCTATTCGGTCTGGCCTCCCGGATTACAAAAGTGAGCGAAGTCCCAAATATCGCAAACGAGATCGCGCGGACGATCCCACTTTCATTCGCGCAGACGATTTCAGGTAAGAGATCGGTGAAGCCAAAAGAGTATAACTTAGAGCGTAGCGGGTAATGACAGACCTAAGGTGAGGTAGGCAAAATCAGCATATACCACCAGCTGGCGTTCCATATTTGCGCAAAAGTGTAATGGCGGAAGTTGAATAAGCTTCTCTTATGAAAAAAGTCGCATGGTACCACGCCATATCACGCTGCGCGGTTGATGTTAACTCACCGAAGCGAGTGACAATTTGTTTGGCTTCAGTCAAGCGAAAGATGTATGATTGACTTTCAGGTTTTTTTCTCTAAATCAATCTAGCTCAGCGAAGCACTCTCCGCTCATCCTCCACGGTTACCCTACGAAGAACCTTCCCTTCATAACTCCCTTCAACCAGGAAACGTATTTCCTGCAGCTGACGACGAAATTCTGTCTGACAGCAGCTCTATCAAAATATTTCGACCACTCGTTTGCAGTCGCCTTGAACGAACGAAGAAAAATGGACGACCGCGATAGAGTTGAAGTTAATTCTTTTCCTAATGGATTCGCATTCCGATCCTGGACGTATGCCGTGAGACTCAAGGCACTGTCTATGCTTGACCGCTTTTCTTCGCATTACGATTGAGGCGATGAGCAAGAAAAGTCATTAACCATGGCCAGCTTCCCATCCCGAAACTGTAAAGCCATTTTACGCCATTCTCCCATCATCACAGCTCACAAAAGTTACTGCATAGCCTATAAATTTCCCTGCAGAATTAAGAGGCGTTAACTCAAAGCCAGCCTTGCCCCCATTTCAACAGTTTCGGTTTCCTCTTCCTTCTAGGCCTCCTTCCCCCCACACAACAAGTCTCTTCGAATTACTCGCAAACACATCCCGATTTCCAGAATGATCCGAGTTACTCGGAATCATACACAATATTCTTCCCCGGTTCAGTCGCGCAATATCTTCCATGACAATACTCTAGGAAATTACGAATTTTAATTGTAGTCGGATTATTCTTCTCAACTCCTTATAGACTAGTTTTACTGTGAGAGTATTCGAAGCTGATTCGCTATTCGTCATAGGGATATTTTCATTAATCGGGGCCGAAGGGGAGCAGACTCCTTCCGTCACATCCTGCATGAGGCATCGGTCGATTGCCCGCCATTCCTTATTCATGGACAGGACGGATCACGGATAGATACCCACTGGCAAAAGTGAAGCCTATAGTCACCATAAAGTTTCCATCTGGCTTCGAGCAAACGGACGTGGCAGTATCATCAAGGGCGACAAGCTGCAGCTACTCTAACATCGGGGCATATGTCTGCGGGATCTTCCATATGCATTTACTATCGATTATGGCCAGTTGATAATTTTATGCTGCTTGCAAAACACAACGACATGGGAGGATCCCCATACCGCACATCTCCCCTATCAAATGTACCCTGGTCCCAGTTAGTTCTGCTCTACCAGACACCTCAAGTGGACGATCGACCACAAAAAGCTCTCGCCATCCTTCCATTCAAAAAAACCCTTCACCTAATTTTTTCCCTTAGAATATCCATTCATACGTAACACGTAAAAGCCTCTTCAGAAGATAAACGGCGGTAAAAAAATCCAGGTCAAAAGCATTTCAAATTGTTTTCTGCCATTTTGAACACCCTTACGTCCGTTGTGTCAAGATCGAAGATTCTTCTCTAAGAGGTGCACTTGAGCAAATTCGAAGGGGGAATTTGTATTCGTACTTCGACTCATGCCAATGACTAAAGCCAACACAGTTGTGTTCTTTCTGGTCGTTCATTAATATCGTTCGAACGATTCTGATAACTGGCGACCCTTTCTACCAGATCTACTTTCCATCTACTTTCCGAAGCCAGTCAACTGCACGTCAGAATGGAAGACCTCCTCCGCGTTCTGCATATAAATGATGCCATTATCCGAATGACAGTTTGTGGCCCATGTTCCCTCAGCAAACCATCCCACTTTCTAGTTCAGTTCGCGCATCAGCATACAATGTCATGTCGGCATGCATGGCGATGGCGCGGGGACCTCAATCACGTACACCAGCGATCCCAGACATTCCATCAACTCGTTGCAAAAGCCAGCAACAGCCTTGAAAGTACCGACCACGACCGCGTTATTGATTGAGGATCGTCAACGAGGAACCCTCTCTTACAAGGTACGCGACACAAACCTGGCATCAAAGACAGAGTCAACCGCTGCATTCACCTCTAGCTTTTCTCAAGACCACTCTCGAGTTTCCGGTTAAATGAAGTGAAGATGTATAAACAAGCCAACTTGCTGACAGTACACTACATGCCAGAGGTGAAGCTACACCGTTGTTATCGCCAGAACAAACTTGGCTTATCCAACACCAACTTGAATACACAGTTTCTACAATGTCTCCTTGGAGTCTTCCTCCGCGACGACCTCCATCCATATCCATCAGGACTGATCACTTACACCGAGAGTATGGAGTGTTCAACACGCTCGCTGACGTCAACGCCGCCATTACAAGCTGTTTGGTAGTGTGACTATGGTGTCTCCTACGCTGAGATACGCTCGCATCCCAGACTCACACAGCAGCTGCCTGCCTTGCTCCATCCGCCCTGTCGCCAACTGGAGCAGGCTTTAAATGATCCCTCAAAGATTCCGAAAATATCCCTGCGTCACACAGAATCAATCAAGAGCTGGCATGTTCTAGACTCTTGTGTGTGACTATACAAACTCTTGAAAACTATCGCGGTCACGAACTAGAGCATAACCCATCTCAACTGGCGCACCACCAAAACCCACTTCCCAAGTCAACCCGCGCAGACGGAGTAACACTTCCCCGATCGGATCGCGCACCGTTCAGCAGGTTTCACAAGAGAGTTTTCACGCACCAACAAATTACAACTGCGCGAAGTCATGGGGAGGGGAGCGGGAATGTTGAGAATTTCTTTCGAAGACCCTGGATGTGAAGTTGGCTGTCAGCAGTTCTCCAGACTAAATCTTTGCAATAGGCACATTTCGTCATAGGCGAGCAATCAACTCTTCACATCGCCGAACTTCGTACATTCTGCATTCCTACCTCTCGATAAATAAGTCTGTGAAAGCGCTGTCTTGCTGACCAGTGGTTACTTCACGAAAGTTCTAGCAAGACACGCAACTTGCCAGCCCTCCTTCCATGTGCGATGCACATGGCGGCAGCGAAATTCTATGGCCGCAAGTTAAAAAGCGCCCCACGCTATTCAACATTGTTATTACATAAGACCGAGGGTTGCTTCAGCATTACGAAAGCGGCATAAAATATCGACGAGGTTATTTGCACGTCGTGCCAACAAGCCCTTCTTCAGCCGAAGCTATGCCATGCCTCAGCGGAAATCCATACAAACTACTAAAAGCGAAACTACTAAAAGCCCAGATAGTGTCGCTCGACAAGAATTTCACAACCCTCGATCGTTGCTGATGTGGTGGGTGATTACTCATTTCCCTTTCCTCAAGCAAGCGCATTCACAATTACATCTTTCATCCCACCAAAAGGACGTAATAAATTAGCAAGCCAGACATCCTTCACGAGTAAAATGCGTAAAATGTCTGCACGCAACCGAACAACAGACATTTTACTACCAGGTCCACGAGAAGGTACCTCTATACAACAGCCGCCCACGTCAACTAGCGCACTAATCCCTGTCTGCGGCTATTGATCTGAGCATGTGCAACGGACGCGCGCAGATGAGCTGCTGAGAAGCGCCCCTGCGCGAGTTCGTCAAAGCGACGGGTGAACTTTAGACCAACTGCCCAAATGAAGTCGCGAATCTTCGAGTAATTAGCTCCATCACTGGAAAAAAAAGTCTAAACTCATCCATGAACGAACCCTGGAAATCACCGAAGTGCCAACCTAGAACGGCGATAAGAAGCCACAAAGCAAAGAGACACTAAAGTACAATCAAGGACAGATACGCTCATTATCTATCTCGAACAAGCATGCATGTTGAACTTACCAGACAAACTTTGTTGTACGTGTAATCCAGACAAACGTTGTCGTCCAGAAAGGTGACAATGTCAGAAATTACGGTCCATCTTTGTCGCAGGAGAAGAGTACTCCAAAGAGCAATGACTTGCGGTGGAAGGCAAAGGCTTATTCAGAGCTCCCCGATTCTCCGTTCTGCTGCAATAATATCGGTCATTATGGAATAAACTGTTGTACACTGTACCGATCGTCGTCTCGAAAGCAGTAGCTGGCTGCTGCTGGGGTCGGGTGTTATGATGAAAACTGGTTCCGTCGCTGCTAGACAGACTATTCATACACGAGAGACATTTTCTCTAGCTTACGCGTAGTCTTGTTTTGGTAACTGTGTGCTCGCTCGCTCTCGCCCTTTCTGCCTCTTTACCCAACGATATTCCGCGTCCACGTTGCTGCGCGGTGCTGCTGCCAACCAATGGCTAGAATCCAGGAACGCCTGCCTCGGCTAGTTTATGTGCCTACAAAGGGAGGAAGCGAGATGGAACCAAAGTCGAGCGCCAGCTGTACAAATTTTCCAATCGATATTGCGCAGCCACAAACCGGTTTTACAGCAACCCGTCGCACTCACTTGGCTTGCCTCGCAAACGCTGCCGAAACATCCAGCCAGACTGGTCGTACAGCAGCGTCATCAAGTTGTGCAACTGGGGTACTTATCCGCAAAGCATGTCTGCAAATGAAAGATCCGAAAGTTCCGCGGTCTGATTTACTCGTTCGATAACAAAGAGCAGAATAAGCATTAATGTGATTACTATTACAGTACCTTCTTTGATGAACGAAATTTGAAGCTCAGTAAAGACCTGAAGGTTCTAATTGGCACTGCACGCGCGGCGCAGAGATCATGATGGTCGAGCTGACTCGAGGCGGCAACGCTAGCAAGCAGTGATGAGCTGCTAAAAGGGGCCTGCACTTGCACGTGGCCTGCCAAAACCGCAAGCCGTCAGAAATGGCGTTTGATTTATCATTATCAAACAGCTGGTATCGTGTACGTGGTGCAGACTTCCACACGGAGACACCCGGTTCAAACTATCTCGCTCGCGGTTTTTGCGACCCAAATGGTTACTTGTGTTTGGTGAGACGGTTTTCTTTTGTTGCTCGGATTCCTTGATTGAATGAAGAGCTGATTTTGAGTTTTGTTAGTGGATTACATCACATTACGTACGGTATATAATCGACGTACACAATATTGGTACTACCTATTTATTAGCGGAACGTAGTCGCTCAATCAGTGTGTTTGACGTTCCGGCAAGGCCCCCTTTAGCAGCTCACGTATGCCCAAACTCCATTTGAACTTTGAAGTTTTGATTTTTGAACAACACAGACCGGAAATGGTACTACATCACACACAACATGTTATGCAAGCCGGTTACCGGACACATATCGGCATGGATGTACCGGGAGGAACATAAAATGGCTTGACAAACTGCACTGCGGCAGGAAAAGTTTGGCAGGCCGATGCAAATTATTGTCCCGGTACATCCATGCCAGCCTGCCGGCACATAAGAAAAGACAGTATGACGGTATGACATTACACGTGATATTCATCACACTCTCCGGAACCTGGACCTGTTGCTCCCGACATCTCTCGATCTCTGGACCTCATCGTTCCCAAAGTGCTCGGAAGATTTGATGTGAGAGGTAGATCTGAAACAAGCCTTCCATTACCTGGATGCGAATCATCCGGAGGGCTACCAATCTGCCGGCTTTTGTCTTTCCTCCGTCCTCGAAGGGTTGCTTCGGGAGTCCCGAATCGGGACTCTACAGTCTACACTCTGAAAGCATAGAGCGCCGCTGAGATCAAGAATGCTCTTGTTCCACCTGTCGATGCTGATTTTCTGTTCGCCCTTGGCTTCTGCACAGTACGACCCTCAAGACTCTCCCGGTCGCAGCGTGTTCGTCCACCTGGTAAGGTGTCTGCGTTGTCTTCTGATTCCATCTTCCGGTCTTCGGTAGACGTCTGGATTGTGTTGTTCATATTACACTATCATCTTGTTGTTATATCGAACCGTAATTCAACTCTGAAGGAGCTTAGGGTTTCTCATTGTAGTTTGAGTGGAAATGGACCGATATCGCGGCAGAATGCGAGCGCTTTCTTGGACCGAAAGGTTTCGGCGGAGTTCAGGTAAGTACGCGTGCCCAATGTTCAGGTGCCCAACAGGACGTCTGCGTGCGAGGTTCTTCAGCTCGTGCCATCCGAACAGTTGGCCTAGTCTGGAGCTCCGACCAGCTGACCTAGTCTGCTTGCAGGTTAGTCCGCCGAACGAACATCGGTTGATAACCACTCCACCTTATCCCTGGTACGAGCGATATCAGCCAGTAAGCTGGAAGCTGACTTCTCGCTCGGGGACCGAAGCTGAGTTCAAAAACATGGTCAAGCGCTGTAACAACGCTGGAGTTCGGTAAGTTCTTTCCGGCAAAATTCTAATAAAGTCTTCCTTCAAAAGCGGTGGTGTTTCAGTATCTACGTTGACGCGGTGTTCAACCAGATGGCTGGCGACCGCGGAGTGGGATCTGCAGGAAGCCCCTACGACTCGAACAGCTTGTCCTACCCGGGAGTACCTTTCACTCCATCCGATTTCACGAACAGGTATAATTACCTCGAACTTCATCCGCTACATCCACTCATCACATGCTCGTGATCGCTTGCTGTAGGTCGGAGTGTCACACACAGTCCGGAGACATCTCGAACTACGACGATCCGAACGAAGGTTTGTACCTACGTATTCATAATATCATACAGCGGTTCTTTGTCGATTCCAAGTACAAGCTTCACGGACATATAGTCGACTACGTTCTTAGCGCTTTCTCATTCTTTTATTTGCAGTAAGAAATTGTCGGCTTCTTGGTATGCCGGATGTGGCGATCTACAAGGAACATACAAGGAAGATACTGGAGAATTACCTCAACAGGCTCATCGACATCGGAGTTGCCGGCTTTCGTATTGATGCGTAGGTACCGTATTACTTATTCTTGATTTCAAAGACAGAAAATTAAACGATGGAAGCATAACAAAGCTCGACTAACGGCGGTTTTTCTGTGTAGAGCAAAGCATGTGTGGCCGGAACACTTGAAGGGTCTGTTGACTTGTCTGAAAGCTCTGAATTCCAAATGGTTCCCGGCAGGCGCGCGTCCCTTCAGTGAGTTCAGTGTCGTTGGTGTTATATAAGTCTAACTCGCTTCTTCTAAGATAGAAGTTTGCATGAACTATCTTATTCTGCAGTATTCCAGGAGGTGATCGATCAAGGAGGGCAAACCGTCAAGAGCATCGATTACACCGGAAACGGGCGTGTCACCGAATTCAAATTCGGTCTCCAGCTTAGCAAAGGCGTGATGAAACGTGACGGTATGCTGAATTTTTTGAAGCACTTTTGGAAGTGAGGAGGCGTGTTCACGTTGGGTTGTCTTATTGCAGGTCAGATGCTGAAATATTATAGAAACTTTGGAGAGGAATGGGGACTCTTGCCAACTGATAGAGCGGTCGTTTTTGTTGACAACCACGACAACCAGCGAGGGTATGAACCTATTTCTGCGTGTTTCGTGCGTGAGTTGGAGGTACATATGTTGAACAGTGGTTTCCTTACTTGGACAGGCACGGTGGAGGAGGGGACGTCCTGACATTTCGTTCGCCTCGCGAGTACAAGATTGCCAACATTTACATGTTAGCACATCCCTATGGACTGCCCAAAATTATGAGCAGCTACTTGTGGCCACAAAACATCCAAAACAATGAAGACAAGAATAACTGGGTTCGTAACGGTTTCATCCAGAATCTTCATTCTCCATCATGCTCGACATTTACAGTGGAAAAATAAATGATTGTCAACCTACTACTTACAAGTTCGTATCGATTCAGATCGGACCTCCGAGTGACAAAGACGGAAGAACGAACGATGTTGAGATCCACTCGGACGATAGTTGTGGTGGTGGGTGGATATGCGAGCACCGATGGAGGTACGGACATACTTCTTCGTCTTTCTTAGCTGTCTGTAGCGAGGACGTAAGTAACTCACTAAGTTGCTCTTATTTTTCAGGCAAATTACGAACATGGTGGCGTTTCGGAACATTGCCGGTAACAGTTCTTTGGTACATTGGTGGGACAACGGTGGGAACCAGGTAGCTTTTGGGCGTGGCAGTACCGGCAAAACGACCGCCTTTGTCGTGATCAACAATGATAACCAGAAAATGCAGAAACAACTGCAGACCGGTCTTCCCTCTGGAAACTACTGTGATGTGATTTCGGGCAGCCGACAAGGGAGACTTTGTTCGGGGAAGTTGATCAGGGTCGACGCCGACGGTATGGCCATGTTTTCTATCGATAATCATGACGAAGACCCTGTTGCGGCTATCCACCTAGACTCGAGAATCTGAAAAAGTTTTACTGCAAAGAATATTCAGTTCATAGCTACTCTCGAGGATTTTATTTTCGTTTTCGACTCATAACCCTGTCTTTATATTTTTATGGCGGAATAAAATCATAATCTTATGGGAGCTCGACAAACAAACGAGTCAACGTTGTTCTCTCAAGTGGCGGACGTTCTTCATGTGATTGGGTAGAAGCGTGCGCCACTTGAAAGATAACTTTTGTTGAGTTGCATGCCGAGCTCCCATATCTCTCACAGCAAATCCATATGGAGAATATCATCGAAATAGACGATTGCGTTTGTTGCTGTTTTCTTCTTGGGACGCAAGGTCCACCTTGCAGCGTGATGACGTGGATATCGCGCGTCTTTCGTCGGCAGATATCCGACTGGCTCAAGTGGAGATATGACGAAGGTCATGATGGTTTCCCGAGCATTCTGCAGGTTATCTAACTGTATATAAATGTGCTGTAAGCAGCTTCTCGCACTAGTGTACCTAGTTAGCTGGTGACTTTGGCTTTTCGTCGAAAGTCTCGACTAAAGTCATCATGTGGTCCCTCGTCGCGACCTTTCTGGTTCTTCCGGCCGTCTTTGGCCAGTACGAACCCAATGTGTGGAATGGCCGTTCCGTTTACGTCCACTTGGTAAAAGTTATTTCTAATATCCCATGCTCTGGCTTACCTATTTCCCTTTACAGTTTGAGTGGAAGTGGACGGACATTGCCGCAGAATGCGAACGCTTCCTTGCTCCGAAAGGATTTGGTGGCATTCAGGTAGAACTAAGTACAAAAGCTCAGTTTTCTCCCCAACCAATACGATTCTAAACTCTTGAGAATATCTTTAACAGTGAGTTTTCCCTGCAGGTCAGTCCGCCGAACGAGCACAGAATCATTTACGAAAACACGGTCAAGTACCCGTGGTACCAGCGCTACCAGCCGGTCAGCTATAAACTCAACTCCCGATCGGGAACGGAAGCCCAGTTCATCGATATGGTCAGGCGATGCAACAATGTCGGGGTTCGGTAAGCCACCAGCGCACAAATTTCGGCGAAACAACTTACAGTTTCCACTTCCAGTCCAAGAGCAGACCGAAAGTTGGAAATTTATAACTTCTTTGAAACTCATCCGGTAGGGAGGTGTGATGGAAGGTATACTCAGTTCGTACCCACTGTATAGTATCACACCTCCGAGGCTTCGGACCATCGCGTAAAGTGGACTCTAATTTCTTGCGAATCATTGCGTGATAAGGAATGAAAGGGTCTTTTATCTTTAACCGTCAAGATGCTCTGTAATCGGGTTTCATGGTAATTTTGTTTGTCTTGCAGTATCTATGTCGACGCAGTTATCAACCATATGGCCGCAAGTAGCGGTGTTGGCACGTCGGGGAGCTCGTACAACTCCAGGACAGAACAATATTCAGGCGTTCCGTTTGGTCCCCCAGATATGACAACACGGTGCGATTCGTTGTACTTCGGTGACGTGAAGTTTGACGATGCGAGCTCAAAGTTCTAAATGTCGTCTGCTTGACGACCTTCAGCGTATCGTTTGGTGTTGTGAGATATCAAAGCTGTGTCTCACTTTCCGCAGGTCGGAATGCCCCACAGCCAGCGGTGATATCGGGAACTACAACAATGCTGCTGAAGGTGAGATACGAGCTTTTCAATTCGCCAATGTTGTACAAAATGTGAGAAAAGGATACGCTAGCGTAACGGATCGCAGATCCCATAACCGCCTCATAGGACACGGAATCACTGCAAATTGCGAGCTGGGCAGATAAAACATGCAAGATCGTTATCTCAAGTGGCGCACATTCCCAGTGTTACTGGCCGACAGGAAACGCCGAGTTGGGAAACGATCTTGTACGTTTTCCTTGCTCAGCTTCCGGTTAATTATTACAGAAGTATTACAGACGCGGGGAATCTAACGCGGGGAATCTAACCCAGGGAATCTAACCCAGGGAATCTAACCCAGGGAACTTTTTCTTTGGTTAATTATGCTTCCGAAGAAGCCTCCAAAAATTCATTACGGCTCATTGCGGCTCCTCCACACGGTTTTCTTTAGTAAAAGGCGAAAGAAAATCACGATATGTGGAGAAACCTGAGCATAACGGTTAAATCGCACACGCTTATTTCTATAGGCTGTCACTGTTTATTGAAGACTCGGTGTTGCGGAAACTTTTGATTCATTTATAAACCTTGTTAACATTGCCTACAAAAATCAAATCGGAGTAATGGACGGCTACAATGCATTTCATATTCTGATGTTATCACTTTCGGGAGTTGTGTTTCCCCGGAATAGATATTCGTACAGCTAAGTTCGTTCACCTCTGGCGGCTGGACGTCGCAACCGGACGCCGTGTATAGTACGTGTGCAGCGAATCCACCAGTCCTATCATGAAAATAGACGTGCGCTATTTCTTTTGTTAGCAGGCTGCTCATTTTGTAACAATTACTGTGCTTCGAATCGCCTACTGCGTGCCCAATGTCGTTCCGGGGAAAAAATGAACAGACTTCTTGCTTTGTAGTGCGCAATTGCCGGCTTCTCGGCATGCCTGACTTGGGAATTGGAAAAGAATACACGAGGAACATGATTTTGGGCTACATGAACCGCCTGGTGGAGATTGGAGTTGCCGGTTTCCGCGTCGATGCCTCGAAGCATATGTGGCCTCACCATCTCCGCGACCTGTTCTCGCGAGTCAGAAATCTGAACACCACATGGTTTCCTCAAGGAGGACGTCCTTTCTGTATGTGGTGCCCTTAAACACATCCGGGAGCCCGGCAAACACAATCGGAATGATCGTTTCTCTAAGTGGCGCATGCTGTGAGCCGCTAATACCTATAGCGTGCGCCACTTGAGAACTCGGCAGAATGGCTTTTCCGAGTGGCGCTTTCTTTCAGCTACGAGCTCGTAGTTTACACGGACAGTGTGCGCCACATGAGATGACGATCATCACACATTCGTTTGCCGGGCTCGCATCCATGCCCGAATTGCCAGGAGTTTGATTATCGTTATTCTATTGCCTCTGCAGTTTTCCACGAGGTAAAACTATCGCCGTCTCCCGCGAGTGCACGTCAACCGCAGGCTGCAAACCCTGGTTCTAGGTTATCGACATGGGATACGGAGAGCCCATCAAGGCGGAACATTACATCGACTCCGGCCGTGTCACTGAATTCAAGTACGGTCTGAAACTCAGCGAAGGAGTGCTGAAGAAAAACGGTAAGATGATAAACTTGATGAGCAGGTTCGAAGCCACATTTGAGCTAATTGGTGGATCGGCGACCGTGATGCTTCATGAACTTCGCGAAGCACGTCATCATATGCGTACAGTTGAACCCCGGTCCGGTTTGCACTACCAACCCCCCTAAGGGATGTATCTCGCTTATGATGACGTAATTCGCGAAGTTCATTACAAGTAAAGCAATGCCGATAAGATGAGTGTACGGTTATCATACCAAGACTGAACTGAAGCAGGTATCACCAAATCGAGCGTTGGTGGTTCAGTGGTAGAATGCTCGCCTGCCACGCGGGCGACCCGGGTTCGATTCCCGGCCAACGCATTTTTGCATTTTCGAGCGCCGATGCATAAATTCTTTTTTGTCGTAGGTCAACTGCTGAAGTACTTTAAGGACTTTGGAACCAACTGGGGACTGTTGAACGGAATGTTTGCAGTGGCTTTCATCGACAACCACGATAATCAGCGCGGGTAAGGCGAGTGTTTGAGTGTTTAAACAAGGAAGTTTACAGGCTTAAAGCTCTGTGTCACTAACGATGGACGTTTTTTTCCCACAGACATGGAGGCGGTGGTGAAATCCTCACGTTCCGAAAGTCCCGGGAATATAAGATCGCCAATGCTTTTATGCTGGTAGGAAAACGCAGTCTTCCGTCACAACTGGCTCTGCGCAAACTCTAAGTCAATCTAAGCGCGACTTGACCTATAGGCGTACCCGTATGGCTTCCCGCAAATTATGAGCAGCTATAACTGGCAGCAAAATATCCAGGGTGGACAAGACAAGAATGACTGGGTAAGAGCCAGACGAACATGCCACTGAGCAACCCGACTCGTAGATTAGTCTTTTGAAACGCTTGGTAACACACAGATCGGACCTCCAAGCGATCCCAACGGTAACACCGCTAGTATTGTCATCAACCCCGATGGAACTTGCGCAGATCGCTGGCGATGCGAACATCGATGGAGGTAAGAAACTGTAAGACCACGTCTTTGATCGACGATCCACTCTCATTGAAATTTTGTTTCAGGCAAATTACGAATATGGTGGCTTTCCGTAACGTGGCCGGTGTGGGCGACCTAGTTCACTGGTGGGACAACGGCGCTAACCAAGTTGCCTGGGGTCGTGGAAGAGTGGGCGCGACCACGGCCTTCATCGTCATCAATAACGATGGCTACGGCCTGAACCAGTGGCTCCAGACAGGTCTCCCCGCCGGGTCTTACTGCGATGTCATCTCTGGAAACTTTGAGAATGGAAACTGCAGTGGGAAGACCGTCACTGTTATGGCTGATGGAAAAGCCAATTTCATAATCAGCAACCAAGACTATGATCCCTTCATCGCTATCCACATCAACGCGAAACGATCGTAGAGTTTTCGGAAGAAATTCATTTTTCCGGTTTTGTATTATGCTTGAGTATTGTTCTCCACAGCTAAGTGAACTAAATATTCTTCCCCATACACCAAACCAGTGGGATACCCTTCTGAGCTGATTTTCGAGCTGTGGAGTTCAGTGCCTATTTTCTTTACCGGTCAGAACAATATTTCCTCTCATGATCGCGTCTGACCATGTAAATATGGTATAAAACGCCGAAATTCACCGCAACTCGCTGACAACTCTCAAACTCCTCGTCCGCTTCAACATAATTCACAATGGCGAAGATCTCCACTTCGAACAGACATGTCGAAATAATAGTCGGGCTGCTCTGTTTGAGCTCTGTGTTGCTGGAGACGAATGGTCAGACCATATCGGTCAGCCAACCCTTATACACGCTGACAGCTCCGAACTGCAATCCGGGAACCGTCGTGGGATCCATCAGCGCTACGGACTCGTCGAACCATCCCGTGTACTATTTCATCCCATCCCCGAACAACAACGTGGCCGTAAACGTTCGTACGGGCGCACTCATCCTGATCAACTACATTCGACCGAACACGCCTTACTCGATCCAGATAAAAGCTTTGAGCTCCTCAGGTGAGTGCGATGCCGCTTGGTGTTTCAATGTGGATTTCTCATTTGAGAGGCCGGCAGATGAAGCGCAAAAGATTGTTATCGGAAATGGCGCACGCTTCGGGCCGCACAACGCACACGCGCGCCACTTGAAGCAACGATCTTGTACTGTATTGCATGTTTCGTTTGCCGAGCGCTCATTTCCAGTTTATTTTTCACTAGAGAAATTTACAGGAACTGTGACAGCGAATGTAACGTACAGCTGCGTCGGCTCAGGCACCGGTCCTGCTTTTCCATCTTCCGGCTTTCCTTCCAGTTTCGGATCAACCTCTTCATCGTCGGTGTCTTTTACCGAAACTTTGTACACCTTTGCCACATCAACATGCGCACCCGGAGAACCCCTAGGAAGAACTTCAGTGCAAGAAGTAACTGGATGCAGTTATTCCTTGATCTCTTCCGGTCCGTTCTTCGTCGTTCCCTCGACAGGCGTAGTGATGGTCTCCGGCCAACTGTCAGGAACAGAGACCTACACCGGGGTCGCCACAGCCAGATGCGGGGCCGCTTCCGCCACAGCTCGAGTCATCATCTCCACCCACTGCAGATCCTCTCTTACAACAACAACCACCCCTTCGTCTGCGCTGAAGTTTACCCAAAATGTCTTCAACTTCTCGACAAGTAGTTGTTCGCCTGGAATAACAGTGGGAATGGCCGCTGCGACCAACGCCGTAGCCTATGTCCTTTCTCCAACCAGTGCGGACTTTGCCATTCAGCAAACCAGCGGTCTCATAACATCCACCAGCACGTTGACCGAGAAGAGTTACACGCTCACGGCACAAGCTTATGGAGCTTCGGGTAATTCAACGACCGCCACTATTGTTGTCAGCAGCCCAAAATGCAACACGGCACTGGAGTTCACCAAGCCGCAGTATACCTTCTCACCGACGAACTGCAACAGCGATGCGAATGTCGGACAAGTTGCGTTGGTGGGTAACCCACCAGGGGTAACTTATTCCATCGACAATCCAACCGGAGTATACAATGTAAATGGCACTACGGGAACCCTGACTGCGGTGGGTGTTCCGGTTGTTGGTACGTTAACGATCCGAGCTTCGCGAGGCAGTCGATCTGCCACTGTTCCGGTCACCATTTCCACGTCTTCCTGTCCGGCTTCCAGTAGCTCTTCGGAAACCTTGTCGTTTAACAAAACCATATACATGTTCACACCGACTTCCTGTGCCGCTGGAGACATTCTTGGAACAGGTAAGCAGAAAGTTAAACCTTCACGAGATGGAAGTTGATCTTGCATAGTATAATTCCTTGCAGTTACGGCCACAAGCACTTCCGGGTCCCCCATTATCTATTCCATCTCGAGCGGTAACCAGGCTGTGCAGGTCACGAGTACGACAACCGGAGCCAACCTCACACCTTTCGTCACGATAGGGGAAGGAAACACCAGCGTGATTATCATGGCTACCGACGCGTCCGGAAAGACGGCGACCTCTACGGCAAAGATTTCGTGTCCGGCTTCGAACTCAAGATAAATATGTTTATGAACTTCACATTGTATGCGTGGTATTGTGGGCGTTTACTTCTCAGAACGTTTGCTAAATTCTTGTAAAAATAACATCAAGGATATACAGTAAAAGTTTCCGACTGTCAGCCGCGTTTAAGCTTGAGAGCAAACGACTGGATCGACTTCACGCTGTACATGTTGTCGGATGCAAATTTATCTCACAATCAACAACTCAAAACAAAAAGACAGATATCAACTTCAGAAATCGTAGGACCAGCCAACAGATGATTGGTCCGGGGACCTGAGCACCGCGCTATTGAATGAATGGTTTCGCGACAAGGTTTTATGCTGTATCGCGTTGTTGAATGACGGGTTTCTGGATACGATGTGAGGCAACGAGGGTGTGGAGAGCTGACTTCCGGTATCGTGGACGGTAGTCGTCGCGTTGGCCACTTGGCTCGCTGGCCGAGTGACCACTTCGACAGTTTTGTACGTGCGGCTTGTGCCGAAGCCAGGATTTGACGTTCCGTTTAGCGGTTCACTGCGATACGAAATGGCCCCGGTGAACTTCGATTCCTTTATGGCTTTCCAGGCGAAGGAACAGCCAAAACAGTTGATTACTAGCGCTATGAGACCAAAGAGAATCAGCGCAAGGTTCAGACTGGCAACAGCCACGGCTTTGCCCTTCACATCGGGATGAAGAACTGGAGGCTACAATCCACGAAATGGTTAGGAGATATTGGCGGCCGGCAAAAAATCTCGCGTTCATCGTTATCAATTTTCAGGTGGCGCACGTTTCCAGCCAATAACAAGGGATACGGCGCCACGTGAAATAACGATCATCCAAAGTTCTCGAATGTCAATCTTACGTTCAGAAGGTAATCCAGCCAATAGCCGCTCAGAACACCAGCTATGCAAATGAGAACGATGGACAGGATAACCGATAGGATAGTCAGACACAGAAAGGCACGAAGGACGCCAGTATAGCGGGAGCGAACAGTGGAAGACCCAGCCGGAATTTGTCGGCGTCGGACAGCACCCACAATCCCGACTATTCCAGTGATCAAAAGGAATATTCCAGTCCATATGCCCGGAGAAGCAAGACCCAAACGGATCATGTCATTGTTGACGAATCGCAGTGGGAACCCGATCGGAAGTGGAAGAAAGTCGTCCGATAAGACCGTGACTGTAACAAGCGAAGATTAACCTGGACAACCGATTACAATGTCCTAATCCTTGTTGTAAGCTTACTTGCAGACTGGAGGATAATGGCGATAACAGCAATCAGGATGTCAAGGACGCCGATGATGATCAGACGTCCCGTCACAGGATGGCCTCCAATTCTCCCCTTCATTTCCGGTCCACTGTTTCCTGGTTGGCAGATGGAAGGTCCACGTGTGCTGGTGGGAATCTTCTCCTGTAAAGCATAGACTTGAAAACAGAAACATCCACTGGTGAGTTTAGTCTGCATTGCACAAGTTTAGCGTTAACGATCAGACAACAATGAGCTGAATCATTAAGCTGATAAGCCCTCTACAGCAAACAATTTCTGAGTGATATAACTGCAACCTTCGATTATAAACTTCAAAGGTATTGTTTGAGCCGATAGTAACGTATGGTGAGTTCTCTATAAGCCGCTGTTCCTCCTTATCAGACCTTCCCTGTTTTGTTGACTTTGGCTAAAAGTGGATCAGCGCACCTCCGTGATTGTTGTTTCCGGCACCAGCCACCTCGTAACAGAGTATAGCCTCGGTATTCGCGACGGACCGGTGGACAATAAACCCTAAAAATGTAGCAGTCAAATTTCACCGATGACAAACGACGGAAGTCAGATAAACACTGAAACAAAATCTTCTCGCTTAGAAGATCTCGATGAGTAACTCTGAAGTAGAGTGGATTTGACCAAGCTTTGGTCGGACCGATTGGCAAATTTTTGGTTGACGTTTTGGTCAATATTTTTTACCAATGGTCAAATTCTCCCATGTTAATTTGACCATTGGTCAAAATATACTGACACATTTTGGCCATTAGTCTAAAACATTTGACCAAAACGTCAACCGAAACATGATATCGGAGACCATATTGCTAAAATTTGGAATGGACGTATACATATTGTACTGCTGACAGTTCTTCAGCCTTTCCTGTAAGCGACAACTGAAACTTTCTAAAAGCATCTGTGAGAGACTCTCCTGCTGTGAAGTGAGAACACACTGAACGGGAAACAGTAAATAACACTAGAAACGAAGGTTATTTCGTGTACAACACTTCGCAGGGGACTTTGATACTGCTAGGTTCACCTTTG
This sequence comes from Ramazzottius varieornatus, assembly GCA_001949185.1. NCBI lineage: Eukaryota > Metazoa > Tardigrada > Eutardigrada > Parachela > Ramazzottiidae > Ramazzottius > Ramazzottius varieornatus. The sequence continues at coordinate 369,215 of BDGG01000012.1, read as the reverse complement.
TCGTTCCCGGGTCCTTTACTTTGTCCGCCGGTGCCGACGTCGGACTGGTCTTGAAGGTCTTCAACCCCGATGCGTTCTTCCGTGGCTTTGCGTTCCTGTTCGGCGTGGTCACCAGGCGTAGGTATTCGGAGGATATCGTTGACGGTCACGTTGGAACGCGAAGTGCTGGCAGGAGCTAGGACGGGCACTGGGAGCGACATCTGTGAGGAATCATTCCGGGGAGCAGGTTCTTTACGTTAAATGCAAGCACTGAGCCGAGACGCTCTATATTACACACGTTGGTCTGGTTACTGTTCAACTGCGGAAGGTTCAACGTCAACGATCCGTTCTTGGCCAGTAGCGTGAATGCACCACTTGGGAAAACGATCTTGTACTTTTCATTTGCCGACCTCCCATTTTCAGCGAGCAAGTATTACAGACAGTGCAGTCTATTTTCCTCGGTGGAAAACCTTTCAACCCAATTATACTGACGAAAAATTTCACTAGGGAAATCTGGAGTAAAGTCTGCACAAAACTTATGCAGGGAAAAACAGAGAAAGACCGAAAAGTAAAACCAGGAAAGACGATCTTGAGTAAAACCTCTGAGACTCGTTCACCAAGTCCATCCGAGTACAACCCCATTCAAAAATCGAAAAAGACTGTAGAAGACCGTTATAGAATATTACAGAGAAAGAACGAGAAGGTTCACCGGAGTTTCTTACCCGCTGCCATCTTAGTCACTTCACCACACATCACCGCCTGCTTGAAGGCGTACTGGCAGACAGCCGGAACCTTGATGGTACCCTGCAACCCCAAACGCAAACTCTGCCCACATGAGGAAAAGAGAACACCCGCAACAGAAACAAGAAGAGCACTGCTTACGCTCCAGTTGTAGTACATGTGGCACATCTGGAAGGTGAACTGCTGCAGCACGTTGGGAGGCAGTTCCAGATCGTCGTGGACGATAAAGTAGTACGTGGGCATGACGGAACCTTTACGCCCGGCGTGGGAGACAATGTAGAAGTCGAAACTGCAAGACATCATGCGTTACTTGCAGCGGAATATGGAAGTCAGCAAGCGAAACACAAAAGACTGCTATTATCAACTGGCGCATGTCATCGGTAATTCTAGCTGGTAGCATCCGCCACAGGTTAAGACAATCCGCACAAGTGGCGCACGTTTTTATTGTTAACGGCTAAAAGCGTGCGCCACCTAAGGAGAAGATCTGGTGCATTTTTTTTGCCAAGCCCCGATGTACAAAGTGTAAAAACATCTTCGAACTTACCGGTTGGGAAGTGTGACGTCCTGGTCGATGACGGTTCCGGGTCGAGGATTGCCCATGCTGGCTCCGAAGAACCGCGAGCTACGGCGCTTCACCGCCACGACGTAGACCAACTTCCTGGAATATTCACAAAAGGAAACATTCAGTCCAGCTTAAACAGGTTAGAAACTGGAGTTTGGAAGGAGGAAGTAAGCTTACGCATTGAGATTCTTGGCGGCCTTTTTCGCGTAGTCCAGTTCGCCGTTGGTCTTGTCGTAGATGAGGAACATGTCATCATCGGTCTCGATCTGACGGTAAACGATGATCTTGTTCATGGAGGCTCCATTGTTGAAACGAGTATGACGTTCAGCAATAGAATTGACGGCTTCTGTATAGGCTTCCTCGACCTCCATGGCGGTGACTGGCTTAGCGACGTTGTAAACTTGTTGTAGTTGTCGTTAACGGTCCCCACGAAGCTGGCCATCTTCCGTCCTTTGAAGTTCATGGCACGACCCAAGACTACACCGATCACCGCCACACCTGGTCCCTGCAATAAGATAAAGCAATTCTAATTTTATTCTATCAAGATAGTCTAATATTGGATTTTTCTTACGGATGATTGGATTTTTTAGTACTGTAAATATTCTATGCTGTCGCGCAGTACAGTACGTTATCGTACACGGGATGTACAGCCCCGGTCCGGTTTCACTGCCTACACAACCCTCTGCGGGGGTACATCGTCACGTACGTACGTACGTACTGCGCGATGGTATCGAATACTTACAGTATTTTCAAAATTCAAGACACAAAACGACGTTCCCGAAAATCGACGAATTCTAGCGTGATAATACCTTGATCGCCGGGTCCTTGATATGCCACAGAGCACCTCCGGAAAATCAAACTGGATGATAAAGCATGAAATATGAGAGGTCGACAAATAAGCTCGGCAAAATTAGTCTGCAAGCGGCGCACCGTGTCAATGTCAGTGGCTGACACCGTGCGCCACTTGAATAAACGACCTTGTTTGAATCTGGATTCCATAATTGTATGAATTTGAGGGAGAAATAAAAGAGCTTACCCTAGTTTGGCGTTCATTTGCATGGCCAGCTTGGTGGCGATGCTCATGGCCGACTTGCTGTCCACGTTCTTCGACAGGATACACTGTGACGGCACTGTGGTGGAGAGAAAAGAACAGCTGTGTTTCTTCTACGGCCCTGAAACCAACAAGTACCAACATAATCTTCGCATCAACGAAGCAAAGAAACTCCTTAAACGAGGAAGGACGTACTCCTTAGGTGTGACGAACTTCATCCCCATCGGTGCACCCACTTCTCCCAACATGGTGTGAAAGTCACCAGCCTTATTCTTATCTGGCTGAGAGTAAAAGACGGTGATGTTGTTCATGACACCGGCTTCGTCCAGCTTGTTGCCGCGGAGGTTTCGAGTCCCGTCGGCATCCACGCGATCGTACGCAGCCTTCATGATACATATGTAGAATAATTATCTCTCCCTAAGCGTTGTCTATTCAAATATTAAATTCTGCTTTTTTATTCCAATTTATTTATTCTGGTTCACCGAATCGGTGGACATTAATAGGAAATTCTAACAACAGTAAATTTACAAGGAAGACTTAACGAACCGTTTTATTTCCGGCCTGGGCAAGATGGACCGTCGGCAGCTCGCGTCCTTCCAGGTCCAGCAGGTTGGCGTCCATCGTCATGGCCCATGCCGCCATCTTCTCCTTGGCTTTTGGATGACTGCGTGATACAAGAAACGTTCACAAGTTTCGCAGAAGGTTTGTAAATGTGAAAGGACAGCCTTATACTTGCTCAGTCCAAGGGCAAACAGTCCGCAAACCTCGTCTCGCTTGCCGGGTTTCTTGCGAACTGAATCGAGGATCTTGTTCATGTTGCTAAAGTTGGTCCGCAGATCGTCGGTTAGACCAGTCAGCAACGCCAATTCGGGCACTGTAAACATACAAAATAAAAAGAAAATCCACTGAAGTCAGCAATATGTGGGAGGTCCACAGCCAAAATCAACAAGCTCGTTTTTCGAGCGGCGGACGCTACCACCCAGTAACACTGGCAACATGCGCCACTTGGGAAAACAATCTTGTCCGGTCTGACTGCCGAGCTCCCACGCTAAAAAACAATTTAGAATTATGATAGTCGTTACCGATAGACACCGTTTCGGGTTTCTCGCCTTTGGACTTCTTGGCCGGCGTCTCACCAGTAGCTCTGAAGCATTCAAGAATCGGCTGGGTGAGGTTCTTGACGTCCATGTCGGGCTGGGCGCCATACATCTGAGAAAGAGCATTTATGTAACAAGAAAATCAGGAGAGGACTGTTCAGCTGGTCGATCCAGATTGTGAGCTTACACTCACCATCTTTATGTACTCGCGAATGGTGTAATTAGTGGAGGACTGTGCCCGTAGATGCCCTGCTTGTTCTTACCAACGACCTTCCGCTCGAATTTCGAATCCACATTCTTCTTGTAGGTGACTTCGTAGATCTTGTAGGCCATGTCGTTGTACCTGAAACCAACGAGGAAAATCAGTCAATAACAATACTCATGTAACAATCAGAATATTGCTGAGAGGAGGTCGTACTTGGTAAGGACGATCATGTTCTTCAGCACGGCTTCACAGTTTTTGGCGTGCTCGTCCGAGCCGGGCGGGCATGGAATTTTCTTGATGCAGTCCAGCACTGTCCCTGTACGGATGAAGCGGTTGCAGAGGTCCAGATTGAGGAGAAGTCCAGCGTCGAACTGCTTGACCAACGGCAGGTAGCCTGGTCAGACACTTAACCTACCAGAAAAGAATGTTCACAAAATTCTCTTTTGAGCTACCATGTAGAGATGTAAGGAAGAGTTCTCGTAACTAAGTTTACTTGAACGGGACGTTCACAAGGCCTCAAATCTCCGTTTGATCGCCTTAGCGGAAAAAGCCATCTTCGATGCGAAGCATCATGTTGCCGCAGTCATCCCCGGTCAAAATCCTGTACCACAAGGAAGTTACACAATTTTCGACCTCAGCAAGTCACTGTACCAAAGCTTACGTAGCACTCACTCGGAAAGGACGTCGTTGACCACGCCATGCGCTGTGCCAAGCTCCATGTCATCAGCGTCCTTCACGCGACCATAATTGCCCTTGTAGACCAACGTGACTTTTCCTTGGCGCAGATGCTTACACGTGTCTTCAAAAACCTACGAGCAAAAGTTTGTTTTGGTCGTGAAAATATCACACGACCAAAACATCAAGTGATTGGGACTTGGGAGTAAGCACTGTAAGTTTCTGTTGTGTGGATATATCAGCTGCATTCACAATTAATCCAAATGTTCAGATTGATTGTCATTTTCTAACTGTGAACTCTACTCAGTGCTCACCTTTCCGCCGTCCAGCAGAGTCTTGTGATACTGCGTGGGGACGAAGACGTGGGGTTTGCCATCGTATAAGAATCCAAGCTGGACTTTCTTCATGGCTTCCATCTCACGAAGAATTTCTAGTCGCTCTTGTCGGTACTCGACGATAGGAGAGAACTGGACGCTGAAGACGGCCAACGTGTATGTTAGAGTCTTGTCACTGCGAACGTGGAAGTAGTTGGCCTTGAGAGCGACTTTTGATCCTTCCGAACCTATTTGAGATAACAAATCAACATCAATCAACCGAATCATTTAAAGCCTCAACCCGGAAGTTCAAAGAATGCCATTCTTCATAACCTTCTTTCCCGCCAGATTGCTCCAGAAGAGTGAGCCGTCCACGATCAGTGATGAAATTATCCTTGAGCGCTTGGGGATTCTGTAGAACGGTCGTTTGATATCGAGATCTCCCCGTGCTCGTCCTGGAAGTAAATATATCCACGAATGACAACGACGAGGAAACACAGAAACAACAGAAGTGCTTGGAGGAAAGTAAACTGTCAGAAGTGTAAGAAAACCATGCAGAATTCTCTAAGCCTCACTCACGTTCTTCTCCATCCTTCGTCAACTTCCGACCAGGAGTCTGAGTTGTCTGCAAAAACGACGCAATGGAGAATCATCATCACCTTACGCAAAGGCAATTCAGAACAAAAGTCCAGGCAAGACGAGCAAGTTTCGAGTTAGAAGTTGCACTTACGATTACCAAAGTCTCCAGAAAAGCAGCAATGTCCGGTTGAGCAGGTTGGGCAGCCGCGCGATGGATAGGAAATCCTCGACCAGCTGCTTGGGATGCTCCAGTCGCTGCGCTGTCTGGCAAGGCCTCAAAACGGATTCCTCGTCCAAAAGCCGTTCCTCGACCGACTCCTCGACTAGCCATCTTTAGAGCGACACCTAGAAAAGAAGGAAAAACTAAAATAGAGGGAATAGCGATGACGGGAAGAAGAAGGATGAGATGCAAAATGGGAATGAAAACTAAAATGAAGTTTGTTTTGTTTACAAAGTTACGAACCTAAAACTGAAAAATGCAAACAAGAGGCAGGGCAACCCAAATTTCAGAGTTGGAGGCTGTTGTGGCTCTAAAAAACTTCAGGCCACATTCCCATGATGGTCGATGGTCACTGGAGATCCTAGACTTTTGTGCAATATCATATCGTCGGGAACATCCGTGAAGTCATCTTGTTGAAGCCTTACGGCCTGATCAGCCCACGCGACCTTTTCCGCGCAAAATAATCATTCTATCCATTAACTGGAAACCAAGCCTTCCTTCAGCAAATTTTACGCCGTCCTCGATTGGAGGAAATGAAAAACAAACTCACGGTAAAGTGCCATGGGTTGAGCTCATAATATCTGTTCGATACTTCGTTCCACGCAGAACAACTCCAAAAATTCCAATTTAGTTTCCGCAAATAAAACAACAACGGAACAACTGCTGCATCGCGCAGTAAAACTGAGGCTTTGGAGAGAGACGATGCTGAAAAGACTGACCGTTCCTGACGTCCGTTCAAGAGTGTTCGTCTTTGAGAACCAGAAAAACATCTGCCGTCAACCAGCCATGGGGTTTGCGTGGATAGTCACTCCGGTTATCCTGCAAGGCTTGAGTGGACGGTACTTGGCGTCGACCGGAAGCTTCTCGATTGCAGAAAGGGCATCGTCTCCGTCGATCATGCTATACAAAGAAGAATCTCCGAACCAATGTTATTTCCGAACCAAAGAAGCCACTATTCACCCAAAGCGTTGTCGTCACGGTCTTTACCTGCCGAAGACTGTGTACTTTAGATCCAAATTCGGCTGCGGAGATACACTGATATAGAACTGGGAAGCGTTGGTGTTGGGACCATTGTTTGCCATGGCCAGCACGCCGCGCTTGTTGTGCCTTAGATCATCGCGAACTTCATCCTCGAATTTCTTCCCCCAGATACTGCTTCCGCCTTTCCCAGTGCCAGTGGGGTCTCCCGACTGTACCATGAACCCCTTGATCACTCGGTGAAACAGACAATTGTCATAATATCCACTCGCACAAAGAGCGAGAAAATTCTGCGGAAGACAACATGGGTTACTTGGCAAATCTTCTTGTGTTTGCAAAATTTGGCGAAGTGGAATTCAATAGTTATCACACTCACGGTTGCGCTAGAGCGAAGACCTCAACATGCTACAGTGACCGGAAGTCGCACTTTACCTGGCATGCCTTGGGGCATTCTTCGCAAAACAGCTCCAGTTTGATGTCTCCACAATCAGTATGAAGTGTTACCGACTAGAACGAAGATTGTCATGATCACTTATTGCCACAAAAGATATCAGTGGGACTGGGGAGATTCATCAAAGGCAACAGTTTCTTAAAAAGCTTAGCTTACCATAGTTGCGCTTTAGTGTTCTTTCGCTCGAGGTGACTCAGACTATCCCTTCGCAAACGACGGATACGTTAAGAGCGCACGGTGTCTGATTATTGTGTTCGACCTCCAGAGCTTCAGGTACGTCAAAGACTCAAAGTGATCCAGCTGCAGGTCGGGAATGCTTCACGATGGAGACAAACGTTAAAAGGCAAGAACGCTAATTACTTTTTTTGTATAACTGGCCCTTGTTGCTGCTTTCAACGAGAGTTTCACGATAACTCTACCCAGCAGCATGCGAGCGCGGTTTCCTGGGTTGAAATCCTCGTATGTGCGCACGTACACAAAAATTGACTCCGCCCTATTGCTGCGCACAGGATGGGCGATGGTTGCATGATGCACCACATGAATGATGAAGTATACACGATTTTATCGAGTCGACTTCCGGTGATTGTTTTGTTCCTTCTTTGAGTTCTTCTCTTTGTACATCTACATCATATGTCAAGACCCCATTTCCTATGGAAGGCAGGGATCTTCTAGCTTCTGTACGAGTATCTGATGAAGCCTGAAACGTAAGTTGGGAGCTTTGACTGAGAAATTGGCGGTTAACCTAACGGCTTTGGTGTTCTTGTTGTTTACTCTATATCTGTCTGTATCTGTCGCAGGAAACAAGGTGCAATCCATGTCCGATGATGTCTTCCAAGTACTGACCATCTGGCAATGACGTCAAATGAACATGGATCGGCTGCACCTAACTCTTCACAGCAAGCGCTTGGAGACTGCGATTTGACTCTCGTCTCTACTGTCTCACCTGCCCACTCGTCTGCACTGCCTTCTATTGATCCTAGCCGCATCTTGCCTTCAGGAATTACTTCTGTCAGACCTGTTGAGTCTTCCGAGAAAGTTGGGGATCCGAAATCTGCAGTCACACCAGCTGCGACACTGCCCGTTCCGGATACTGCTGGCATTACCTCAGTGCCTTCCTACACCAGCCATCCCACTGTTCCCGTGAAAACAAAAGCTCGGATTAAACCTCAGTCCTCTGCTGTATCGTCTTTTGTCAAGAAGACAGTGGTTGTGCCACCAAGTCCGAAGGCGACTGTCGTAGAAACGCGAATCGTCGAGCCGCCTTCAGTCTCCTCAACGTCTACTAAGTTACCTCCTGCTGCTTCTCTTAGCGTTCCGCGGACTTGGTCTGGCTTCGGGAATCAAGAAACAACCTATCAAGTTCTTCCCCAGGTACGAAATTCTACCGGTTTATTTGCTGCGTCGGTGCAAACTACCCCATAAAACTGCAAGTCTGGTTTTAATATATGATAGACCACCAGAAATACATCTGACACTGATTAATGGATGCGTATGACGTCATTCGTTCTTCACAAGCGGCGATCCGTACGTCAGTTAACACGAGTCCATTGTGTGACGCTATTCGGCAGATGAGCTGTGTGGTTTAACTGGTTATACTGTATTCCGAGTTTCGACGCCGATGATCGATTACTCTACTTGTAGGTGACTTCTCTTGCTACTCCGTCGACTCCGTACTTCTTCAGCCCTTCCTCGATCCTTAACTGGCAGCTGACCTTTCCAGCAGCCGGTGGTTTACCGACCGTATCCGCATTTGCACCGTCAGTATCGTTCTCTCAGCCGTCGCAAGTTGCGTGGACCCCGTCCTTTGTGACGGTTAATCCTCCAGTCACAGAAGACATTACGTGTCCTTGGGCATCCGCTCCTTCTTTCGTAACGACCACTCCCTCAGCCTCAGTTCCCACATTGGGCGTAAACTCGGAAGGTATTTTCCAGCTAATCCCGGAAAGCTGCCCGAATCTTCTTCCGAAAGAGACGTCCGGTTCGACGTTCATCGTTTCTCCTGCTACTTTAAGCGAGCTTTCTTCGGACAGCCAGACCATGGGTAAGACAGCAAGTAGTACTGCTGAAGCGGTGGAGGGAAAGGAAGTGAAGAGGGCAGCTGGAAAGAAAAAGAAGCTTGACGAGGCTGATTCGAAACCTTCGACGTCCCGAAGTACCAGCAAAGAAACGACGGACGGAGATAGAACAAAAGGCATAACGAACAAATTGACAACATCGAAAGGAATAAAGCAAGATGCGCCGTCAACCAGGACGCGAAGAAGCAAAACACCAAAAATGGAGTTTACGGAAGGAGAGAAATGTGAAGCGAGCGATGCCATGACGAATACTTGGTGAGCGAAAAGACAAAATCGTGGTCGAATGTTCTGACCTGGAATCTGCTTCTAGGTACAAGTCCAAGCTGGTTGAAATAGATCATAATGAACACAAGGTGAAGGTTCACTTTGAAGGATGGAATGCCCGATACGACGAGTGGTTGCCGATGGACAGCGAGCGACTCCGTCCGTTGACCGGAGAAAAGTTCTCTGAGCGTCCGGAAAACTACTCGGTCGGAGACTTTGCGATTGCTCAAGTGAGCAAAGCAACACAGGCCGGTCTCGTCATCCAAGTTCTGAACGAGAAGAATACACTGAGTAAGAATACACCGACCGGGCGGTCTTCCTGTGAAACTCGCGTGTCTTACCGTGTACCCCTTTCGCTGTAGAGTATGTGATGCTCTTTCACGATGGTTCGCAGAAGACAGTAACAACAAAAGGACTTAGGCGAATGTCGCCCCAGATGAGAGAGAAGCATGAGGAAGATTTGGAGGTAAGAAATCTAAGAGCAAAGCCTTGCATACCGAGTTCCAACTTCAACGGCCTTTTGGTATAGTGAATAGTACAGTGAGAAAGGAGGAAACAAACAAGGAAACGAATGCCGGTCCTAATTTACCAGTTACTGTAACTGTGAGAAAGAGGAACCTAGGACGTTCAGTTTCTACCGATCTGCATGCCTAAAAGAGGGGGTAAAGGTGTGACTTGTGGTGTCATTGGTGTGCAGGTCTTGGAAATACGCTGGGCCTTTGATTTCTCTAGTACGCCTCTTGTTTTAAACAGAAAATGGGTGGCTCCACCCTGGTTAGCAGTTTGCTTGCTTGACCTGATTTTGCGTACTTACAGCGATTGACTGAGCTAAAAAAGACACATCCGTCTACGCTGACAAAACAGTCGAAGACAGCCGAGGCTGATCGTGCGGTGTCAGAAGAGCCCGCTGAAACAGAATCAACCTACACTTTTGACGAAGTTGACGGTGCTACCACAGCTCAACTTGCCGAACCTACGATAGCAGAATCGAACGCAAACATGCCGTCAACTTCTGAAGGGAATGTACTGAACACGGCTAAGAAGAGTGGCAAGAAGCCGGGAAGGCCACCAGGTCCTGCCGTCCGCGGCGCAGCTCCTCCCGCCGAACTTCTGATCACCTCGTCATCCAAGCCCAAACGCCAACCCAAGAAACCCTCAAAGTTCAACGATTCAGTGCTGATAGGAGGACGGAAGAAGCGTAAGACCAAGACAGATGCAGATGAAACGCCGGCGTCGGGAACACAGACTCCTGAGCCAGTCGATGAAATTTCTGCAGGTAACGAAAAGATTTCTGTGAGACCGGCACCTGCATACCGGTATATCGAATCGAATTTTCGACTCAATGTATGCATGTGCGTGGTGCATGTGTGTATTGTTATTTACGGGTAGCTCCTTGTGGAGCTGTTGTATTTCGGAGCACAGGGGAAATTCTGCTTAAGTTTTATGCAGTTTGGATGTAGAATGTTGCTGTTTGTTCCAGAAGTGGAGAAGGAGCCGGTGCTGGTGACGCCATCTGCAACGAACTCTGGATCGAAGAAAGAAAAGACCATTCTCCATGCATCGCCCATCAAGCTTTCCAAAGACGAGGCTCAGAGTGCGGCGGTGGTCATACCGTTGGATGCAGGCCGAAATTCGGCGAGACCATCGATCGAAAGAGTGTCCGTACCCAAGTTGGACACGACTACGGCTCCGTCGAAAGAAAAGAGTGAGCCAGTCGTTTCGATCCTCATGCCCGGAAAGAAGACAAGTTCCTCCAAGTCCATGAAGAGAGCTGCCGAACCGGAATCTGCAAAAAACATCGAGGCGAAGGTTGATGGTAAAATGGAGAAGAAGCCTGAGGACAAGCAGCCTTCGACTTCACAGTCACTGCCGGCTAGGCACTCTTTGGCGAAGGAAACCTCCATCGACGACGACGAACCAACCAGCGACCAGATCGAAGCGCAGATTTCCTTGGCTTCGACGAACGCCAAGAAACCTCGGAAGAAGCAGAGAGTGGAGGGCGAAGTGGAAGAGAGCTCGTCAGGTACTGAACAGTAACTGAATAGAATACAGTTTAAATAGGAGCTCGGCGAACACTATCGACCAGATCGTTTTCCCAAGTAACGCAAGGTTTTAATGTCTAGGAACGTGCGCCACTTGGGATCGACAAGCGATCTTGTCGATTTACCAAGTGGCGCACGTTCTCAGTGTTGTTGCTGACAGCATGGGCCACTTGACGAAACGATCTGGCCGAATTTGTTTTCTGATCTCCCAAACGCTCAAAATACGACAATTTTTAAAAAATAAATTGTAAAAAAAATTTGAGATTCTGTACAGTTGTGAAATAATGGTTCAAATTAATTAGACGTCCGGCAATATGGAGAAAAGGATATAACTTGGGTTTTCGTAGCACCCTCAACTTCAGCTACTACTGAAGAAGGAGCAAGTCCAATGGCGAAGAAGCGTTCCGGACGACCAAAGACGATCAAGAATCTCATTGATGCAAGTGCGGGAGAGGGTGATTGGGTCAACGAAGAAGGTTCTGGTGTATCTTCGAGAACTAAAAGACCGAAGATCTTGGCGCCGAAGGAGCTCATTATTCGGCTGGATCATAACGAGTTCAAGTGCAACGTCGCTGAATGCCAGAAATCCTTCCGCAAGCAGCAGCTTCTGGAGAGCCATCTGAAACACTACCATCAGCTCTTTACCGGTGGCCTCACAGGTACGCATAGTCGCATTGCAAAACCAAAGAAAGTAACTTCTTTTCTAACTTTCAAGAATATGCAAATTCTCTAAACTGAAGTTTGCCCGCACCTGCATACAGCTGTATCTGAGAAGGGCATGGTCACTCGGATGCAGGCTCATGGACCATGGACCTTGGAACGCGCGGAATGTTAATCTGGTTGTTCTGTTTCAGTGGAGCCGGAAGAAGAGAGGCCCGTGGAAGCAGCTACTGTAGCTGCAGTTGTAGCAGCGCCTAAGAAAAAGAAGTCCTCAACTTCGTCGTTAGGCGAAGGTGATGATTTTGGTGCTGCCACTCTGGGAATGCTCCTCTCGGCTCTCCAACCTGTGCTTCCACCAGAACCGGCCACAAAAAGTTCCAAGCTTGTAACAGCCATGCAGCACGTTGTGATCCCCATACCCCTCAAGACACCCGTCAAGGAAGTCACGAAGGAAGTGGTAAAAGAAGCGTCACCTCCAAAGAGTCCCGAACGGAAATCACCGAAGAAACTTCACGATGTCTTGCAAAGTCCACCAAAGCCTTCTTCTTCTTCGTCGGTAGTCAAGTCTGAAGAGAAGTTTGCGGTTGTGGAAGAGAAGGCAGTCTCAGCTGCGAACGAAGACAGAGGGGCGCTGGAGCATGAAGTGGTGGGGGCAGCGGAACCGCCTAGGAGGAAGAAGAAGACCAAGCGGGAGAGATCGTCTTTGGGACTTCATGTGGAGGACAAGAGAAGCAAGAAGGACAGTAGCAACAGTCGTCGACAGTCGTTCAAGAAGCAAAAGACGTCGTCTCGGCACTCGCTCGGTGTGGAAGCTGCGTTTGGTATGATGGGAGTCACGCCGGGTGTAAGGGCGAAATGGAGGGCGGAGCCTTCGTCGAGAAGCAAAGTTCGCAGGTGAAAGCCGTATAACCATCGTGTTGTCTGAAAGCCTTGATGAAATGATGTGTTTTTTCTACAGCAGGAATGAAGCAGGAGATGATTCTGAGACCGAAGAAGTCAACCAGTACATTCAGAATGACCACGAGCTAGTCCACTGCACGTGTGGCTATGAGATGGAGAACGGCTTCATGATCCAGTGTGAGCTCTGCGCCACATGGCAGCACGGCCACTGCTACGGCATCGAGCTTGAAAGCGAAGTGCCCAAGCACTACGTCTGCGACTTCTGCCGAGCTCCTAAGAGTGTCCGCTATGGTCAACGCCACGCCAGCCACGATCTTCAGTTCCTTCGAGCAGGTTCGAATCCGAATATCAAGTTCAGCATACAAAAGACCCGAAATAACAAATGAGACGTGCAGTTAAGTAGATCCGAGTAGTTTTGTCGAAATGATCATGCTTGTGTCTTTTCAGGGCGCCTACCGGCATTCACTCCGCTGGAAGAAGACGAGCCTCTCCAAGTGCAGAACAAGGAACTCTATCAGAGTTTAGTGGACGATACACTACATTGTAACGACCAGATACGAACGCTAAGGAAAGTCAGTCGTTCGCTGATCGCCGCCCAGGAAGCTCATACGAAGAATGGGTTGTTCTTAAGCAGCATCTGTAAGACTCATGCGGACCAAGTGAAGCTGAGCAACGCTTTGAAGAACATACCAGAGTCGGCCTTGGAGAACCTGAACTTGGAGGAACTGCTGGAAAAGCTGGTGGTCAGTAACGGTGAGGCGGTGGGAGAGAACATGTTGGATGGCTCGGATGTCAGCTTGCCAGTTTTTGCCATGAACGGTCTGCCACAAGACTTTTCACCCGTCGGCGAAGCGCATTCCACGGTACGTATCGACTACTGGTAATTATTCATTGTCACTTTTGGGAGACCGCCACAAAACTTTTAACGTACTCTCACGTACCTGCATACACCGGCCTGTATAGGCAGTATTGAAAACTGGTATGGACCATAGAGACGTACGAACCGTCTGTTCGCATCAACCTGCATACAGGCTGCCGTAGGTATAGTACCGTAACTCGGTATGCAGGAGCATTAACGGTGCCGTTTTCCATTTTCTCAGCTTAGTAAGTGCGTGATGACAAAAGCGGTTACTTCTTTCAGGTTCATCATGGAGCCAACGCGGGCCTGTCTGACTTTCCAATCGGCGAACTTCTCAAAGACCGTCTGATGTCTCCTCGAGAGCTTTCAGCGCTGTCGGAGGTGCGTCGCATAAGTGGACAAGAACCGCCTCCCGATTCGGCTTCCATCGACAACTTGGCCGAGGTGGACCAGCCCATGGACGCGTTGGAAGCAGAAAGCGATACAGGCCCAAAGGAGAGGGCGGGCTCATCTGAGAAACTGCTGGACATTGAGAAGCTACCTGAACGAACCTTCCAGGGTGTCAGAATGACCTTCGCCCAATCAGACTTGTCTTTTCCGTCGGTCAGTAACTTGCAGATGCCGACCACCATCCCACCGGTACCAGAAAGGGTAGAAAGCCCAGAGTTCGCCGTCATTCCACCTCGACCCCGCAACCAGCTGAACAACGGTACGAAAGCGGTACATCAGCGAAGAATTTCAGTTTTTCAAAATCCGAACATACATGAAGAACTCAAATCAGAGAGACCACATAGAAATGAGGCGATAAAAATTTAGAAAGCTCGAGAAAGTATAGAAGTATGAAGGAGAATTTGAAATTATAGGTACGAATTCGTTCAAGAGTATGGTGAATGGACTTCCGGGTGCCGATGCGGACCCACAGAGTCCCGAAGTTTACCCGTTCACTCCACCGAGCTGGAGTCCTCGTGTCGCGCATCCAGCAGAGAGCCCCGAAGATGAAGTGAAGATGAATAAGAGCGCTAACTCAGTCGAGATACCTTCCCCGGACAGGTCGTTCGAGATACCTGAACCGGTAGTCAGCGGACCTTCAACTGCACCTTCCGCATTTATCATGACCGACATTGACCCGGACGTCATGGCGTTGTGTCTGGAGGGCAATTTACCGGCCATCCTCAAAGCCTGTAACAACCGAGAAGACGCACTGGAAAAGTATCTGGACGATCTCGAAGCACACATGTTAGGTTCGTACTCGAGATCGGATATCTTTTTAATTTCACTTCTCACATTAGAAACAAACTGGAAAAACTGGCCTCTCCAAGTGCCGCATTTTTGTGGCCATTCCCACTGAAATCGTGCGCCACTCGCGAACTGGACAATATTGTTTTTCCCCACCGGCGCATGTTTTCGACCAATGACACAGGAATCGTGCGCCACTTGAAATTGATTGTGTCCAGTTTGTTTGCTTAACTAAGTCTTATTTCGTGAAAGTTTCTGATTGATATAATCATAATTTTAGACTATAGTTGTGTGGTTCAGTTAATGAATTTCAGTTCTAATGTGACAACGGCGTTTAAACCATCCAGTTTCCTTTTTTTCAGAAATGGAGAAGGCCTGTGATGATAAGTACGGTACCAAGTTCGCCGCGACACCTCAAGACGCGGACAAGGACTTTGCTGAGTTGCAGAAGAAGCTTAACAGTTACCAGAGCGACTTGCGGAACCTGGAACGCCTCAGCTCCGTTGTAGCTGTCAAGCCCAGAGAGCCTGCTCTGCGGCACATCGCAGTGCCGGTGCCCGTCCCAGCTCCAGCCAGCACTTCGCGTTCCAACGTCACCGTCAACGACATTCTCCGACCACCTCTACCCGTGGTGATCAAGCTGAACAAGGACGGGAAGCCACGGAAGAACGCGGCTGGATTGAAGACCAGTCCAACGTCGACACCGGCAAAGAAAGCCAAGGAGTCTGGAACGACGAAGGCGGCGACGGCGGCAAAGGCGGTACCTAAACGCAGTGAGTCGCCGCAGTCTACTGCACCTGCTAATATTCAAGTCTCCTCTGAACTGCCGTAGACGGAATAACCTTTGTTTTTAGTTTTATTTGCTGTTTCGCTTTAACTGTTTTCACAGCAGGAGAATAGCTCAGACTACCATAGAATCGTTGATTTTGGAAAGTTTCAGTTGTCGCTTATAGGAAAAGTTGAAGAAAGATCAGCATAACACATTCATTCTTGACGTTGATTGGAGTAAATACACCATAATCCGACTTTCTAATTAAAAACTCATCTGGGCTGAGGTCTGTGTTCCAAACTCGGATCGAAGTCTAGTTGGATTGAAGTACTACGTTCATTGCTACTCGGGATTGAACCGCACTGTATGGATCGCTTTCGGCCAGTTATCGATCCAGACAATGTGGGTCAGACATATGCAACATCTTTCTCTTCCTACCTTCCAGTAAGGTTGAAACTTCTGCATAAACGTTCTTGGGCCTTACTTTGTGCTCATTACAGAGCTTTGCCTGTTCTGGAATACTCTTTAAAAGCTTTGCGAACAATGGATAAAAAGAAAGGATACATCTGAGATCGTTTCGTGGATAGCTGGAGTGGTCTGTTCGCAAGTGGCCTATAGTATTCGGAGCGGTACGGTTGCACCGTTTTTGGGGACTTCGAACACGGAAGCTCGCTGTACATGAAGCGAACCGGTACTTTCGTGCAGTGTAACGATGGGGGCTAAGGGATTTTGATTATACCACGACAGTGTGAAGTTGGAAAGAACGAACGTTCTACTTGAAGTAAATGGACATCAGCTTTGTGGAATGCCTCCCAATTACGCTTATAAGATTATGGAGCAGTCGTCGAAGAGGGGTGATGCTCTGATCGTCACGGTACACAAGCATCTGGTGTGGACCTGGAACGATGCTTTTCGCGGGAATATTCTGATATCAAACTTGATCAATGACAAATGGCGTTCTCCGCAAGGTCCAGCACGACAAATGCAGTATACCACCCGGCAGAACGTATATTCGATGTATCCGCCAATTACCAACCGACCTCGAAAGGAAAAGGAGCCAGGACCTCAAGAGGACGGTTATTACTTTGCGAGCGATGCGGAAATTAACTACTGGTTGGTGAAATATCAATAGTGTACGGTGCATCCAGGGTAAAGGCCAGGAAAGACGAAATAAAGCGACTGGAAGTGGGGAAGATTCGAGGTCGACGTTTGAGTTTCAAGAAGACTGTAGGTGTAATTCTCCTGCATGGAAGGACGAAATGGAAGACACGGATCTGGACTTTCGTCTGAAACCGGAAGTATATGTTCGCATAGTCAAACTTCGACAATACATCTCCCGGGGAGACAACATCTAGAATAATTACTAAATCGTCCTCATGACCAGATGAACGGATCAAGTAGACTTTTGACCATGACCTGATCCCCACGTATTTGGAGAATCCGGAAAAATGATGCGAAAGTTTGTTTTGGGATTTCACACTACCGCTGTACAGTTTTGAAACACGGTGGGATCCTGTTTCTGCGGCGGGCCGCGTTATGCAGTGCCTGTGGTGTCGTCTTCTGCGAAACTATTCAGGCGACCGTAACTTCTGTTAACTGAACAAAGTAGAAAATACTGGATGTAATTTTTGTTTCTCTGTCAGTCGCATTTGTGTTGTTGAAACATCGAAACCCTGTTCAGTCCGACTGGAAAGAATTCCTTGTCGTGCGTTACAAATCGCGCCTGTGGCGACATCTTCTGAACAGTGTGTAATAAACCCGCTGAAACTGTTCTGAGTTCTCCTTTTGTGATCAGCTGATCGTTGATTGAATATAGACATTGCGAGCGCCCACTCACTAGCATAATCCGCTACGCATATGAACATCGTGACGTCATACGTCAACATTGTGCGACTCTTTACCACATATGCTACGAGACAAGCTTGTTCCTATGATGTCAAGATGTTCCTGTGCGTAGCGAATTGTGCTAGTGCGCTTTCGCTCGCAATCTGTATAGCAATTTAAATTTCACTTCTCAAGTTCTGACTTTCTGAAGCTGTTCTTCGAGTGTTGGGTCTCTGGGAGTTTCTCCGTGAACGGCGAACCTAAGTTACTTTTTTTCTCATTTCCCGGGAATAACTGAGCTTGTAACACTTACCATAACTTCCTTTGTACACCCCGGAAAGGAACAGTTTCTACGTTGCAGTCCTTACTGAACTGCAGTTTTCCAGTTTTCTTCCAGCTCAATCATGGTCAACCTGGCAGACACGGACGCTATCAAGGATGAATTTGGGATGTTTGGAATCAAGTTTCAGTCTGAAGATGTCGGGGATCAGATGAGGATGTTGTGTATAAAGTACCAGCTGGACGCACCAAGCATCGTCTCCGAATGGTTGGTCTACTCTAAAATGGCCGTATCAAAATCTAAGAAAGAAACCGTTCTGGATCTCAAACAGCTTGCCCATTTCGATACGGCTCACCTAGATAGAAGGACGGACAAAAGAAGCTCTTCTTCGACCACAGGAGGTGAGACGACGTCCAACGATAGCTTTCGGACTCCCACGCGAATCAAGCAGCCACCAAGTTTCTCGTCTGCCTCCGGACAGAAAAGTGGGAGACAACCTGACACTGGGGTCAAGAGCGCTAACTTCAGCGATGAGTCTCGGAGCACCCTCAAGAAGCCGGTCAAACCGTTGGTAACGTACCACGAAAGAAAGAATCGTGGCGACGTTATTGCTGGAATAGGAGGACTTCCGGTCGATAAGTCATGGACAAATTTACCAAAAGGTAAACAAACCGACTTGGTACTCTTATGATGCCACTGAATTTATGAAGCCTTGCGTCTTTTGAAACGGCAGGCCAAAGTTCTACATGACGTCGTACACCGTCTCTGGGCGCAGTATAGTACATATGTATGACATAACATGACCATGACGTGATATGATGACAAATACTACGTGTATGTTTTGTCTGTTTACAGCCGAATACGTGACGGTAGTTCCTGCGGCCCCCACTTCCTTCCTGTCAGAACCTTACCCGTACATGTTTACAAAGTACCAAGAAGTAGCCTGGGTCTTAAACTGCAAGATTGACGAAATAGGAGAAGCGATGGCGGACGAACTCAACCTGCAGAGCTTCAGCTCGCCTGCCGTAATAAGCACTGACGCTTCCGACAAGGCAACCGTTCTTGGTCGGATTCTCCCCAACGAAGAAGGCGGACTGAACTCCAGAAATCTCTGGTTTCAAACGTCCAGTACGCTCCATAATGGTATCAAGAGTCCGCTAGACGTCGACGTACTGGATCGCTTCGGACTTTTTCCTGGTCAAGTGTTCGCCTGTGACGGACACAGTACCGGCTCTTCTTTCACCGCTTCCAAATTCTATGCAGGTAAGTTTGAAGGTTTCTTTCGCTTTTTGGGCTGTCATACGATGCCTCGCTGTGTTTCAGGAGCTGCGCCGAAGATTACGAAAGTGATCTCAAGGAAAGCCTCCGAGTCGTCGCTACACATTATGGTGGCCTGTGGACCTTTCAATATAATGGGCGAGTCGCTTCCCGATCCGCTGAAAGACTTGATAACGGTAATTGCCGCTTCGCATCCCGACCTGGTCATCCTGATGGGACCTTTCGTTGACGCTCGGTTAGCTCAAGATATAGAAGGCTTCATGAACGAGATGACTTTCGAGGACTACTTTAAGTCGATGGTAAGAGTTTTACGAATCTGCAACATTTCCGGCACATGAAAATAAAGTTCAGAACAGTTCGGTATTTGCCCAATACAAATAAGGCACTTCACAGTTTGGGAAGCCGGCCAACGAAATGAGCAAAATCTCCTGTGGCGCACGCTCTGAGCCAATAAAACTGAGAGCCTACTCTCCTTGACAACTCGATCAGATCACTTTTCCAAGTGGCGCACATTACCAGCTAATTTCACCGAAAACGTGCGCTGCTTGATATATGATCTTGAACGTTTTGTTTGTCGACCTCCCATTTCGAAAAATGTGGAATCTTGACCAGACCGTCCATTTTATACTTTTTTAACCTTCTTAAGATATTACTCGTTACAGATTTCGTTCATCCTCGAAGAAATAGTGGACAAGCTGGGTACCCACGTCGTCATCCAGCCTAGCGTCGGGCAACTCGTCGGAATGCCAATTTACCCAACACCGCCATTCACCCTGAGAGACTGCGTGGTCAACCCAGCTCTGTACAGCACTGTCGAGTTCACCCGCAAGATCACCTTCGTCCCTGAGCCAGCCCTTCTGGACATCAACGGCGTGACTGTCGGCCTTACTTCCACCGACATCATATCCCACCTCGGTCAACGAGAAATTATGAAAGGTAATATGCTCGAGCTTTTTCTCGAATCTGTGCGGAACTGGGAGTCCGGCAACCAAAAGCTCAAAGCTACGCCGTCTTCTCGAGTGGCGCACGCTTTCATCCTATTGGATTCTGCGCAAATTGACAAAACGATTTTGGGAATATCGTATTCCTTGAGCTCCATTCCAATTGTTTTCGTTTGAAGGTATCCCCATGACAGAAGAGAGGCTACCTCGCCTAGCGAGCCACCTCGTTTTCCAACAGAGCTTCTACCCGCTCTACCCACCAGAGATTCCTGCTGACATCGTCGCTCTTCATCAGTACGCCAGAATTGGACAGAAACCCGACTTGCTGATCACCGCTTCCGACATGAAAGGCTTCGTCAAGAACATCAATGGAACTATCTTCCTCAATCCGGAACGATTAGCGAAAGGCTACGCTGGTGGATGCTTCGCACGAGTCTTGATTGCCGGCAACGAAGAAAAACGCGACGAGACAGACTCGAAAGAACGACCTATTGCTGACATGATCACCGTTGATATTATTCGAATATAATTTTCTACGAGTGCCTCCTTATTCAAGTTTTCATGCTCTCTATTATGTACCGTATTGTATGCTATTCGAAACGAAAGAAACTAAAGACATTTTTCAACCATACATTTCGCGTGCTGATAGATGCAAACCTTCAAAACATGCTTACAGTAAAAACTCTTCCCGCAAAGAAACATCATAGCGAAAGAACAAAAATACAGTCGAACATTCTTGCAGCAAACAATTTTCTCTATAAATGTTTAATTTTAAATGCCGATGAGCGTGCTCTTCCACCGCGACCTCCCAAGGACACCGGGCTTCCGTGTGTCGAAGCAGCCAGGCTTTCCCTCGACCTTCTCGCCATTCTTTCTGCATACCTGGTGTCCGTGTTCTCGCTTATGGCAATCTGCGCTTGTGTCACCGGTCCATTCTCGTCCTGTGAGAAGGCGTAGCCTCGCTGCGGGATCTGCTGCGTACTGTGCGACTCGAGCATGATGACACTCTCCATCTTGGGCTTTGGTTTGAGCAACCCACTCAATGGTTCCCACTGGAACTCTCGGGCGTCGTTCTTTCGTTCAATCTGTCGGACTTGATCCACCAGATTAGGATGCCACGTGTTGTACATAGCTTTACAACAGATATCGAGGAGTAAAGTGACGACAGGGACAAAGATTAGACCGAACCAAAACATCCACGAGCCGTATAAAGCTCTATCGACACCGACAAAGTCTTCCCCGAAGTTGAGGAAGTGAGGGTAAAGATTCGAGTAGATGGGGATGAACAGGAACCAGGATATCGCACTGCCCCAAATACCAATGTGCGAAACCATTGTCCATGAGGAGGTCTCCAACCCGGCCTTCATGCAGACCACAACGATCACATACGTGTACGCCGCTGCACCAAAGACGAATCCTCCAGAGTTCAGTCCGTCACTCCATAGGGTTTCTCGGTAGAACATCCCGTAACATAGCATAAACACTATGGCAGCGTGGTATATGGAAGCACCGATCCACCTGGAAGAAAGGACCCATCGTCAGCTATCTACTTCTGCCTACCAATATGAGGTCCCAACAAGACCCAACCCGTCCATCTAGTTCATTTTGATGAGGTGGGAGGAGAGATCTTGAATGGATTGATCGGTACGGCGTGATGGCGCACTTTTCATTGTTACTGGCTGGAAGTGTGCGCCACTCAGGAAAACGATTATGCTCAAGTGATATGCCGAAGCCCCACCCACGTTCTTTCCGTACTTACTTCCAAAACACCCGTGGGTTGAAAAGTTCTCCTCTCTGACTAGGTTCATATAGCTTCGGATACTTCATCCTACTAGCAGCACTGCAGCTCTTGTCGAAGAGCCCAAGAATGAAGGGTGGTGCCGCTGTGAAGGCCAGGTTGTACAAGCCAATGGTCCATCGTTCGAATAAAGACTGACCGGAGAAAGAACTGGCAATGGCAAAGTAAAACTGCATAATGTACAAGCAGATATTCTTATGATAGCAGTACAAAACTAGCTTGGCTATCCGCTCATAGCTCCATGCGCCATGGACAAGAAGGAGCTTCTGCAAGAAGCGGAATTGGCTGATGGCGTAATCGGAAGCACAAACGGCTTGGAGACCTTCTTTGCCACTAATGCCCACTCCGACGTGAGCGGTCTGGATCATGGCTACGTCGTTGGCTCCGTCACCGATGGCAAGAGTGATATCTGCAAGTAACGTAATGTAGACAACCAAGTCTCAATACCAAGACGCAAACTGAGAGGCCGGCAAAACTGAGATCGTTAGTCCAAGTGACGCACGCTACCACCCAGCAACCCTGTAAGCGTCCGCCACTTCAGAAAACAATCTTGTAAATTTTCTTTACCGACCGTCTCATTAAATCCTCTCAAAAGTACTTCCATCTACTACGGGAAAGGCCCTGGTAATTCGTACTGTCAATCGAGCTAACTGGTTACACGTAAGATTAAATTACCGAATTGTTAGAACCTAAAAATTTCTACCTCGTGGGTTATTACTGCGAACCAACGTAATAACATCGGCTTTCTGCATGGGCGAGACACGGCAGCAGATCACGGCTTTGCAGGAAATGGCCAAGTCCAGGAAGTTCTTGCGGCACTCCACTCCCAAAGCATGGTACAGCGCCTTGCCGTCCACCACTAGTCCAACATTGTTCTCTTGTCTGATGTTATTTGGTCCCAGTTCGAACAGATGCCTTCGCAATGCTTCCACCACACCCGGTAGCGTCCCTTGCTTCATGGTGAACAGCGGCATGTCCATGTTGATGAGGTTGCAGGAGTGACCAATATTGATAGCTGTCTCCATCTTGTCACCGGTCAGGACCCACACTTTGATGCCTGCTTCCAGTAACTTCTCTATGCAGTTGGGCACTCCGACTTGCAGACGATCCTCGATGGCAGTCGCACCGAGCAGGTTCAGGTTTTGTTCGATCAGCGAGTTCACATCCGACACCTACAAAGAGCCCACTCAATGAAGCCTCTCCATAACAGAGCTCATATTCCTCAAGTCTTAGCTGAAAACAAATTGCAGAGGACTGTTTCCACAAGTGGCGCAAATTTGCAGCCAACAACACTCGGAACATGCGCCACTTAGCAAACTCGACAAGATCGCTTTGGAAGTGGCGCACCCTATGAGGCAATAGCACTGACAACGTGCACCACTTTGAGATCGCAACCATGTTTAAGTCCATTTGCCGATGTCCAACCTTCTGTTTTCTGTCTTCCATTGCGGTGGCAGCTTCTTGATGTCTGGATTTCCATTTCTCGTATACATCCGGTGAAAGATCGGCAGACGCCACACACAACGTTCTCAGGCCCTTGTGAGCAAATTCTTCCAAGTGAGCAAGTGTCACTTCCAAGAACCCCTGTCGAGGTCCCAGCCGTTCCTGAATGACCGTGTCTGCACCCTTGCAGATCAGGACGATCTTGCCATCGGGCATCTTGACAATGACACTCATTCGCTTCCGGTCACTATCAAAGTCCAGCACATCCAACAACTCGTAGTCAGTCTGCTCGAACTGTCCAGTCTTCCGATTCTTGAACCTGACTGTCACGTTGTGAGGATGCCGTTTAAGGAAGACGTAGTCCAGCTGGGCAGCCGCCTGAAGGAACACAAACTAGTAGAGTACTGAAGTGATACATAAAGGTGAAAGTTTCGTCAGACAGTAGTGTTTATTTCTACAACTTGGAGAAAGTTTTCTGAGAAAACGCAGACACCGGATTTTTCGTACGTGTTCCTTAGCCTATTCATGCAACAGCGCCGTATGCCTGCGGCCAACTAGCTGTACTGAGCAGTAGGCGGAAGTGATCGTTACAAAAGTGCGTATTCTGTACGTAAGGAACGTACGCTGGACCGGGTATGGTAGGCTCGGTCGGCGAAGCTAAAATAAGCCGTTCTAGCCGTTCTAAGCCGCAGCTAAAATACTTTTAGCCACGGTTAAAATGTATTGTGCGTTCGATGGATTTATTGATGTTAGGTCGGCCGAAAGTGTTTTGGTCATCTCAGCCGCGCCTAAAATACTTTTAAGCGTATTAGCGCAGCAGCCTTCTATAGAACCGGGTTCATCAATAACGGGGAAAATAACATACCTGGACCAAAGCGGCCTCATCAGGCGAGGAAGCCAGGTAAAAGGGCTGATTAGGATCGGCTGGGTTCACCTCCGGTACGACTGTGTGGCACAAAGCCACCGCTAACAGGAACTGGTGGATATCCCGACCTTCTTTCTCTTTGACAAGGTTGTTCATTAGGTTAGTATCGACGTATTGATCCAGCTTCGTCTCCGCAACGCCGTAGACTAGCCCAGCTATGCTGCACTGCCGGAAAATCATTTTGTTCTGCGTGAGCGTACCCGTCTTGTCCGAGAAAACGTACTTGATCTGCCCCAGGTCTTCGTTAAGGTTAGAAGTACGAGCAATGGTCGGTGTGTCAGACTCTTCATCGTACATTTCTAAATCCTGGAACAAAAAGCATATCCGGTAAAATGAGAGGTCAGGAAACGAGACGAGCAAAATCATTATTTTAAGTGGCGCAGTTTCAGTTTTACTGGCTGGTAGCGTGCGCCACTTGGAAAAGCGACCTTGTCGAGCTTCCAAGTGGCGCACGTTGTTACTGTTATTGGCTGAAGAGTCCGCCACTCGAGACATCAATCAACATTTTTCTTCAGTTTCTGTTTCTTTTTTCAAACTAGAGCTTACCCAGCCAATGAAAAGGGTCTGCAAAAACCGCACCATTTCCAACGACACTTGCAGGCTAATGGGAATAAGGTTGTTATAAAGGATAAAAAAGGTTAAAAAGCTGAAGCCGAAGTGTTGGTCGTCCAAGAAGGGCTTCAAGTACCAGTCCTTCGGTGCGTGATGCTTTCGCCATATGGTATTGCCCACGCCACTGACGATACAGACGAGCAGCAGCACGCCGAACATGATGATGATCTGTTGGTTGGCCAATTCGTCCAGCTGCGATCTCTTCAGCATCAGGATAGCGCCCTTCTTGCTGTTCTGCATCAGCTTGCTGTCGTGTCCCGTGTACACCGCCACGCCATACACCCATTCCGAGTTCTTGAGGCGCGAACCACGAAGAAGGAGTTGGTCGGGGCCCAGTGGAATCGGCGGACTTCCGTGGATTTGGATGTTGCCGGTGAACTCGTACAGATGACGATTGGGTTGCTCGCATTCGACTGAGGCTTCCAGACCGACGAGATCTGACTCGGCTTGAAGGTCGACGGTTTGAAGAAGCGGCGAACGAGTCTTCAGATTCGTTTCTCCGTCCAAGTTCGCGGTCTCAATATAACACAAACCCTGTACAGAGGAATGAAGAGTAATTGACGCTGTGAACAAGGTCTCTCTCCAGCAACTGCGTACTTGCGCAGACTAACGCATGCACGATATAGAGTATGCAGGTGAATACATATAGCGAACGACGGCAACATCTGATCCGGACACCAAACAATCTTCCAGGTGTTACACAGATACGATTAAAGGGAAAGGATACCTGTGGCTCACTGGAAGTGAGGAGAATCAAATCGGCAGGAATTTCTTCTTTATTTTGCACTTTCACGATATCCCCGACGTGGATGTCTCTCCACCGCACTTCGGTAAAGAATCCATTCTTGTACAAGAGCACCTTCCTGTTGTTGACTGTTCCATCGGCTATTCTTCTCTTGACATCTTCGAAGATCTCTTTACAAGCGGAAACAAAGAGAATGAAGGAGAGTGGAACCAAGGTGGTCCATCGTCCGGTGGGTGAGACGTCAGGAATCTGCTGCAGGCAGGCGATAAAGAGGAAGAATGCATTCGAGTACCGTCTGAATGACTCGAAGAAAAACAAGGGTAGGAAGGTGAAGGCGTTATATTTGGTGGTGCTGACAACGTTGGAGGCGAACTTGCTCTGTTGCTGCGGCTTATTTGCTTGGATCAGCCGACTCATGGCTGAGTCGGCTGATCGCGATGTCCCCGGCCTGTTTAACAGCATGGCGTGTTCTGACGCGGTGGTGGTCCGATTAGACGAGTTTGACGAGGCGTTGGACGCTGGATAAGGAGGCATTTCGGTAAATATTCCACGCGCGGCCGAAGTTCTGCCATCCAAACACGGTGGAGCAAACAGCTCTGGTTCTGCAAACAAAAACAGTAACAAATGAACCGCTCGGTCGGAGCATGACATCATACCAAAATGCATCACAGTGCAAAACTTCAGCCACGCCTTCAACGAACCTTGACGTACTAAGCCACTGTTAGCACAAATCGTACAGTATATATGCAGGTGCTCATCAGCAGAATCGAGATTCCAACCTCAACATACCTCGTCTCGCAACAATTTTCGGGTTTGGTATTTCACAGAGTGGTTGTGTCTCAGCAGAACTCCCAAGGTAAAGAAGAGGATCAAGTTGTGCTAAGTAATCGGATCGAGACCAAGCTTGTCGACAGGGAGTATGTGTTAATAATCCAGGATCATCCTGCACAGAAAAAGAAAAATTAGATAATTAGCTCCAGTAGCTCAGTTCCCATGCTCCCTATAGAAAGCGAGGTTATATTGATGCTTCAGAGTTCAGAGTAAGACGACGGTACAGTACCAGAGGGGAACGTTTCCTCTGTAGCGACTGGCCGATAGACTAATCATCATGAATCATGATATTCGGTCGGCGCTGCACAATTTAAAATCCATTCTGAGTGATTATCATTCATACGACATTCAGCTGGTATCCTTTCCCATCAAGACAGCCGGAAGTAAGAGAGGGACGAGAGTGAAAGAAAGACGTAGCTTGTATCGGATGCGATCAAGTAAACTTCAAGAGGAAAATATACAGCTGAAACACTGTGGCAGTTGCAGCATTAGCCTGCAAGCGGGGACAGCCCGGACAGGCGCGGCGCTATCAGAGTGTCAGGCTGCTAACATAGTACACGCAAGACGAAAAATCATGATACAGTAAAAATTATGGGACAGGCGGAAAGGACAGGCGATTCAACCGTAGCGCTTGCTAATAGGGCATGCTATGCTTTGCCGAAAAATGAGTTACTGTAAATCGGTCGCGTACGTACGTACTCCCTAACCGCCATGGCTGCGTAGCGAGAAGGCTTGTACCTATAGGCTATAGCCGATCGGCGTACAGCATATCTGTCCATTGCGTTCCGCCGTTGCCTCCGCTGTGGTTGTATCAAGTACGATGTCGTGGGTTTCTGTGCCAGCAAGCACGGAGCACAGAAAACACGGCCAACAATTGGGGAAAGTTGCACTGAGAGAAAGGCACGGCTGAGCTTGCCAGACTGCTGTATGAGTCAGCAGTTTGCGCCAGTATGGAAAGCTCTTCCGGGCACCAGTCCAAACATTGCGAGCATGTATCAGTCAGAGCGATCAAACGATCACATACGAGCTCTTGTACATCACCCTACACAGGCGTCAGGCGTACTGATACGTCACGTTCTGAACAGCAAGTCAAAAACTGAGCCTAAAACAAGCGCCTATACTATAGGCAGACTTTGGACAGCTTTGTTCAAGATTTTGCAGTTCGATTGTACGTACGTAGGCTGCATCTGACCAGTGTTGAACGATAGCGTACATTCAATGTGCAGGCAAGCAAAAGCGAGCCTGGATTCGCGTACAGCTAGTGATGAGCATTACACGCAGATGGTCCGTGTAATGTAAAGTGTAATGTAGAACAGGGTAATTGTAAAAGTATAATTACATTTTACACTAGTTTACATTTTACAGACCGAGCGGTTTGTAACGTCTAAAGGTGACGAGGAGCGACGAAAACGATGAACCAGCTATGTCTATGTTTGCATAGAAGATAGGTCTTAGTAATTGTCTTCCAGACAAAGATAAAAATACGGTTGCAAAACGACCACGCTCAGGAAGTTTCTGACATTTTTCCGCGTAAGTCATCCGAATTTCAAATTTCTGGTGGCAAAACACTCAAAACTACCACAGATTCTGGCAGGTAAAAGTTCTAATTACATTATACATTTACATTACAACTTCTTCGTGTTTGTAATGTCGTGTAAAAGTGTAATTGTGATGTAAAATGTAATTTAATGTAAAACGTAATGCTCATCATTACGCAGAGCACTAAGTACACGATTGTTCTCCGCTGAGCACACGTGCAACAACGCGGACTTGCTAGGGACCACGTGGCCCAAAAAACCTAATGCTTCGAGACAAAATAAGTTTTGCTGGCTTGTGCCCAGTTCTGCAACGTGCTAATACGTCACGTTTTGAACAGCCAGTCAAAAACCAGGCCAGAAAAATCCGACTAAACTGCACCCTAATTTTTACTGTACCATAATTTCTCGTCCTCCGTGTACTGTACGTGCATTACCGGTCACCCAGTAGTCTACCATGTCCACTAGCGATGTTCTAATATGTGATTATGGCAGTGAATATAATATAAATAAACATCCGCCGTCCACCGAAGTCTTGATAATTTGCAGTTACTATAGTAGAACCTCTGCCTGATTTAATAAAATATTACCATAGTGGAACTCCTGTGGGTTTGGTACTAAAATATATATTTCAATAACGGAGAGCTCGCCAGTAGATCTTAGCACATGGTATCAGAGGCATCTGTGTCAGCAGAGGCCTACTAAACGTTTACTCGAAGAATCAAAAATGTTTAGAATAACACTGCAGGTTTAAAACTGTAGGTTTTGCTCGCGGCGGCGGCCCGGGGTTCTCTAACAAGCTGGAGGACAAATGAGATACTTTGTCGTAAACAGTATCGATGCCTGTACTACTGCTTGCACCGTGCACCTGCGCTCTGCGGCATTGCGATTTAGTGTGTGGCGCTATGTGTAGGTGCATGGTGTACGCGTATGCATCTGCATTAGCCCCTCTGTGCTGGTGTGGTAGCATCATTAGGATCTAGTGCACTTCGTGAGGCGTAGTTGCACTATAGCTATACGGAAAGGCAGTCCCACAGTCTCACAGTTATTTCTGAGATGGGGGGGAGGAGCGCATACTGCGCACTGGGAAAAAGTATGCGCGCACTGTGGGATTCACGTGCTTGACGTCAGATGAGCAAGCGACTCAGAGCAAGACTGTGCAGCCGGTATAGTGCGCTGCCTTTTCCTATACTGTATACTCTCCTGAAATTCACGTACGTCACTCCATTCAGAGTGTAAAACTAGACGGTAAGACGTTAATGATTTGAGAGTCAGTGACGTACGTGAATTTTGGGAGAGCATACAGTAACTATAAGTCGTCGCCGCATGACCATTAACCAGCGTACACGCATTAGAATTTAGCAAATCAACCGGTTCTTCGAATCAGCGGTAGTGTTGCGGGTATCAAAATATATTTTAATACAAGTGATAAACATCTTAATAGTAATAAAATATTGGACCCTAGTTTCAAACTACTAAAATGTTAATATCGGGTTTCGGTGTCCAGTTCTGTTTACTAAATATTACCAGATATAGTAGATCCTGAAGCCATCTACTATCATCTACTTTAATAAAATATTGCTATATTAGAACATCACTAACCTGGTCCGCTTACGTAAGTAATTGCGAATGGCTCACAGGTCACGGTTGATTTGCGTTTCCATCTTGATTGACCACGAGATTCCTCAGTTGTCTTTGACTTTGAGTACTGTATGATCTTTGATGTTCCTCTGTTCATACGTCTTCTTCCCGTTTCGGTACGAGTAGCTCATTCAGCCCTCCTTTGACCTCTGCCGAAAATCTGAGAAACGAGTCAGGAAGAACCTGCAGAGCGGATCAATTTTGTGGGTTACTTACGCTTACGGTGCATACGGAGATGGATGGTAGGCTGCTGTGTCGTTTTTAGCTGAGCCAGAGAGTAATACGGAACTGCTTTTTGCTCGTGATAAATGCTGGTTCTTGCAGGACGTGACAGAGAATCCGATATGGATGCGGAACATCAAAAAGGCGAGACTGACACAGAATCATCAAGTTTGGTACCCGACGACGAAGACGGCAGTGGAGCCAGCGAAGATAATACCCAAGAAGGAGGAAGTGAAGAGGATGAAGACGGTGCTGATGAGTACGATTACTTGTCGGAAGGCGAAGGAGATTCAGACGACGATTCAGCGCTGATCTCTGCGAGCCGGAAGAACAAGTTGCGAGACGCAGCACTAAACGTCGAATCCCGTGTTAAGAAAAGCGGTGTGGTTTACCTGAGTACCATTCCTCCTGGCATGAATGTCGCCAAACTAAGAGAAATCATGAGCGAATATGGAAAAATTGGACGGCTTTATCTGGAACCAGATTTGAAAGGTATTTTGAAATATTTCTAAAATCTTTGACGAAGAAAGTCATTAGTGAACTTGAAAGACAATGTCGACTAGATTCTAGCGCTCGATGTCATTGTTATAGGTCGGAAGCGTGCGCTACTTGGGAAAACGATCTTGTATGTTTCGTCTGGCGGCATCCCATTTGTATTCATTTGTTTTCGCAGGCGCTGTCCAGAGCAGGAGGAAAAATAACGACTCGATTAAACACAACAGGAAGTATTTGGAGGGCTGGGTAGAGTTCGTCAGTAAGAGGACAGCGAAACAAGTAGCTGAGTCTTTGAACAACAAGGAAGTCGGAGGGAAGCGTCGCACACCCTATCATGGATCGCTATGGAACATCAAGTATTTACACAGGTAAGTGCTGCTCGTATCATAAATCATAATCAAAATCATAGCTCAAGTTTGTTTTTCCATTTTGAGATTCAAATGGAATCATTTAACGGAACGACTCGCGCACGAGAAGATGACAAGGCAGCATCGGATAAGGCAAGAGATCGCCCAAGCCAAGAGACAGTCCAACTTTTTCAACAAGAATGTCGAAAAGAGTAAGATCCTCGACAAAATGCAGGCGAGGAAGGCCGAGGAAGGTAAACCGTTCGCTCCGCTAAAGACGTTCGAAGTAAGTCAGAGACTGACTGATGAAGAATATACCAAAGCTAAGGCGAAGAAGGCAACGAAACGTTTGGCTGGTACTGGTAGACATTCGGGCAGTGGTCTATCGTCTGCTATCCTGGCAAAACTCTTTCCTCCCAAAACATAAACTGATACCTTGGCTTGAGCTTATAATTTTGCTAGACTGGCCCGAACTCCATTCGAAATAAGCATAACTCTTTTTCAGTGTGTGCGACGTGTGTGTGTGCTGTGTAAGGCAGTGCATAGTACAGTCCTACCTGCGAGATTTGACATTTGCATAATTCTTTTTAAATTCAGTCCCTCTTCCGAACCACAATCTAGACCTACCATTCGACAAAGAATGCCGAATAGATAACAGGATGGTGAAAAGGAGAGTGTAGTGCGCTCGGGAAGGCGAAAAATTGGAAAAGTACAGCCCGGACAGGCCAAGTGACTACTACCTAACGCAAAGCGCTGCAAAACAAATAAGTGTACGTTCTTTTCGTCCCGTCCTTCGCACTTTTCGCACAATTTTTTAAGGTGTTTCCCATTAAAATATAGCACATTCGCATCGGGAGAGAAACAGTTTGGCAAAGTTAATCAGTATGACTTCCGGTGGGGAAGGTATTTTGTCCGAAAAAAACCATAGCTCTAAGAATCTATACTCGATTAGCAGTTTCCAATTCAATCTCAACGCACGCACGTGCAACTATTTAGCTATCATTCTAAACCAGAAAATATCCCAGTAACGCTGAACAAACTTGGCAAAAGAATTAAAACCTTCAAATATGTCCGTTTGCCGGGAATTCCTCTTCCGCCGCAAAGATTGTTGCTCTTGCCGTGAACGGTGGATTCGTGCTTTTGACTACAGCCGGGTCCCTGCTCTAGTTGTTTTTAGCAAAACTAGCGCAGGATCTCGAGGCAGAACTGAAAAAAGGAATTTGGGAAAAGATCCCAAAAGCTGCAAAAGTTGGGTGCAATTTCGTCTCTGAACCTTCCCTGGTTTCCTTTCGATTCTGACTTCTTGTGAACATACTTCTGGCCGATGATTGTTTTTGTGGTAGCAAAATGGCTGTCAAATCACTAGAAACTGGTTTCAAAGTTGACCGGGAAGGTGGTCGAGAACACTCTAATTTTATAGGTGGTAGTCACCTGGCCCGTTCGGGCTGTACTTGTGAAAGTTGTCCTTCGCAGCGTCCGCGCTTCTCTTGTATTGTCGCCCCGCTGTGAGTACCATGCCAATTTTGAAGTGCTACTGTATAACAAGCGGTTTTTTCAATATCTCGAGGCGCCGGTCGGCCATGTATATAACTCGACAGTACGGTGGAGTCTTATTTGAGCTGTATGCATGTTCAGCTGCACAAACAGGGTGTCGGCGAAATGTAACGCCAGGAAGACCAGCTTCACAAAACAGCGGGCCCAGAATAAGGTCTACACAGGACGAGTGCGCCCGCCCCCAAAATTACGCACAGTGGTCCTTGGCTTTGCCAGAGTGAAATGGCATGTTCTAAAAGCTGGACTGGACGGTGTACTGGACAACTTCGCTGGACAAATTTACTGGACAAACATTTTTAGAAGGTGCGCAGGAACCCACCAAAGTAAGAAAATATTTCTTACTTTCCATATGAAATAAGGGTATTTCGAAGCTTTAATTTGCATACTAATATAAGACTCCTGCGGAAATGTTTGTCCAGTAAATCTGTCCAGCGACAGTATCCAGTATAGCTGTACAATCCAGCAGTCCAGCGGACTTCCGTACATTGTCCACGTACTGCGTCCAGTCCAGCTTTTAGAACATGCCGAGTGAAACATTAGTCCTCCTCACGACGAGCTGTTTATGTCGCAGACGGTCGATTTGAAATTTGAGTTTGCTTGATCAACGGAAATTAGTCGTGAGTGAGGTCTTTTGAAAGTCGGAAACGGGAGCGGAAATGCGCGAGTTGTGGGGTAGGTTTGTAGGCAAACTTTGCCTCGTGACTAGGCTGAAATTCATGGTTTTCTCTCTGGCTAGTCTATGTCTGTAGATATCCCCGACACTAATAGGTATCAAGAAGTCCATAAGTGAAACGGTATCTCGCAAGTCGCAACGCGAAGCACTGCAGACAGAAATCAGCGGAGAAGTGAAAGTTTGAAATTGAGTCAAGTGTGCAGAGAATAATCCGTTTTCGCTTTCAAGATAAGCTACTCGAGGGCTGCTTATCTTGAAAGCGAAACTTCGTAATCCACTTTCAAGATCAACACAATCAACGGAGTTTTATGGCCTGTCGCGAGGAGGACTACAGCCACTGGCAGCCAAGTGTTCACTTTACAAAACGCGACTCAAAACAAAAATCCCTGTACCTATTGCGCAACCATCTCAGCTGATCAATCAAAAAACGATCCTTCCATTATCGTTTGAACAACTTTTCCAAGAACAATCTTTCAACATGCCTGCAAAAACTTCTTTTGAAACATCTTCCTTGGTGATCGCTTTACGCGATCAAGGTTTCACCTACCCTAAAATTTCTGAGAGTCTTGCCAGCCAAGGGTTTTCACTGAGTCGTCGCACAGTGCTCAAGATTTGCCAGGAGAAAGAAAAGGAGAGAAATGGATGGACCAAACCGGCGAAACGTCTTCCTCCGCAAAACCTTCCCTCTGCATGCACCCAGGACAATGTCAACAAAGTCAAGAAAGCTGTCGTCAAAAAGAATCCTGACTCGCTACAGAAGATTGCTAAGAAGCTCCAAGTATCTATCCGCAGTGTAGGCCGGATGATCCACCAGAATCTTGGATTGGAAGTGCGCAAGAAGAGGAAACTGCATGACCTCACGGAAGCCCAGAAGAAACAGAGGTATGAGCGGGGGAAGCTTTTTATCTCGTATCTAGGTCCATTCAAAGTCCGTCATATCTTCACTATGGACGAGACTTGGATCAGTCTTGATGACTGCAATGTGGATACAGACCACTTTTGGACTGATGGATCGGCAGAAATTCCTGAAGAATGGAAGAAAAAGACGACCAAGCGGTGGCCCAAGAAAGTCATGATCGCCATTGGAATCTGCTGGTTCGGAATGTCGCGCGCCTACGTCGTAAACGGCTCTGCCAAGGTGACAGCCCAGTACTTCATTGATGAAATCCTTTCGAAGATGATCCATGAAGACATTCCCAGGCTCTACGGGAATTCGGCGAAAGATGTCATCTTCCGCATGGACAGTGCTCCATCTCACACGGCCAAGCTGACCATCCAGCACCTCAAAGATCATCGTGTCAAGTATATTCCGAAGGAGATTTGGATGGCGAACAGCCCTGACTTAGCCCCTTTGGACTACGGGATCAACGGGAATCTCAAGAGAATTTTGTCTGAGCGGAAGGCGACCATCATAAAAGGCCTCATTAGCGTTATCAAAAAAGTCTGTGAAAGTTATGATATCGCTGAAATTCGGAGTACGCTTTCCTCTTGGCAAGGTCGTGTCCAAACGATGCTGGACAGACACGGTGGTCATGTAGAAGTTAAATGAAGAGGTTATCTGTTGTCTGAAGGAAGTAAGAACTTTTTTCATGAGAAGTGAACACTTGGCTGCCAGTGGCTGTAATACTACCTTTGCGTCTTTCTGGTTTCTCGTTTACTGTACAGTACGATCGGTTCTCTCTGGCCCTCGCCTCGGACCAAGTGACTGGATGCCAATAGAAAATGGAAAATTGGAAGTCTGAACGGGCCAGAATGTGACGTCAGATTGGGCTACTACGATGAGACTGAATGCTTTCGCACAAATCAGCTGTTGTCCGGTTGTGGGTTACAGCGCGCGCCAAGACGTCTAAGCGATTTTCGGTTTAATGGGTTTGGTTGAATAAGTGACATTGGTAAGTACGTATCGCAGCCTTATGGTCTGTTCCAGCAATCAAAGGTGAATATATGCAGTCAGCTGGGTACACAGACGCAGCTCGGATGGAGGCTCTGCCCCCGCTTTCTTTCTATTTTCTGTTGGCAGCGACCGCCTCCTAAGCGTTCTTGGCCCGGATGATTTGCCAACTTTCCATTTTTCAGTGGCATCTAGCCAAGTGTCCTCGAACTTGCTGTCGACACACGCCTGTTCTCTGGCCCTTTATTGTTCCGACGTCCCACATTTGCTTCCGCATTTCCTACACAACTGAACTGAGCAAACTGATTTAACCCGCGTAAGAACTCGACGGAAGCTCAAAAAGTTTTCTTACACACTGCATCGTAAGGGAAAAGGTGTCTAATAAGGTTCCACCTTGAGAGTGCCGAACATTCTGTCCATATAATACGTACCGTGTACTGACCACGGACCACGGTACAAATTCGGGCCCGCATTCACCAAAGAATCGATGTGTTGCATAAAGAGCAAAGTTACGTTTGAGATTCCGAGCATTCGGTTAAAAGATGCTTTGGAGTCAAGCGTCTCAGTTGTCTTGTTGAGCGTTGTCTTTCGAAGTTTGATCAGTCTGACATACTTGGGACGAAAGTCCAGGTCCGCGTCTTCCACATCGTCCTTATATTTATGTCTGCCATTCTCATCACAGGGAATACTTAGATATGAAAAGTTACTCGTCGACGTAGTATGTACACTTTGAAAAGCATTGCGAAAGCAGTGAAACTGATTAGAACTTGGAACCTCCATTAACACCTTGAGTGAGTTTCCAGTTTACCTTTTGCTCCCCGTTTTTTTCCGTTTGCCCGGACAATCAACCCTTCTTCAAACTAAAAACTAGCGCCTACTGGACACTGGCTCTGCAAACTTGTGTGGAATTTTTTTCCTTTCTTAACGGGATTTCGGCGTAGCCAGCAAATTACTTTCCAGCCAGGCTCTCAGTTGGTCCAGAGTCACCAAGATGATTGTTGCGCGAGCCCAAACATTTTAGTATCTTGCGACAGTTTCAGATTCGTGGAAAGATCTGCCCAGCGGTCATTAAAAAAACCTTGAAGCCTGGTCGTTTTGAGTTGGCAGGTGGCGCCCTCTACATCATATTCCAAAATTTTGCCCAATCGATGAGGTGCTGATTGGTCGGATTTGGCACCGCCCCCTATTTTTAACCAGTTAAAACAAGGCGAAAGTGACTTTCCCGCATCGTATTCTGAAAGCACGAAATCGCGCAGTGCTCTAGGTGTTAAACGTCCTCGTAGAATGCCAACAGTGAGCGTGTGGTCGTCGCAGAGGAGACTTTGTTCGAAACGATAAATGTATATCGGGTAAACGTGTTCCAGATATGAATCAGCTTTATCGATCAAGGAACTTGTGCCGCTGATGTATTCCGCCAACGATAGACGCTTCTCCGATTTGCGATCCATTGAAGCGAGTATCTGTCGCCAGGCCAGTCTAACTCGCGCGCAAACCATTGTACGAGTACACAAGGGAAACAGGCAGTCTGCCTCAGTCATCCTTCGGCGAACCCATGCTGGCGATTTCTCACTAACCTTCCGCTATCGAAATCCCAAAATTATTCGCAAGAATCTTCGAACACTTAGCTTCATTTCTGTCCACTCAAAAGTGAGAATAAGTGGAAGATCAGGACGGGAGAAATTCCAGAATGAAAGTCGTTCGAGAATTCATTTGGTATGAGGGAACACGCTCTCTGCAGAGGGCACAACAAGCTGGGCCATGTAAACACATATGCGCCCGACCGAGCAGGAACACGCATTTCCAGACGTGCCCAAGGCTGATGATGACGTAACACTACCTTTCTCCTCCAAAATCGGAACGGCTAAAACTTTGTTCACTTCCACGCGAAAACGCTTTGCTTTACGAAATTCGTTTAACTGTGAACTACCAATGAAGGCTGCCCTTCTTTTCTGCTCAATGTTGCATGATCTCTCTTGCCTCTTACTGATCTTTGCGGAATTCTTTGCGGAACTACTTCTTGATTCTGAGAGCCAACGGAAGGAAAGGTATGACGTAGAGGAAAGTTAAGCTGGGTTAACCACCTGGCGTCTCGTCTTCCGGTGGCGCATGACGTCATCGGAAGTGTAACTGTCAAACCGAAAGCGGTTGTGTGGGTGAAAGCGCCTGTGGAAGGTAGTTATCTCTTCCATGGATGGAACTGAAAATCATGAATAAAGTTTCAGCTACGTTTCGAGGGTGAAATTAGCGAAATCTGTCCACGCTTCAGGAAGATATAGCGATGTGAAGCGCAGTGCGCCGCTTGGGAAGATAATCTATCGCAACATCGCTTAATGAGTCATGTGTGACTTCCAAAAAAGAAACAAGGTGCTCATGCGGTAGGTGCACATTGACTTCTACCTTGATTTCTACGGAAAATCAGAAGGGCTAAAACTTTGTCCACTCTTCATCGGTCGCCTTATGGCGGTAAACGTGATCAGCTGATTTCAACCCAGCCAGGAAGCCAACATTGCCACCTGCAGGACTTGACTGGACAAAGTATTCTCATGGCCAAAGTAGGGCCTCGCTCCTCGTACAGCACCGTGGCCGACAGGATTTACGAGGTCACTAGCCAGAAAGTTGTCGTCTTCCTCATAGGGTTGATGTCGGTGTGGGCGGTGTCCGCTGAGGGTATCGGCAACCAGGTTTGCCCTGCTAACACCACCGGCAACGAGACGATGCTTGCGCAAGGTCTCGTGGC
The DNA here is from genome assembly GCA_001949185.1 of Ramazzottius varieornatus. Lineage (NCBI taxonomy): Eukaryota > Metazoa > Tardigrada > Eutardigrada > Parachela > Ramazzottiidae > Ramazzottius > Ramazzottius varieornatus. The sequence goes on along the minus strand of BDGG01000012.1, from coordinate 331,786 downwards.
CGAGTGTTGTAGCGAGAGGTGCTACCTTACAATGCTCTACATCATTTTCGGCTTGCTATTTCTTCTCTCGGCTACAATTATTTTAGCCGTACTTTAAACCGATACCTGGACTACAAAAGTGTTTCGCTTGCAGTGAAAAGTGAAAATGACACCGTAAAATATATTTTATTGCGAGACAAAGCCACTCGACAGAACTGGTCACATTTAAAACCCTGGGGCCGGGATTTAGGCTTGGGGTTGGGTTTAGATGAGGTTTTGCCCTAATAAATTATTGCGAGTTTACTTGTACTGCTTTTATTTGTGTTATAAGGATGTATCGCATGATACGGTTTCTTTAGTACTAATATTTTCACTGTATTAGTATCATGATTCATGGATCGATTTGTCCGTAAAAGTTGGAGTATGCACACAGCCGAGTTTCTGTGAAAGATCAGCTTTTGTTAGGTTTTCTTCCGGTGAGGCCTCCACCCTCTCCACATCGATTCCTTCGTCCGGACTTGGGTGTGGCGGATGAGCTGGCGACGGTGACCGATTCTTCAGGATACTCTTCTTCGGTCCAGGAACTTGAAGACTCGTCTGAGTAGGTGTCGTCTGTAGTCGTTCGTCTTGATCTCCGCCACTTCCGGTTTCGCTAATCTGACTGATGCTTCTTACAGGTGAAACCATGGAGCTTGGTCGTCCCTGCTTGAAGAACTCTACTCTTCCTTGTCTTCGTTGCTTCCTTGTCTTCAGCGTACTTTGTGCTTCTCCCATATTCATCAATCCATCATGCATGGAGATGCTACGTAGGTAGTCCGTCGATCTTACGCGTTGAGGCATGGCAGGTAGGTCCGATGATGAGATCTTTCGGCTGTTGAAGTTGGCCATTGAGGAAACCTTCCGTTGTTCTTGTCGTAACTGTCGAGCTCGGTCTTGCCAGTTGGACAAGCGGTCCTCGACTTCTTCTTCGACAACGGGCGTCATTGTGATGCTGACTACAGAGTCGGTGTCATGGAAGGAAGGTGTGGCGGACTGGGAACGAGAGTAGACTGGGGTCTGCGGAGCTGGAGCTAGGTCGTAAAGGGACTCTGAGGAGTTGTAGGCGGAGACGGTGAAGGTGGGACGCGGGTGGACTTCGGCTACGGGAGTATCTGGCTCGAAAGACGAGTTGACCACACCGTCCGCAACAGGTGCGGAAGCGAGATGTGGCGGTGCGGTCTCGGAGAACTCTTGGGAAAAGGAAGCGGTCGACATTTTTTGCATGGCGGACCGGGCTTGCTTCATTGTTCTGCAAAGGCAGTCGATCAGGTGAGTGCGACAAGGTATGTCTTCGATGAAAGTGTGCACTCACCGTTTTATCGTTTTCACCCACAATTTAAGGTGGTTCTGCCTCCAAACCCACGAGCTGAACACAATGCCGGCTATGAAGTGGAGCGCCAGATGGACTCCGAGTTCGACGGTCTCGAAGTCCATATTCATCTCGCCCAAGCAGATGATATTGTCCTCTGGGTCGCTAATGAGGTTCCGAAGGTGACAGCTACAAAGATGAAGTACGGTCTTTTTCCATACAAGTGGTATTTGTACGGAAGTTGCACTAATTCGTCGTCATTAAACTAAGTTGTTTTAGAAATGATTTGTTTGCAGAAAGATTTTGTCAATCACGTACTTGACAAAATCATCACGGAGCGTGAGGTAACGCTCTCGGTAGATGTAATAATGGATGTGGATGAACACGGAGATGAAGATGCAGAGACAAACCAAGACAGCAATGAAACCTAAGGATGATACGGTTAGTGCCATTGATCATACAGTACAAAATTTAACATGATGAGCAACGAGGTTCGCCAAAATACAGTGCGGCCACGCAAAGTTGCCACCATGTCTTCGAAACTTTATCACTCCCTACTGGTCTATCCCATTACATTTTGACGTCGTAGAACATTTCCCTCGGTACCTTTCAGCCAGAAAGACTTCCCAGAAGTGATGAAGATCGCCCCAGAAAGAGAAAGTATCCGATCGTGGTCTTGTCTGAAAGAGCGGCAGAACGAGATTCTACCGTATCCATTGTCAGAAAAAAAATCTTGTCATCTTCCCGCAGCTTCATTTAGCATGAAAAATCATTTCGTATTTGAGGACAACTGTTTTACCTTTCATAATACATGCGTGTTGAGTAATTGACTTGGCCAGTTGTGCGGTACACTTCCTTTATGATAAATTAATTGTGAAACAGGGGAAGTTTTGGAGCGCGACAGCCATATAGAAATACGGAAATTTTTCTTCAGAAGTGGTAGGTCAGTGCTCTGGCTAGATCTCCCCGTAACCGTTCTTCGGCAAAACAGTTTCGAGAGCGAGCTCGTCGAGATTGTGGAAACGATTTTTTCCCAGTCGCAGTTTATGAAGATCGCAACCTTTCGTGTATTTTAAATTTACGGGAATTATTTCTCTCGTTGCACCAGATAAACCTCATTCAAAACTAACCAAAAATGTAGCCTGAATGTGTGGACAACAAGAAAAGTCTTCTGTATTTCGAATACTACACAATCATAAAATCTGTTCAATGAACATCCGTTTTTTACCGTAAAATCGAAAGATTCATATAAATAATTTTATCGCGGTTCAAGTTCGTATGCGAATTCTTCAGTTTGAGTTCTGTGAGACATGTTGAACAGTTGTGCATTGTTATTAACCGATTTGTTGTTCAGAAACAGAAAGTGGACCTCTGTATGAAATTAATCGTTCCATCCGCCTTTGGCTCCTCAGTGTCATTCCTATTTTCTTGCAACAATTTCGAAGTTGCACCGAACGATGCTTATGCCATAAGACGGGGGGAGGGGGTCAGTTCTAGCTTCGACTGTAAGAACTGTTCTATGGAAAAGAACTAGTCTGAGTTTTTTGTCGAACAAAAAAGTGAATGATGACAACTTTGCGCGGCCGCACTGTGGTATCAGTGAGCCAAGAATGACTTACCAATATGCAACATAATAGAGCGGATCTTGTGTTTGGTACAGGCCGAAAGAATTTGTGGGTCCATCAGCGTATTCTTCCTCATTTTGTGCAGCAGCGACAAACCTAAATATTTGTTCACTTTTTGTTTAGGAATGCACTTCCGGTCAAGGTTAGCCAGCGATGAGGACCCAAAAGAAACAGCACGCTGGACACATACCTTTTCCAACAAAGGTGGTCGACGCAACTGCCACCAGCAGTAGAGGTAGAATAAGAAGGGTTCCTCGAACAGTCGCCCGTTCTAGGCCGATAAAACAGATGCCGGAAATGTGGTTCCCGTCAATCTGTAAGCAAAAAGGGCGACCATTATGCTACAGAGGTGTAAATTCCGCCTCCCTAATGGACATGGCAGTAAAGTTAGGGAAACACACCAATTTGGGACGTTGGCGAATGAATTGAACCAGATCATTATCTCGAGTGGCACACTTTGTCATTGTTACTGGCTGGAGTTGTGCGCCACATGGAAACACGACCTGGTCAAGTCTGTTTGCCCAGGTCCCAGTTTAGGTTCTGGAATCGTCCTTTGACCTTTTACAGACATTGCATTGCGCAAACATCTGATCTGGATTTTGCTCCTGAACGGTGACCGTGGAGACACTTACTCCGCTGGTGGCGATGACGATCAGCGTGAGCAACAGCGGAGTGACCCAGGCGGCAATGTGGAATCTGACAGAGTAAGTCTTGAGATTTCTCTGAGCCTTGATTTCTTTTGTGCAGAGAATTTTGAAGGATCGGTACCAGCAGTACGTCATGGAGACGAACCAAATGGCAGCGGCCATGGTGAAGTAGTAGATGAGAATAAATGTCACTAGACAGAGCGAGTAACTTTCTCCATGGCTGCAAAATACTACAGTGTCAACAAATTTGTTTGCACTTGAGAAACCCGTGACATGTACACGATAGCGCACCCATCACTCACCTCAACAAGTTTTTATAACATTACGAAGCCACAAAATCGGTAATAATTTTGTAATGAGTTCTTCTGAGTAAACACCTTGGCAAAATAATCACAGCTTTTATCCACCTGCATACTTCCAAAACACAGCGTGCTCATTGGTCTTTGTACGCAGGCGGCGAAAGCCGGCTTACGAAACAACGTCTTTAATGCGATCTGGCCAGCTTCTTACCGTGGTTCACCCATCCTTTCGGTTCCATCTTCAGCGCACGTGATCTTTTCGCGAACGTCCGGTAAGAACTGAATAGCCCAACCAATACCGCTCATGATGAAGCAAACGTTGATGAAAAGTAGGCATTGGTCCGGGTACTTTTTGAGATTACGCCATTTCAAGGCCAGCATCGTCTGACAGATATGAAGCAAATCCTTGAATTTCCAATTCGAAAAAAATTACCACCTCAGAGACGGATATTCCGTTCCGCAAAGTTAATCCATATGAAGTGCGGTTTCTAGTGTAACTTACAAAAGCACTTCCGTTGAATATAAAGCTGAGGATGACGAGCACCAAAACATAGACATGTAACGAGTGCTCCTTTTCGTCACTCAGGAAAGCATTCTCGCATTGTAGTCCACAGAATCCGTTGCTGAAAGAATGCTTCAGAGGATCGGAAGAAGGAACCAGGGGATATGGACAGACGGATGAGATGTTGGTGACCATACTGGCGAACCAGGAAGTCTCTTTCTGTGAACCAAAAAATTATGGTAAAATTTAGCTGAAAATTGCTGTAAATCGGAAATAGTTAAACGAACAACGCTACGAACACAAAACAGATGAGAAAATGAATGAAACAAAAGGACAGAATGAAAGAAATGAAATGAATGAACTCAAAAATGATCAGATCTTATCTAAGATGGACTCGTATTTTTATCAACACAAGAGTTGGAACTTGGGCTGATGAACTGAATCACATCGTCCACTCAAGTGGCGCTCATCCTCATTGTTACTAGCTGAAAGTGTGCGCCAGTCATAAAACGATGTGATTTAGATGGTTCGCTCACGTGTTATATCAATGTCCAATTTCAGTTCAACGGTTTTCCACAGTGACTAGAAGCTTGATTTGCATTAACGAACCTCGCATTTCTGATTCTCGCTAAAGAGCAGCGAATCATTGCAGTGCTTCAGCCATTCCAGATCATTAGGTAGAGAATTTATGACTTTAGTTCCACATTTCGCCCTCGCATCCGTGCATTGTTTTACAGGTATCAGTCTGGCTGCATCACCCCAGCACTTCTGCAGGCCTACCGCAAAGGCCACCGGTTGTACATGGTTCCAGCAGTCATGATGGTTCTTCAGCTTCTCCGTCGCCCGGAGAATCCTCCAGGTACGCCTGTTGTTGTCACCACTATCGACAATCATTTCGTAATTCGCCACAACGTCGACACTGTGCAAATAGTCCTTGATCTCTGTTGATAGTGGAATGCAGTGTGTGACATTGCGGCGACATTCGTGAGGTCTCTCCGGGTAGATGTATTCCCGGTCAGGTAAGACATATCTGAGTCCTTGATTAGGCCTTCTGTGCGGCGCACTGAACTCCGGAAACTCTGATGGAGGATAGTCGTCATCGGCAGTTCCATTTGGGTTCGCGAAAAAAGTACCGTTGACTGTGGAGAAGTCCTGTAAGAAAATACTGCCTAGAAGACAACACCAGCAGCAAACATTTCCGAAGTTCCCCATGGCAGACACAAAATCAGTTCAGCTAAATTGGACACACAGTGTCGTATGAGAAGCCATCGTTTGCGGACTGCGATAAGGTGCTGCTCTAGAGCCCATGAATATGACGATTCTTTCCATGAAGCATGCAGTTTTCCAAGTGACCGTTTCGCGAACCTATTCGGATGGAACGTAATCTGTGTAGTAGGTACGGCGATATGAGCGGACATGTGGCAGAGATTTGTGTGCAGTCATTACGGGTACGCAAGAGGGTAATGTAGATTAGATTACATGTTAGGAAAAGCCTGGCATCAATTTTCTGCTAAAATGTACCGTACTTGATGCTAATAAGCTCAACATGTGTTTCTTATTATAAGCTAACTTCGTACGTTGATGCGGTACATTCTGCTGACCACGACGTTTCTCGAAAGGCACGTACGCTTTCGTTGGTCCTTACGGCAAAAGGCGTGGGTTATTTTGATACTGAGCAGTGTCTTGCAAGACGTCTCTCAAGTCCGCTCAAAAAGCGACACTTTATTGCAGGTTGACATATGGAAAGGCAAATGTAGCTATCGTCCCGTCTCATCGCGGAGAACCGGTATGCACTGTCAATGTAGGAGTAGAAAGTGTTTGTCTGTGCTTTTTTTGATTGCAGCCTTTTGTCCCGTACTGTGTATGCTGTGTTTCCGAGCAAATACACACCAAGCATTTTTCCCACAACGGGCGGAGAAAAAGTCACAAGACGGTTTCTCACTCCTCATGTTGACGGAAATACAGAAGCGTGCGATACAAGCCACCTTTTATCTCTTTTGACAGGTACTTTAGTGTCTGGATAAGCTTCTAACAAAAGAAACGGCTAGACCTTTGGCTGTTTTGCTTAGAGTTCGAGATTAGCTTCTCATAAGTAAACTGAGGGCCTTGACTAATTTTCTGAAATTGATTTTGTCGGCTTATTAAGATCAAATACCACCAGATGACTTCTCAGGCTATTCATTTATGCCTGATTACTAATGCAAACGGTCTGCCGTTTGAATATGTTGTCGGAGAACTCTTCGCTGAGTCCCGTTTGAATGGCCCTTTGCTATTCGTATGAATCTGCCCAGCACGATCAATTTTCGACTCTGAAATTCTCTTAGGTATTCACGGGTAACTATCGTTGTTAAGAAGGCAAAGTGTAGGATGAACGGAGCTTGCGGGGCTAAGGACGAAAAAGATCTTGAAGCGCCGGGGACCGAGATCTTCCCATGCTGAGGAGGACAAGGAAGCGGGCTCTTCTCGATCTGGCTATGGAGATGAGTCTTCCGGATGAGTATGGAATCACGCCCGGCTAGCTCAGTCGGTAGAGCGCGAGACTCTTAATCTCGATGTCGGGGGTTCGAGCCCCCCGTTGGGCGACTTTTTACGCTGGTTTTTCCTTGAAATTCAAATCTTTCAAGTCAAAAAGACCTCTTCTCAAACAAGAAACTTACCCGGTTTATGTCCATCATAAGAATAAGCCTAGTACCATTGCCAGACATTGTCCCTGTAGAATCTGGATCATATGACCGAAGGTCCTCTGCAGACGCCGCTGCAGTCTGGAGGCACAATAAAGAAAAGAGTGCGCCAAATACCCACATATTTTCCTAACTTAGTTGGCTCTTGGCAAACAATAATCAGCAGTTTAGCATCAGCAAAACTCAATAAACTTCCACGGCAGGTGAAAATGGACGGATAGTGATCATTCCACACAAGAGCAATTCTTTGACTGTAAGAAGTAAAATCAAACACCAGCACGCCTTGAGAAGACGAGGTTACATGTCTCATGCCAGTGAGATTGTTCCGCTTCCGGCGATTCCGAACTCTCACCAGCCAAAATCTTTACGATTCTTTTGTGGCCGCCAACGACATAATGGGCCATAACGTAACCGCTATATTTCTCGAAAAAGCCGTCTACATTTTTTGTCATGGGCTCGCTGAATAAAACAATGGCCTACTAAAAGTTCACGCAGTTGTGACAGTTTCTGCTGAAGTGTATGCAGACCGCGAAAAGGCGTCGAGCTACCCACTTGGCATAGGTCGTGAATAATCAAAAAGTCTAACGGTAAGACGAGGGTGTAACAGGAAAGGTCTGGCTTTATGCAAACCATACAGGTGAGGAAAGTGTTTTCAAAGTGCTCATAACTGTTGTAATTTTTTCCAGGTACCACTTGACAACGCACGTCGTCGACGATAAACGCGGACCTACACGCGGACCTTGATACTGGATTTTCTGGCTATTTTGTACTTCTGTGTCGCGTTCCTTGGCCACAACACGGTAAGATCACCAAATAAATTGATTTGCAGCCGAAAAATTTTTTGATCCCAAAAACATTTCATCGAGAGACTACCAAAAAGAAATGGCACTGACCTTTTCTGATACAAACAGAAGAACTCTTGAGACTTCATGCCGAGGTTCGCCGTAGGGTTTTATCCAACGTCCTGGGGAACAGCGGAGACGTACATGGATCCACAAGCGTACATGGATCCACAAGCGTACATGGATCCACGATGTTACTTGTGTCTTTTGAAATTCTTTAAAAAAGGCTGGTACGTCCATGCAAGCATTTCTCTTAGGCGTAAAAGCTGCTTCCCCTCCGCCTCCGGGCTCCGGCTTCGCTTCTGTTAGACGCAATCCATAATCTGTCATATAATAGTTCTCACTTCCTGGCTACGTAACACGAGCGATTTTCACATGGGGGAGGGAAATGACTGGTCGATTGTGTATGGTAGATCTATACGTCATGTCACGTGACAACTTGTCATGCTGTAGAGTGACATCTTTGGCAGCTTGTAGACCTGGCAAAAGTGGGATAAAGTGTGGTGTGGTTTTTTTGGTTCGGTGTTCTTCCACACCGAAACTATTTTTTCGGTGCGAAAGTCAAACCACTTCTTTCAGTGTGGTGTGAATCGGATACCACCATTTCGGTGCACCATACCACACCAAGCCGAAAAACCGAAAAAGAAAAACTTTTACTTGGTAACCGCCGGGGAGGAAACCTTGGCGTAACACAGATGCACAAACAGAAACCGAATGACAACAATGTACACACCGAAGAAGCTAAACTTGACGGCACCATGCTTACTTCTGCTGGTCCTCTCGGTTTTCCCTGTATGTTTGGGCACTCAAGCGTGCCATGCTCCGCTTTATTTCACGATCAAGGCAAGCCTTCCTATGAAATGGTGCACCAGAAATTTTTCGGTTCGGTGTAATGTGGTGTCCTCGGACACCGAACCAGAAAATTCGGTGTGGAACAGACACCAGTTTTTTCGATTTGGTGTTCTGCGCACACCGAAACCAAAAAGTGTTGTTTTTTCGGTGTGGTGTGGTAGAGAAGACAATTTAAACAAAAATACAGGTGGCATTTGGAAATGGGGAGGGAGGGCGGGAGAGAAAGCTCGGAAGCATAAAAAGCTGACGCGCTCACTTTGTGACAGGATGACTACTGTATGCTCTCCCTAAATTCACGTACGTCACTGTACGTCACCGTATGAGAACTCTTTCTCTAGTTTTACACTCTGAATGGAGTAACGTACGTGAATTTCGGGAGAGTATACAGTACGAGATAAACGGCATAATTCGGGCATGGAAATTTCCGACCCATAATTCGGGCAACTGTTTTCTCCGTAACGACTGGACGGATCAGCGTTATTTGTAGTTTGCCGAGTGGAAAAACTTGTTTACAGTAGCCTTAAACAGTTGTGAGGATGACCTGGACGGAATCCGAAAAACAGGACTCCAGCCAAAGGAGGGTATCGCTAATGTTGAAAAGCCTACGAAAAGAGATTGAAAAGGGCCACAAGAGACGCTTGACTCGATTTATTCAACAACCTTTGTTGACGTCATAAAGCTTGTTTGAAGTAAAAAAAGACTTTCACATGAGAAGACACTGCATTTCCGCCGGTTATAGCACGGTTATAGTCAGCGGCACACGCTAACCAGCAACCTGTCACGTGCTGCCACCCCATACCGCAGGTTTGCCCGAATTATAGGTCGGAAATTGCCATGCCCGAATTATGTTTACCTTGTAACTCCATCTATAAATTTAGACGTGTGAGCTACTTGTGATGCACATGGCAACCTAGTGAAATTACTATTTTGTGATGAGAGAAAACCCAAAATGGCGTCAACGGTAGTGTAACACCTGTCGGCGTTAACTCTCTTTGACACCTGGACTTTCCTTGATTACGAAACGAACACGGGAAGTACTTGGGTTTAATGAGGGTAAACTGCCAAGGTGAGCGGACATACACAATTGTGCAAACCATTTGCCCAGCCTTCGCACAATCCCCGAACCCCAAGCGAAGGCTCATTAGAACTAACCTGAGATTCGCTGCATAGTCTGGGTTGAGGAGACCATGTCTGGTCGGACGTGGCGGTTAAAAACATCGCTGTTCCATCTGCCCATAGCTCTAATCTGCTCCATGGAGCATCCGGCGTTAGAAGCTGTTGAAGCCGCTCCTATCCGGAAACTATGAAAGGTGAAGCCATTTCCCAGTACTGACGTTCTAATATGGGTTGATGAGATCTAATATAATAAAAATAAATATCCGCCGTCCATCAAAGTTCTAATAAGTGACCACTACTATAGTAAAACGTCTACCTGATTTAATAAAATATTACTATAGTAGAACTTCCGGGGGTTTGTTTTTAAGATATATTTTAATATCGGAGAGCTCGACGGAAGATCTGAAGATTCAGAATCACAACCATGAGATCAGCAAAAAAACTGTAGTACAGCTTGCACCCTGCACCTGCACACTGTAGCATGGTCGGTTGAAGTGTCAGACTATGCAAGTGCACGATGTTTAAGGGTATTTATTTTGCAGTAGCCCTACCGTGCTGCTGTAGAGGCATCATTATGGTGTGGCGCACTTTATAAGGCATGGTCGCACATCGAGAAACCAACGCACACGCATCAAAACTCAGCAAATCAACTATTTTTTCGAATCAGCCGTAGCGTTACCCGTATTAAAATATATTTTACTATAGATGATGGACAACTAAATAATAATAAAAGATCGCACTTCCGGTTTCAAGCTACTAAAATATAATATTGGAATGTGGTGCCCGATGCTGTTTATTAAGTATTACTAAATATAGTAGATGCTCAAACCATCTATCATCATCTACTTTAATATAATACTACTATATTAGAACATCACTACTTCCCAGAAATGATTGCAGCTCACGGTTGACTCGTTGACGAGTAAGGTAGTGCCCATCATGTGAGATGAATAATGCAGTATGTTTGGCTGAAGATCTGACCAACATATAAGCGTGGAGAGCTTGTACGGGACAGGTATCCGTTCGGGTTTTTGTGAGATAAATTGCCGGAGGTGCGGTTTTGTGATGGGTTTTATCCCGCCGCAAACATACTTGGACGAAATCCCGGGATATTTTTAGATCATTCAGAAGGTTCGATCTGTCAAAACTTGTTTCCTTCGAACTGGTGTATTCGGACACACGTAGCATTCCGTAGAGAGCCATGGTAAACGCCGACCAGAGCATTAGTTGGTCGTGACGAGCTATATGAGATCCGAATATGTCCAGTTTGAGTTGTCGTAAATGGTCTATCGTTAAGGGTTTCCTCTTGTAGCTATCTGGACGGGTTTGGTTAGTCAGGCCTTTCAGCATCATCGTAAGGTACTGATCGTTCTTACAGGGATCCTCAAAACCGTTCTCTAGTTGTTTATCCTCAGCGTGAAATTGTTATTTGCTGCTTCGAAATAGATGCGCCGTATCACAGTTATGATTGCGACATTTGGTGACGTACACTTTGCCCAGATTTGGACTACCGACAAATTGTCAGACTGGATTAAGATTCGCTTTGTCTTCCTATTTGACCTCCAAACACAACAAGAGATCAAGACTGGCAGCACTTCCAGTAAAGCAATAGATGGTTTAGCGTCCAATAACCAGCCTGGCCATTGTAACTGAAACCATTCGGTGCCGAAAACACCACTACAACGAGTGCTCCCAGATGCGTCGGTGAACAGATGCAGACTGGGCGAATCGACCCATTTACTTTGCAGAAACTTGCATGAACCGTTCCGACTCGGGAGGAAGTCTATCCACCACTGCAAATCTGCTCTGAAACCGTCGGTCAGTCTGAGCTTTGGATGGTCCAGTTGCTTCACCTTATGTCCCAGAGTCAACATTCTTCGCAGAAATATTCTGCCGGCGGGAATGCATTTAGTGGCAAAGCCCAGTTGTCCGCAGAGACTCAAAATTTCACGCTTAGTGGCTTTTACCCTGGCTCGGTACACTGTAAACAGATCTTGAATTTCCTTAACTTTGGCTTCAGGAATACTGATGATTTGTGATTCTGTATCAAGCTGTATGCCGAGAAAAGTTAGTTTTGTTATTGGGCCTTCTGTTTTCTCCTCTGCCAGAGTTACACCGAGTTCAGCGCACAGAGCCCGCATAAACACCAACGTGTGGTGACAAGCTGGGGAGTTGCCAGGTGCAGCCCACCAGAAATCATCAATATAATGGAGAACATCTTCCACCCCACCAGATTTCCTGATTTTCCATTCAAGAATTTGAGATAGGTTATCGAACAGACTAGGGGAAGAACGGCATCCAAACGGCAAGACTGTATCAAAATAAAATTTCTCGTCGCACATGTAACCCAACAAATGCCAGTCCTCTCTTGCAACCGGAACGAGACGAAAGGCGCCTTTGAGATCAGTTTTGGCCATTAGGCAGCCCTTCCCAAGCTTGAGACAGATAGCGATGGCATCATCGACTGAACAAAAATTCAGAGTGTAGTCTTGTTTAGAGATATAATCGTTAACTGATTTTTTGGACGGTCTAGACAAAACCATAATAAGACGGACACCGCCCAGTTGTTTTCGGGCGTTCGCCCATGCAGGAAAAAACGTAGTAGGGGAACGGCGGTACATCTAAAGGCCCAACGGTATGTTTAGCAGCGACCTCTTTTGCAACGTAATCGCGAACAACGTCAGGATGTTCCCGAGCAGTTCGAGCATTCGGAGTAATCTGAGTGACATTCGGGCCAGTATATACCAATCGAAAACCATTGGTGAGACCATTAACAAAATAATCCGCAAACTCAGAATCGCGATAGTCTTTCAGGACATTAGCGAACCGTTCAGGTATCAAGGGTGTATAAGCTTTATCGGGAATCTCAACAGAAGCAAGACGCCGGGCGGCAACATGCCCGCATGCTAATGATGTAGATGGTCCACTATGTATAGCGATGGGTGAGCTTGGTATGCCCAGGTTTGAGGCATTGAGAGCAGTTATGGGGATGGTTCTGGTAACATGGTTCGGCGCGGCCACCAGGTTCATCATAGCGGCTGCAAGCCAAAACGACACCTTTAGGGCGATTACCAGAATCAGAATTATAATTAGAACCATCTGATTCACTATTATAATATCTAGGTCTAACCACACCTTCCTTCTTGCTAGGGCACGTTGTAGCGATATGGCCTTTTTCGTTGCAGATATATGGCAAGTAGCGGTGCGCACCAAGTCGGAGTAGGGACCACGAACAGCGGTACCAGTAGTCGTGGCAGTTGGCTTGAGATTATTTTTAACCGCCTTAACGATATCACGGTCCTCATGGCACCACCCGCTCATGTCAGAATCCGGCAAAGCCATCTTTTGACGAAACCGTTGGTCATATTCCAACCAAAAGCGCACGTCGGGCTTTCGGGAAGCCAACTCCCGAATGATGCCACCGTAGGCAAGGAACGGCATAGCCATATCGGGGTAGTAACAGCTCCGATAAAGTGAGAAAGTCAAAAAAGCATCTTGCCACTAGGGCAAGTCACCAGTCACCAAGTGCCCCATACCAGGGTCACCGGGCTGTTTGCGTTCGAGGTTATCGGGCACATAGCTATCAGTGACCAGATCCTGGAAAACAACATAGGCTGTTCTTTGTCGAAGCAACTTGTCGACAGTGGCTGTAAATGTCGGAAAGTTAAAGTGAGTTGAGGGAGGTGGCTTTTTAGACATGACACTGTAGATAACTGGGGTAGGTGAGGCAAGGTTTCGGTTGCGGTAAGGCGGGATAGGCGAAGGGACCCGGGAGACCGAGTACGTTGGTGAGGGAGAGCATACCTGACGTTGGAGAGCTTGGTTGGTAGCTTCAAGTCGTTGCACGTGACGGAGTAAAGACACGACATCTTCTGGCGTGTGATATGGCGCGTTGATAGGCGACCGCCTGTTACCGAAACTTTGCTCTGGATCGACAGGACCAGGACCAGGACCAGGACCAGGACCAGCTGGACGGTTATTCAGTGCCCGCCGTGATGAACAAGGTTCGTGCCCTGCTCGACCTACTTGCGCGCCTTGACCTCGGCGATCGAAAGCTTGCTCCACGTGTTCCGAAGGTCCGTCTTGGAAGCAACGTCCAGTTTGGCCGGCGGGACTTTCACGCCCGTCATGCACTTTCCCGTCTTCCTGGTTGTTGTTGCATGGGTTGAACCTCCAGTCCGCTTGCCAGTCTTCCGGTTCCACTTCCAGGCATACGGAAACCGCTTTCCCGTCTTCTAGCGTTATCCTGTCGTTCCTGCCGATCGAAGGCCGGGAAAAAATCCAGAGCGCGATCCACACTGACTGCGAGCGGGACGACTTGCAGTGCCGAACAAAGTCTTTCAGCAAGAGGTACCTCTAGGGTCGTGGTACGAGGTTGACTGTCGTCAGGGCCAACCGGATATTTGGACCCATATCGACTTCGCCCACTGAGACCATCGCGAAATCCCACAGGTACAGCCGCTTTGGGAGTCTCGGGTCGGGAGTTTGCCATTTGAAAGAGTGGGCTAAAGCTGACGTAAAAAAGCTCGGAGAAAAAGCTCGGAAGCATAAAAAGCTGACGCGCTCACTTTGTGACAGGTGTAGTAAAACCACACCCTTGCCAGGTCTAGCTGCTTGGCTTTCTTCTACGTTCGCTTGACCAGTGGAAGCAACTCTGATATTTACCGCCCACCCCCTGTTAAACTGGCTTTGCTGTGACGCATTCAAGAAAAAAAAATTATCACTGTACTGTATGCCCTCCCGAAATTCACGCACGTCACTGACTCTCAAATCATTGGGGTCTTACCGTCTAGTTTTACCCTCTGAATGGAGTGACGTACGTGAATTTCGGGAGAGTATACAGTATCTGATTTTGTTTTACTTCATACGTAATTGCGTCCTCGAGAATTTCCTCCTTCTTCATTCTGTAGCCCACGTGTTCTCCTCCTGTTCTGATGCCTTGGATCCCATACGGCGTGGGAGTACTATACAGTAGTAGCACTCTGCTGGTGCCCGTAACTTCTTTTGAGCTATCATGGCATCTTCGCCTGAAGAGCTTTCGTCCAATCTGTCCAGTTACAAACTTCAGCTTCGTCAGGTTAGTGTGTAATCCTATCTCTTCCTCTGAACTTCGTCGACACATCCGTCGGCCGTAACCGAAGCGGAAAGTAATTCCCTTGCGCTGTGTACTTTCAGGTAGAAGCAGCGCTCACCAGTCAGCCAGATAACGAGGAGCTGTTAACCCTCCAGCAGAATCTTCAGCAAGTTATCGACGTTACCCTCGAGCTGATAACGCAGGTTCGAGTCAGCTCCGCATCGAATAATGAAGATACCACTTTGTCTTCCGACGCAGGATGGAACGTGGGCGATCGTTGCATCGCGCTGTGGTCGGAGGATGGAGAGTAAGTTCTAGTGTCAGCGTAGCCGCTTCCGGTCCCCTATTCAGAAGAAAGCAGAACCAGTTAACGGCTGTTCGATGTTCAAATGACTTCTGTTTCACTTTGTAGATTCTACAACGGCACTGTCAAAAACATCAGACCTGATGGACACTGCGACGTTGAGTTTCAGGATCTCGAAGTTACAGACAGCGTGCCTGTTAGTCCCACTTTGCGTTATCGCTATTAAGCTATAGTGATAAGATACTAATGCTTCTTGTTATGCATAGATGTCCACCTTGCAACGGCCAGGATCAGTACCTGTAAAGAAGTCCTCGAAACGAAATGAGTATCAATACGAAGATATCCCTTCTACGAGCGTCGCGATGGAGCAACGCTTGGCCACCAAGAACAAGTAAGTATCAGTATCATTTCCTGTTAGATACAATTACTGAAAAGATGCAGATTATTCTG
Source organism: Ramazzottius varieornatus (assembly GCA_001949185.1). NCBI lineage: Eukaryota > Metazoa > Tardigrada > Eutardigrada > Parachela > Ramazzottiidae > Ramazzottius > Ramazzottius varieornatus. Next base: position 316,067 of record BDGG01000012.1, on the reverse strand, counting down.
ACATGTGTATGCTTCACCTTAGGAAGGAGCAGCTAAAAGCCCAGATAGAAGCCAAGAAGAAGAAAAAGGCCAAGTACAACGAGAAGATCCGCGAGACGGAACAGCTTCGTGAGAAGGAAGCTGGCAAGTGGAAGAGCTTCCAGCACAAGGTCTGTATTTTTCCACATCCAAGAGCTCATTCGTTCCTCCCTCACATGTCCGTTTTCCGTCTCGTTCCAGGCTGGCAAGAAGTCCTTTACGGGTGTAATCAAGAAGAGTATCTTCGCTACTTCGGAGTCGACAGGTGGACGCGTCGGTGTAGGAACCTGCGGAATCAGTGGCAAGCCCATGACGAAAGACGCCCCGCTTGCCGCTGGAAAAGCTCCGGTTGTTAAGAAAGCCACACTGTACAATCCCAAGATGTTTTGAACCAAGCAAGTTTTGACACAAGAAATTGCTGGCAAGACAAGTAAGTGAAGTATAATGACAGCTCTTGTTTCCGTTTTACGCATAAAACATTCACATTAAAATTTTGACTGGGTAAACTTTTGATGGCGAGTATGAGTATGAATACTCCTGTGTGGGTTGGTTGGGGTCCAGAGTATTCAAAGATAAATTCTCGATCTTGATTAACATGCTCCTTCTTGCTCCTTTTGTGACCGGACGGGGCGGAAATGTTGTGTCTTCTTCCGCGCAGATCCCGTGAAAGCTACTTGGTTTCGGGAGAAACCTTTAGCAGCCACAAGTTCCGCTTTGTTGATGCGTGTGCATCGCGTTCGAGTTAGGCGAAGGACGATCGAGTCGTAGCCTGTCTTTATCGACTTCGGCAGGCACAGGAACCTCATTCTCGATGATCTGCAGATACAGCATACATTACTTTCGAAACTCTGATATGGGCACATGAAAAAATGAACCAGCCCGGAAAAATGAACCAAGTGGCGCATGTTTATATTGTTAATGGTTCCAAATGTGCGCCACTTGGAAACCAATCTCGCTCAGATCATTTGCCCATACCATAATTGTCTTTCACTGTCTTTTACAAATAAGTGAGGAACTTCTAGCATAGGGTAAACTCAGGACATACCTTCGAGAGCAGATATCTGGCTGACTCGTCGATGCCGATGTTGTCCTTGGCTGATGTTTCGAAATACCCACAAAAGCCATTTTCCCGCAGAAACTGATCCATGCGGGGACCTTCGGGTACTTGCTCGTCCCTCGTCTGGTCACACTGCAAATACAATCACGGCACAATCTTCTTTGAACCTAATCGAGGTGTAGGGTCCTGTACACACTTTATTCCCTAGGAGGACGCAAGGCACTGGTTTCCCATCGGGCAGCTCCACTTTCTGGTCGAGGTCCTTTTTCCATTTCGTGACTGCTTCGAAGGTCGCCATTCGGTTTATGTCGAAGACGATGAGAGCTCCGATGGCGTCTTTGTAGTACACCCGCGTCATATGCCCGAACCGTTCTTGTCCAGCTACGAACAGGAAAAAAAGCAGTCGCAGAACCGTAGGACTGTCTTCACTCTTTAGAAACTTAATGCGGTTCGCAAGTTTGAGCGCGCCGCGCAGTGAGCTTACCGATATCCCACAGCTGTAGTCGGATTACCGTGTTCTGGTCCCAGTTGATGATTTTGAGGGCAAAGTCAACCCCGATCTACCAATAGGCCTAGTTCGTTTTAGGTATGTAAGCGACGAAAGCAGTTTTCGTATCAGTGAAACTTGTTGGCGAGGTTTTCTTACAGTGGCTCTGTACTGTTGGGAGAAAAATCGGTGAACGTAACGTTTGACGCAGCTGGTCTTTCCAACGCCAATGTCACCGATCACAAGAACCTTGTAGAGTTTTTCACGACGTTTGGGGTCGGAACGAAGTAGTGACTGGGGAGGTGAAACGGGGATGTGTGCGGTGTGAGGCAGAGTGTGTGTTCCGGCACCTCGTGATGTGGATGGTAGTGGGTCCGTGGTGAAAACTCCAGTCCGGTCCGGTGGTTTGTCCACGAGTGAAATTGTGATGGGCTTTTTGGACTCTGTTGTGGTCCTGATCGTCGGCGGACTTTCCAGCTGTAAAAATTCATGGGACATCGGGAAACGAGTTGAACGAGGTCGTTTCTCCAAGTAGCGCACGCTTACAGCCAGTAGCAATGAACGTGTGCGTCACTTGGGATAACGATCATGTTCGGCCCATTTGCCGACGTTCTTTCGTTAATCAAATACAGAAGGCTCGGCGAAGTCAAAGTAAGCCGTTTGAGCCGTTCTTAGCCGTGGCTAAAAATATTTTAGCCGCGGCTAAAGCACCTAAAATACTTTTAGCCACGGCTAGAATGTATTGTGCGTTCGAATGATTTATTGATGCCAAAACTATTTCAGCCGACTCAACATCAATTAATCAATCAACGCACAATACATTTTAGCCGCGGCTAAAATATTTTTAGCCACGGCTAAGAACGGCTAAAGCGGCTTATTTTAGCTTTGCCGAGGCTTCTATATAATCAAACACTTGCACTGATTTGGAGTAAACGTTAGCGCTGCATAAACACGATACATACTGTTTCCGATTCTTCCATCATGGTTCGCCTGCAGCTTCGCTGGATCACTTTTGATTCGAAACGAGGACAGGAAGTAGGACAGGGAAGTACAGGTTCTAATCAGAGCTTTGCGCCTGCAGAATGGAAACTTCCAGTGTGATGCTGTGATGGGGCAAAATTGGGGCTGATGAGATTGGTGTTGTGTATATGGCTTAGTTAATTATCTTATCCGAATTCTTGCGATATCTCTCCTTCCACTCGGTAGGCTACCGCAGAGTTTCTCGGAGGTCGATTGACAATTGTGGCTTCGCGGTGTGGTCGCGTGGCTTTCGTTTACCCATAATCCAGTTGGGCTTCGCCACTAAGGTGTCAAACTGAACGCAAAACATCATGACTTTTCACTTCTGACTTCGCACCGTCTAGGGCAACTCCCGATATCACGGAAACCATTCATCACACGAGTTCTAACGTATAATGTGGGTAACTAGGGACCGTAGGTCTACTCATTCTTCGGTACAGAAGGGTAGGTTTTCCTTTACAACTTTGTTGAATATTGGCTACCCAGTGTTTGAGGGAAGGAAAAGAGTAATTGTGACGAACCCGGAAGTAGCCGCTGATTGGGCGGCGGTCGTTTAAGTTTGATGGGAAAGTTTCTGTGGTGCAGTGGGTTTCTTCAAAACATGAACTGACCGTGGAACCCAGGGTGGTGTCTTGGTGAAATTGGCGTGCTTGAATGGTGCGCGTGTCTGTTATACGTAGGATATAATCAACAGTTGGTCCGTGTTATGCTAACCACTAACCAGCACCCATCTTGTCTTGTCAGGCTAATTGGATACAGTTTATGCACTTCTCGTTCCGACACGCCGCATCCGTGTAGACAGCTCTGACGGCTGCTTGTGGCAGGAGCTCACATGGCTCCTGTTGCAGACAGAAAGATCGAGTGCCGGATCGACGACAGCTGATACAACAGTGGCAGTGTCTGAAAGTTGGGGTCCCTTCGGACCGTGATCCTTTCGTTCATTGTCAGTGATCGAGACTTATTTTGCATTGCGTTGCGGTATCTTACGGGATCAACTACAGCGAGTTCGAGACAAGGCGATAGCTGATCCTCTCCAAGAAGCTGTTTGATTAAGGCGTCCGGGACGATGATAGGATCCGAACGCAGACCTAGCTGCTTGGCAGCCACAGAGACCCGTGACGCAATAAGATGTGGGCCGGAAGCTGTTTGTATTACAACATGCAAGTTTGACATGGTACAGCAGTCATCGAGTCGCAAGTCCAGTGCGGAAAGAGCTTCCGAGTTTCAAAGTCTCGGGTTTCGTTGACACTCTTGTGGTCGCTGTGTTTCGTCTCGGACGCACGTTGACGGTGGCATCTGCGTCTTCAACTTTGAAAGAAGGTTCCGTGAGAGATGCGAGGAACCGGAAATTAGGCGTGACACTTGTCAGTTTCGTCCAGGCCACTGATGCGTGAAGGTGTAATGGAATTATAATTTGCTCACGCAGGGGGAAAAAATTGAGTGATGCATCGCTTTCCATTAGTTAAATCACCCCAAATAAAAGGCATTTTCTTCCTGCAGAGACAGCAATCCGTTTGGCAGCACTCCCTTTATCTACCCCAACCGTAGCATTACTGCACTTTTACAGTTCCTCGGGAAGCTCAAGGGAGTCTTGCTTCGTGCATAATAGCTCCATGGAATAAATATCAAACGGAAATTAAGGTCGTGAAAGTAAAACGGTACGTTGGAATACGAGAATACGAGAAGCGATCTGGTCCAATCTGGGTGAAAGGCCTTGGCTCCTACGTGCACTTGTCGAAGTGATTAGATACATGGCTGTGGCCTACTGTGCTTGAAAGCTTGATTTCCGGCGAGCAAGGCTGTGGCGCTCATTCGATTGTACTCCCTGATGCCAGCTGGTAAAACAAATGTAAATGGTACAGCCTGGTCATATTCCCTGTAGATTAGGCGGAGAACCCTCGTTGCTCCAGGAAGCTTTGTGCATTATGATACTGTGTCATAAACCCTACAAGACATCTTGTATCAACCTCTATGGTACTCACTATCGATTGAACCATATGAAAAATTGAGGTCTGCGGAAAAGGCTTCTCCGGCCTCCGGGAGAAAGTCGACAACAGCATAGAAGTGTTAGCGTAAAACAGCTTATTAGCTGATGGCCACTGTCCATGACAATTTTCTACGGTTGAATTTTACTACGTTACGTCGTTTGTGCGATTTCTGTTTCCGACTTCCATACAAATTGAAAATTTGCCGTCTTTTCCGCCTGGCCCGTAACTTTTACTGGCCCGTAATATCTCGTCCTGCGTGTACGCTTTTTTGGATGTGTCCGTGCAGCATCCAAAAGGTGTCGCATGTCCTCACAAGGGTTCTGTTTTTTCCTGCCCACTATTAAACACTGGCCGTTGTTTGAGAGAGTAAACACATCACATGTTTCGTTAGGCTGTTTATGAAACTTTGCTAAATAAATTTGTTTACGATCATATCTAGGCCACTCAATTTTTTCGTGTCGACAGATGTGAAACAGTCCGAAGAGTTCGCAATGTTTTTCGTGGACGATATGTTTCTCAAGTACGGTCTACACTTTCGAGACTTTGCAGTTCGACCGAGGGAACGCGAAAAGGATCAAGCGCCATGAGTTTAGGACATGATATTCCAGGTTTTAGTAAAATCGCAATGAGGCTTATCCCAGATGATACAGACGTGACACTCAGATACGGCAGCGCGCCATCCGCCCATGTCTACAGTCGTAACAATTTAATGTTTGAATCATCTTCAAGCACCCCGTCCGTCCTAACTGTCAGATGCACTGTATCCTCGTTAGATTCGTCATGTCAACTTCAGAAAAGCGGCAGTCAGACTTGACGCCATCGTTGGGGGAACCACTTCCGGCTGGGTTCCTGTGTCGTTCTGCACCCAAGTTCGTACATGCGTAAAGGGATGGGCCATGTAATGTAATGTAGCCAACTGTTATCATGTCGTCACGCATGCCACCATGTATATGTATGCGTATACATAATCTCCATCTTGACGTTCCTTCCAGACGAATCCGTAAATTCCACCCTACCCAAGTTTCGCTTCTTTGAGTCGGTAAATAACCCGGTGTAATGGACTGAACACTAGTGCTCTCGATATTGAGCTTTCTGGTCAAGTCTCACCAAGTTTCCTTCTGGCTGGCAAATGGCAATCATGGTCTCATCAAGTTTGGCCGCCCAGTGAGCTCAGCAGGCGCGCGGGAACGGAAATTCAAAGCTTAGCCTTCCTTCCTTGCCTCCTTCTGGTCCCGTCGTTATCCTGGTCGCACAAAATCCCCTTGGCAAGCCTGTGTGGTACCCTCGTTGGCCAGTGTTAAGCCGCCAAGTCAAGATATGCACCCTTGTCAGAACCTTCTTGCCGACGTCAGACGAGCTTCATCGCCTTGAGCTGATGAACCCCATGCATGTCGATCTTTGACTGGATACTCGGAAAATTTATTCTGATTGTGGTCAGCAGAGTGCCGGCCGAGCAGACGATCGACCCCAACGCTTGCATCCTTCATCGATCAATCTCTAATCGTTTATTCCAATTTTCCGTGGCGAACAGCTGCGAAGACCTGGCTGACCTTCCGTCGTGTCTCTGCGTATCAAACCTGTTTTCCTATGTGACTGACTGGGATCCGGGAGTCTTCTCAAAATTTTACTTGGATTGCTCTCGCCGTTTTGGCCTTCTTCGGGAATATCTGCTTGTGTTTCTTAAGGAGTTTTATCGTTGGTCGGAAAATGTGGTTCTTCATAAAGCAACGCAGAAGACGTGATCGTTCTCACCATTCCCATCCACCAGGCGGCCACAACCACTTCCCCACCTCCGCCAGCCAGAGTAACCTCAGCCGTCCCTTACCTTCCCGAACTGGACCGAAGAAGGAGTCCGGGAGGCATCCTGTGATGGAACGAGCGGCCAGTATGGAGCTTCCCGACGTGGTCGTCCCAGAGAAAAAGGGCAGCTGCTGGTTGTGTTGTTTCCCTTGTTGCGGACCCACACCATCACACCGGAACAGATAACTTATCCACTTTTCAGACACCGGCTTGTTGTTTTGTTTCGCTTCGAAAAGAATTCTGTTTACCTTATCGGAATAGTGTGCTTTGGTATACTCAAAAGTCAGTCAATGTTCTTCCCGTGCACGGAAGTATTCCGGACATTACAATATTTTCGGTACGTACGCTTTCCTTCATTCGAGTAAGTTTTTCGTATGGTTGCTGTACAAGGACCGAGTAAAGGTCGAACTGGCATGATTGAGCAAGTGCTTGTTGGAAATTTAAATTTGGTGCAAATGGTGGAAATGATGTGATTGATGGTCTGTGGATAATTTGGTGGTTGATGGATGGCGCGGTTTGTTCTGTTGCAAAAAGAGCAAATGCCAGCCATCAACAATTTAGCATATCATACTGTGGTGTTATAAATTCAAGGACTGCGTCTTTCCCGTCAACTTCCTGGTACGAGTTCCGCGATTTCCTGGAGCAGTGATGAAATCTGGGAATTGCTAACATCGACACAAGCTTGTCACAGGCTTGTTAAACATGCAAACAAACTCGACAATCATCCTGATTACATACTGTGCCGCTATGATATTATTTGCTTTTATGACACACACCCGCTTCCGATCTTGAAAATTATCATCCGCCAAGTTCAAGTTTACTAAAATCACCGAACAAACTTCCTTGTTTCAAAACTTTGTTAAGGCCCAAGCACTGAAACGTCGGCGCATGATTTCACCCAAATCGTTTCCTCAAGTGGCGCGCGCTTACATTGTTGTGGGCGAAGATAGTGCGCCACTTGAGATAACGGTCTGGAAGAATTCATTTGCCGACGTACCAGTTCCTCTCCAGGAACTGCACACCAGAGGACCGTTCGACTGACGAGAAGTGATCGTCAACAAGCAGAGTAATGAATATTAAATATCATAACTGATTGGCCAGTCAGCAAATCTTAATATCAGCCGCACTATATATCTACCATACTTCCCGCGTCAACATTTATTCACCGATGGCTCCTCGCAGTTGAGACTCGCGAACGTCGAAGTCAATACAGTATTACGCAAGCTTCAAGTACGGCGTACTTTCGTTGTCTCAGGTTTTCGCCATATCGAAGATAAGCACAACAGGTCGTAATCTTCTATTGTCGAAACACAACGAGTCGCAAAACGGATCTAAGCAAGCAAAGACGTCGTGGTGATATGCATAGACCGTCCCGTCGAGCGTCCCAAGAGCCTCACAAGAAATTACCCGAGAAAATCGGGCTTCTCCTCTTACAAATTTGACTAAGAGAGAGCAGCGAACTTCAATGCCAACATAACAAAGTCCGCCAGGAAAGCTAGTCAAGCGAAAAGAACCAAAGAATTTCGTTGTGTACGTAGACTCGCAGACAGGTCTCCGTAGATTAAGTAATCGCGGCGTGAACGTGGTGCTTTTCGGTAAGGCCGACGGCGGTTTTGTTATCTGAAGTGGTGAGTTTTACTTGAATTTCCACTGTTCTCATCATAAACTATTTTTGGCATTGGGTTATTCAATTTACGCACGAGAAGTACTTGGCCATCGCGTCTCAGTGTGCATTACAATTCAAGAGCTGATACGTAGCATTTTAAGCTGGGCTAAAGACGAGCCACATGAGAAGTCGAGGACCACCTCAACTCTCAACGTTCGTCGCGATCGTCTAGAGAGCTTTATGATCGAGCCGGTCTGTTTCCTGACTTTTTCCACGTCCGATTCCGTTATGCATCAACGCCTCTGATATCACAACATCGGTCATGGATTTCTGAAATTATTTTGCCCAATGTTTTCAATGTTTACTGTGGAGCGGAAATTATACATAATTTTGTCCAGGATTTTTCCATGTAATATTATCAAGTTTTTACTTTCATTTTGTTCTTTTCCCGCAATATTTCCTTGACCATTTATTCGAATATATCGTTTTGTCGGTTTCATTTGAGATTTTTGATATTCTTTCTACTGGCTTTGTGTGGTTGGGTAGTTATAGTATCGTCAATGGCCAAAACTTAATTGCGCTTGTGGCGAAATAGAAGACATACAGTCCACGTCGTTTGCAAAATGAAGTCCGGAAAAGTCATCCTTTTTGTCATTTCCGCTCTCTGGGGAACTGCGACATCGCAAGAAAATGGTTCATCAACAATGGGCATGGAGAAAGTGACAGATTACCCGGAGATATGCTCGGCGTTGCCGGTCCATTATTGTTATGGTAAGTCTTCTTTGCTGTTATTCACTTTTCACCGACGTTTCAAAGAACAACATTCAGGTTTTAGAGCCTTTTACCTTACAGGTGAACTTTTGCCTTATCGTCAAACGTCAAAGCTGGAAAGCCATCGCTACTTACGGCTAAAGAGCACTCCATTACGATATTACGAACGTTTTCGCTACTACCCAGCCTGTTGGTCGGCCTTGCAGCCTGTTCTTTGTGGGTAAATCAACACGGCGTCAATCGTACTCTATAAACAGAATTACCGAATTCAAAACAAACCGAACGGGGGATCGGCGAACATAACCAGCTATATTCGTCAACCTGCATACAGCGAACCACCAGTCCGCAACGGTGGAATGTATGCAGGTTGCTTTGTTGTTCGCCGACTGCCCAGTGAGTCTTCGCAAGATGCAGAACGCGGTACCACGAGCCCTAAAATGATGCCATGGTTTTTGCAGGTTGAGGTTTCCGAAATGCGAGGTCGACAAACGATACGTACTGTCAAGGCGCGTTTGTGATTTAGCCAAGGCCGCCTGCTCGTCGATTGCGGAAAACGTCCCGAGTTTTCTCAGCAACTGCTCGGATAGTTATCTCTTCAACCAGGAGGACGCAAACGAACTGGTGAGTCTGCGCTCTTGAAATGCTATGGATACAAATTAGCTGAAGTGGGAAACTTGTAACGTAATTAACTGACTTGACTCACTCATCTGGCGCCAATGATATGCATGCTTCAGATTCTTTCCGGAGCAAAGGCTTGCATGCTTGAGATCAGGAAGGAATAGCTTGAGCCAGGCGTATGATATTACGCACTTTAAGTTTGCATGCTGCGATTCGTCGAGAGTCGACATCCTAACGTAATTATATCGAGTGTTACGCAAAAAGTTAGCCAGCTGATATGACCACAATCATTGGTATTCACGAATTTAAATCGAGGTTCGATTTTCGGAAAAAAGGTCAAGAAGCCTAAAGTGAGCACGAGCTTCTCGAGCTCCCCACTTTGCAGGCAAAGGCTACTCGCTGCCGCAGTCTCTGCGTTCTTTGTGAGCAATGATAAAATTATTCACCGTCTCAAATTCTTTATCTTCAAATATTCCCCCATATACTATCTACCGTAAACAGCGGCTTGACGGTGGCAGCGGTTTTTTTATCCCGAGACGGATTCCCAGAAAGAGGTTTCAACCAGAGCGCCACCTGTCGGACCGAAGCGATATTGATGGAATTCCCACCATTTCAGTATTGTGTCGTCCAACTCGCTAAAGTCGCGCACAGTTTCTCGACATTCTATGGTGTTATGCGCTGCTTCATGCAATACATTAGCAGCGGAGGTAGACATCAGTCTAGAAATTCCAGACTGTCCATCCCTAATGGAAAGATTGAAATATTCTCTCTCCCTGTCTTGAACTTCCATAAACGGATGCCCTGTCATGTGAATTCTTCTTTCTTCGCCAATGAGAGGTTAAACCAAGATAAATGGGCAGCCGTTGCAACTGTCACGCTGAGATGACCACTGGTCAAGCTCTGTCTGGTTCAACCGTTGAACAGTCGCGTAACTGACCTTGATTTGATTGGTAAAGCGGTCACCACACTACCCAATGCCATTGTTGTGGTTTCGTTTGCTGCGCTCTAAACTACGAGGTAAACGTCACAATTCGGGCGAGCTAGTTTTCCCGTCACAATTTGGGCGGTCTGTATCTCAGCTGTTTCTGCTCCAAACTGCCTAGTTTTTGCTTCCCAGGGTAGAACATGCTCTCTTCTATCTCTTGTAACAGGTTGAAAGATTGGAAGATGTCAAAGAGTTGCGGAGTCAGCGGTGGGAGGAAGAGGGGTATGCGCAATGTTAAAAAGCCTAAAGTTGTATCAACCGACGTACGGTGATCAATCAATACAGCGTAGCGAATAACGTATCAACTTTTCGAGCCGCCCGAATTATGACGGGAAAACTGGCCCGCCCCAATTGTGACGTTTACCTCGTAGTTTCAATCGAGACTTCGAAGCTTTCAGCTTAGACGAATCTCGGAACTTTGTGGTTCTCTCGTCGTAGGATTTCTCTGAAGCCATGCTGCGATTACCGTTCAACAAGACGGATGGACTGTGTCCGGATCCGCTGGTGCGTACCAATGATCCGTCTCGATTTTACCCGGACATGAAGTCGTGCGGAATGCGCTGCCAGGGTCCCTTCCTATCAGCCGCCGACGTCAACGACTTTCACATCGTTATACTGATTCTTGCTGTAATATGCGTCGTTCTCAACGTTTTTGCGATGGTAAGTTTGTTTGCAAAGTCCACCTTTTCCTACGAGAAGAGAAAACGACTCTAATTGTCAAATTCCGCGGTATCAAGATGCCGGGCCATACAGTCGAAATCGTGCCGTTACGATGGACGCGTTTACCGTATCGTTCTGCGCCGACTGCCTTGCCAAATACTGATTTGAGTCTTTGCAGGTGTCGATCATCCTCAAGCTCAAAACCATGCGTCCTACTCCACTGTGTCCAGACAAATGTATCCTCTTCATGAACGTTTCTTTCCTGTTTTCGTCCATTGGTTACCTGGTGCAGTTTATCCCAACATTTCGAGAAATGGCTACCTGCACGGAAGACGGACTCCAGCAGATGCAGATTGAAAGTCACCCAGCGTGAGTGGCGCATGCGTGTCGTGACACTACACCATGACCAACCTTGAACTTTCTTTCAGTTGGAATTCCCATACGGGTCTGTGTTTGTTCACGTTCTTCACCACCTACATCTTCACACTGTCCGCACTGATATGGTTCGGCCACCTGATGTTCGCTTGCTTTCTGGACTTCCGTCGGATACTGAGCAAGCATAAGGAGAGCACGCAAGTCATATTTCCCCTGACGAAGTCCAGCGCTGTGTTCTTCCACGGTTCAGCGTGGCTCTTACCGGCGGTTCCAGCAGTTGCAATGGTTTTTTTACACGCGGTAAGCTAATTAGTTTTCGGATAGATAGAAGAATGGCTTTCTAGTTTTTGAGCCTGTTTAGGTGGAAGGAAACAATTTGTTGGGCGTTTGCTGGATCGCTCCGAGATACAAGAGCGTCTTCCTGTTGGCGCCCTTCGCCATCGTTTTGAGCATTTCCTTTGTCTTCATCATTTTATGTAAGTACCACCCGATCGAACCCCCCATAACATTCTGAAAGGCTTTTGACATACGTACTTCGTTGCAGATGCGATAAACCTTCGAAAATCCCGTTTGAGTGACTTCGGTGCCCAGAAGACTCAACGGAGCGTACTACGGCGACTTCGTCTCATCGGTATGGTTCCTCCTCCATTTTTATCCACACACTCTATCTGAAGTATTTAATAGTACCCACAAACTCCGCCTGTTTTTAGGTGTTCTGTGCATCGTTGTGTTTCTGTTCTTGAGCTTGCAAGCGGTCGGCATGTTCTTGATAATCTTTCAAGACCCATTCTGGGCTGATCGATTATGGCATTTCGTACAGTAAGTTTTTCAGGTTCGAATGGTCGACAAATGAACCACACAAGGGAACAATTTGTCAGGTGGCGAAAGCGAACGCCACTTGGGAACTGGACAAGATCGTTCCAAGTGGCGCGCGCAACTAGCCGACAACACTGACAACGTGCGCCACTTGACAGAACGATTCCGTACGGTTGTTTTGCTGGTCTTCCCCATGTTCTCATGCTTTCAGTCTCTGTATACTTGATGGGATTTCTGCTAGGTGTCAGGTCAAGTCGCTCACCTCGGAGAACCCATACAACTGCTCGGGAGAGATTCGCTTGGTCCGCGACTCCTACCTGGGATCCTTCTACGCCATGCTTCTTCCCTACTTCTTCACTGGCATGGTCGTTACAACATGGACCTGGAACGGTGCAAACGTCCGGAGGTGGAAGGCGTTCTTTAACCGGGAGAAACCAGCGTAAGTTCGGCTCTCCGCCGCATCGCACTGTTTTCTGCCCCTTATCTCTTGGTGGTGTTTAGACTTCAAGATGGGGTATACCAGACCTCTTCCATGTTGAACAATCTCAGCCAAGAATACGACATCGCAGAACGTCCAAACGTCAACGGCCACTCCGCCGAAAACACCAAGCCACTACTTTCGAAGAGGGTCTACAGTATCCCACGGCATCTCAACTGGCGGATCAAAGGAGCCAAGGCCGTGGTACAACAACAAAGCAATAATAAGGAGATTCCACGCGAACAAAATGAATCTGCTCATTTGGAAGAGAGCCATGAGGACGTCTCAGAAGACGCCAAACGATTCCAGCGGCCTTCCATCATTCGCGGTAAACCAATGACAATTAAGAATATCCACACTGTAGGATATATGATGTTGATTTCTCACCAAGCCCTTAGTGTCTCTCGAATGTTAAACAGTTCTCAATGAGCAGCTGGAAGATGTAAAGTGCTTGATTTAGGTCAAAGAGTCAGCACAGTAGCCGACTTTAGCCCCCACATCGACAGACTGGAGAACTGGCAAGAACGAGCAATGGAGTGTCGACTTCAAAGAAGAAAATCAGATGTAAGTATACACATTTCGGGATAGCGGAACTCTTTTTCGCGAATGTCTTCATCCAAACGCCTTTCCTGTGGACTTTTTTGAACTTGAATTATAAAGTAAAAAACAAAATCGACCAAGATCGTGTTTCCCAAGTGGCGCACGCTACCAGCCACTGACAACGGTAATGTGCGCCACTTTGGAAAAATTTGGTAGACTTTGCCGAACCTTCAACAGCACCAAGCTTGACTTTTATAGGCTGGTCCACCTGCAATAGGGGCCGATATCTTCAAGAGTACCTCTCACGCAAAGTTCTACGTCGTGCCTGGGCGAGGCTCCAGCGGGAAGAACCTCGCGCTTTCCCACTCACGCAGTGGAAGTGGAAGTGGAAGCGGTAGTCGACCCAAACTAGCCCGTGGTTCCTCCACGAAAGATCGTACCCGACTCGATTCCAAAGGCTCCCACGATTATATTCAATTCTTCGTTAGAAAAGACACTTCATAGTGTGTTGAAAACAGTAAAACCACAACGCAATGCAACCTCAAAGAATACTCAAACAAGAAAATGTATACTAGTACTCATTCGTTTTAATGATCTATCGGCAGCTTCCTCTTTCAAGTTTGACTGTCTAGAAATCAAGACTTACCATCCGAATGAAACATAAAAAAGGAGACATATTGAGCGCTCCAGTCGTTTAATATTCGCCGTTCTGATCTTCTTGGCCATCGGTAGAGTCCGCTCCAGCTTCGTCGTAGTCGCGTTCAAGAGCTGCCAAGTCTTCGCGAGCTTCGCTGAACTCACCTTCTTCCATGCCTTCTCCCACGTACCAGTGGACGAAAGCTCGCTTCTGGAACATCAGGTCGAACTTGTGGTTGAGACGAGCCCAGGCCTCCACGATGGCTGTAGTGTTGCTCAACATGCAGACCGCACGGGGAACTGCCGCTGTATCGCCCCCGGGAACCACAGTGGGTGGTTGGAAGTTCAGACCAACCTGCCGAAATAAAGCCTTGATCTAAACAGAGGCGACCGCATCCGTTTACAGTCTAAGTACAGTACTGTGTTGGACTGGACAGAGAAACCTGTACGACATGGATGAACGAGAGTGATTTCTGCCCTTTTTCCATGTAACTTTTCACTCGCGGAGTGAGAGAGGAGAGGCGCTTGCTTAATCTGAGGACCTCACCTTGAAACCCGTTGGACACCAGTCGACGAACTTGATGCTGGACTTCGCTTTGATGGCTGCAATGGAAGCCGTAACGTCTTTGGGTACTACGTCTCCTCGGTAGAGCATACAGCACGCCATGTATTTCCCCTGTCGCGGATCACACTTTACCATCTGGTTCGATGGTTCGAAGCAAGCGTTCGTAATCTCCGAGACCTAAAAGTCATCGTAAGTTGATCTTGGACAACGCTGTACGTTGTAAATTGTTAAAAGAAACTTGGACGCGAATCTTACAGAGAGCTGCTCGTGGAAGGCTTTCTCGGCAGAAATGACCGGTGCATAAGATACCAGCGGGAAGTGGATGCGCGGGTAGGGTACCAGGTTCGTCTGAAACTCTGTCAGGTCCACGTTTAGGGCTCCTTCAAATCGCAGTGATGCAGTGATGGAAGACACAATCTGGCTGATCAGGCGATTCAAGTTGACGTAGGTGGGTCGTTCAACGTCCAGCTTTTTTCGGCAGATGTCAAAAATGGCTTCATTGTCCACCATGAAGGCACAATCCGAGTGTTCCAGAGTTGTATGCGTTGTCAGAATGGAGTTGTAAGGCTCAACTACGGCTGTTGAAACCTGACGAAGTCAAGAACGCAATTGTTATAAATGGTCCATCAAGAATTTCCTACACGGAAAATTTGAAAGCCGCTAAAAAAACGTACAATCTCGTAATCGTAAGTGGCGCACACTTACAGCGAAGAACACATGAAACATGTGCCACTTAAAACTACGGCCTTTACGTGTCGTTGGCCGGCGTCCGATTTGCATCTCATGAACGAATCACACAGAAATGGTTTTTGAATACAATGGCTCGCTCTCATACGTACTTCTGGTGCGGGATAGACGCAGAACTCCAGCTTTGACTTTTTCCCGAACTCCACGGACAGTCTTTCCATCAACAAGGAAGTGAAGCCTGATCCGGTTCCTCCGCCAAAGCTGTGGAAGATCAGAAAGCCCTGCAGGCCGGAACATTGGTCAGCCAACTTCCGGATACGGTCAATCGTCAGGTCCACAATTTCCTTTCCCACAGTGTAATGTCCTCGAGCGTAATTGTTGGCCGCATCTTCCTTGCCGGTTATCAGCTGCTCCGGATGGAAAAGTTTCGCGTAAGTACCAGTTCGTACTTCATCTGAAAAAAGTAATAAAATACAACGGAAAACTAGCTATGGGACAAGTCATGACGTGACGGACATATTTTCGATCACTATGTAATTTACAGTACTTACCGACTACGGTTGGCTCCAAATCAACAAAAACAGCTCGCTAAAATCAAGGATGCAGAACTTGTCAGCTAGGCGGATATGAAAGTTTTCTCCACTGAACGGAAGAAAATAAGCACTCACCGGAACATATTTTCCTGACCCAGTTTCGCTGAAGAAGGTGGTGAAAGAGTCGTCGCGCTTCGAGCCTTTGGCTTGGCTCATCCGACCATCTGGTTGAATTCCGTGTTCCAAACAGTAGAGTTCCCAGCAAGCATTTCCGATCTGGACACCGGCCTGTCCTACGTGAATCGAGATGCACTCCCTCTGAAAACACTCAAAAACTAAACCACAGATTTCTCACAAAGATTCGTAATGAACTATTTAAAGGAATGATCCGTCTCCGGAACGCAACAAGGAAAAGACGCCGTCCACAGAAGTAGCGCATTTTTGTCCTACATATATTATCGACTTACCATTTCGACTTATGAATATCCCGTTTTCCACAAGGCCTCAGTGGTAAAATCTAGACAGTTCAACGCAGTTCAGACGTGGAAAATACTGTATTGATGCAGAATGTGAAGCATTCGCCTCGAGGTTCAGCAGTAAGCTAGTAGGCAAGATAAACAGCTACCAGTATTCACACCATACAGCAAAATTCTTCGGTGCGATATGGGCCACGATCTTCAGATGACTCGCTGGCCGACTAAACTTTAACAGCTCTCCAAGTAGTACAGCCCTCAATTAAATAGACGGAAACCTGATCGTACCCAGTGTACGTTAGTCAGTACAAGCTCACCACCACCGCCCTTTAACACGTGTCTGCCAGACAGATTACGCCGCTATTTATACCTCGCCGAAACCAGTTTCCAATGTTGACGCTTTCGCCTTTTACTTGAAGATTATACTTGGACATTGAGAGTCACTCCGCACGATAAGAAAACACAAAGACACGACACACAGTGATAAAACAATAAGCGACGCGTACTTGTCTCAAGATAAGACTACAAGTTGCACGTGAATATCATAAAACCAAAACTAGCCTAGAATAAAAAAGAGGGAAAAACGGACTGCAGAATGAGGAACACTGCAGTGAACATGAGAATGAGATTCTATTTGGATGATTCAACTTGTCTTCAGTATTCTTCGCCCTCCTCGCCGCCTTCTTCAACGCTGTCGACGCCCACTTCCTCGTAGTCCTTCTCGAGGGCGGCCAAGTCTTCGCGAGCCTCGCTGAACTCGCCTTCCTCCATTCCCTCGCCCACGTACCAGTGGACAAAGGCTCGCTTGGCGTACATCAGGTCGAACTTATGGTCCAGACGAGCCCAGGCTTCCGCAATGGCCGTCGTGTTGCTCAACATGCAGACGGCGCGCTGCACCTTGGCCAGGTCGCCGCCAGGAACCACCGTCGGAGGCTGGTAGTTGATGCCAACCTGCAATGAAGGAAGAACTATCGGTCAGTATTCCATTCAGTCGCGGAGAGTTATTTAGTACCAAGCTAACCAGCTGCACAAGATCACTATACCAACTAGCGCAGGTACTGGCCAATAACTCTGGAAATGTGCGCCACTTGGGAGCTCACCAAGATCGCTTTTTCAAGTGGCGCAAGCTGCTAACCAATACCACTCGTAATGTGCGCCACTCTGCCAGTCGGAGTTCTGATAGTTTAGGGATGTAAGATTAAAGGTTTACCTTGAAGCCGGTGGGGCACCAGTCGACAAACTGGATGCTTCGTTTGGTCTTGATGGCGGCAATGGCAGCGTTGACGTCCTTCGGGACCACATCCCCACGGTACAACATGCAACAAGCCATGTACTTGCCGTGGCGAGGATCGCACTTGACCATCTGGTTGGCCGGCTCGAAGCACGAGTTGGTAATCTCGGAGACCTGCAAAAAACCGAAATGCCCTTTCAGCATCACCGCAATTTTCCTTGCTTTTCCAGTACCAGTACAAAAAACTCGATGGGAGATCGCTATTTTTCACAACTGCCATCCACAGAGCCAGGAGTTCTTACGGTGAGTTGTTCATGGTAGGCTTTCTCGGCCGAGATGATGGGTGCGTAGGTAACCAGTGGGAAATGGATTCGTGGGTACGGCACCTGAAGGCAGAAGAGAAATTAGTAGGCCTAAGATGGAGGCTCGACCAAAAAAGATCGACGAGATCGTTTTCCCAAGTGGCGCAGACGAATTGGCTGGTCGCACGCGCCATTTGGAAAAGCGATATTGTCGAGTCATTGAATGGCGCACCTTTCCATTACTACTGGCTGAAAGCGTGCGCCACTTGGAAGAACGATCTTGTCGCCATTGTTCGCTTGTGTCTCTCATATCGCTAAATGCTATAAGTGTACAGAATTGTGGATTGTGCTTACCAGGTTGGTTTGGAACTCGGTCAAGTCGACGTTGAGTGCACCATCGAAGCGCAGCGAGGCCGTGATGGAAGAGACGATTTGGCCGATGAGACGGTTCAAGTTGGTGTAGGTTGGTCGCTCAATGTCAAGGTTGCGACGGCAGATGTCGTAGATGGCTTCGTTGTCCACCATGAAGGCACAGTCAGAGTGCTCCAGCGTCGTATGCGTCGTCAGGATCGAGTTGTAAGGCTCCACAACGGCAGTCGAAACCTGCAAACAACCAGGAAAATCAATACCGAAATTGAAAATTCCATCAAAGTTCTTCTTCGAGATTTCAACCTTCCAAGCACGCTTAGACTCTTTGAAGCGAGTCTGAACGTCTAAGTTGAGTTTTGAGGTGAAGAGGAGTAAGATTCATACCTGAGGAGCTGGGTAGACGGAGAACTCCAACTTGGACTTCTTTCCGTAGTCCACCGACAAACGCTCCATCAGTAGTGAAGTGAAGCCCGAGCCAGTACCTCCACCAAAGCTGTGAAAGATGAGGAAACCTTGCAGACCGGTGCACTGATCGGCCAATTTACGGACGCGATCAAGAACCAAGTCCACGATTTCCTTTCCCACAGTGTAGTGTCCACGAGCGTAGTTGTTGGCCGCATCTTCCTTCCCAGTGATCAGCTGCTCGGGATGGAATAACTGACGGTATGTACCAGTTCGGACTTCATCTGCAAAGCAGAAGAAATATGCTGAACTTCACCAGAATTTTATTTCTCCAGAATTTCAATTTGTCCAGAACTTTGAGAACCGAAATCTCAAGTATGGCCTGTCAGAAAAAGAAATCAGGCAATGTAATACAACAGAGCTCCGGTTGCAGCTCCTCGATTTCTATTTACGGCGACTTATATTTAAATATATATCCGCTGAATCGATCGAAGAACATTCTCCAGGTGGAATTTCGATTTTTTCCTGTCTCTTTGTAGATTCCTATACAGAATTCTCATAGAAATTTTTCAGGTGCAAAACCGGCTATTGATGGGTACTTTGCATAAGAAAGCAGGGCACGACCCTGTTAGTGGTCTATTTGGAACGTAACGTCACAACAAACAATCTGCGCCTGCGCAGAGGCTCAACGTTGAAAAGAGCGAGGCTATCGACCCGGAAACATCACAACGGTAGCCTGCATTAGGGTAGATTAGAGACCTATGGTACACCTACCCACAACGGTTGGCTCCAGATCGACAAAGACAGCTCGCGGGACATGCTTTCCCGAACCTGTCTCGCTGAAGAACGTGTTAAACGAGTCATCAGCGGCTCCAGCAGACTTGTCACTGGGCATTTGGCCATCGGGCTGGATACCGTGCTCCAGACAGTACAGCTCCCAACAGGCATTTCCGATCTGCACACCGGCTTGTCCAACGTGGATGGAGATACACTCGCGCTGCAGGGAAGAAAATGGAACGGTTAACGTCGGAGATGAAGTAGAACGGTGAATCAATGATCAAGAATGACCACTCGAACTCCTACTCCATTACTTCGTACTATGACAAAGGTATGACAAAATATCTCAGCTGTCCTCCTACTGTCAAATCTTCTGCGCATGTCCTGTCCAAAAAACCCTCAGGCACTCCATCCTCTTTTCTCCATCACTCTCAGAAGGTAAAAGAGGATGCTGACAATCTCAGGAGTTCATACGTTCAGCAAAGAAGTCGAAAAGATGCTCGGCATCAAGCGACTCAAGGCCGAGTCATCGACGACTCATCCAACGATCTTTCCAATGGAATTTGATGGTTTGAAAGATCAAAGGAGACTTACCATGTTGAGACTGTAGTTTCACGACGTAAATCTCGAAGGTCTCCGCAAATACAGGAGAAGTTGAAAGCAGATGAATATGGAAGCGTTGGCTGAGAAGAGTTTGACTGCGAGATGTAAACGTTGCTGCACCTTGAAGCCTTTATGACTGTTTGCAAGAGAATGGCCGGCTGGCGAGCTTGTGGCTCAAAGGGGGCATTCGTTGATCGATCAACCGTTATGCTTTTCCATCACTGAGTCATACATGATGGCTAATCATGATTCATGAAGCCTGTACTCTGTACCCTACAATGTACGTACTGCACAGACTTCACGATCCTCTAGATGGCGCTTCCAAACGAAGCGAGACGGACGAAATCGACGTCTTGCCATCAGTTAATGATGCCGAACTTCTCTAATATATAAATTAAATTTTCCCCACCTGTAGAGATAATAGTTTCCTTCGTAAATATCACTCAGCCCGTGCCTACTGACGTGATGGTTTCGGGGATATGGAAGGAGAGATCCGCTAGAGAAGGCGGACCTAACAAGCGCTCGGTGCGGGATAAAGAGCGGCAAACCGATCTTGATACAGTACTTTTCCGGGTAGAATTTTCTGTAGCTCATGAACAGATCAGGGTTTCACCAATGTAGTGTCGCTGGGCCTTTGATAGGCTTACACCGAGGTGGTTTGTCGCGAACACTTTGGTCAGCACCAGTCGCCATCTTTGCGAAGTGCTGTTAATACAAGAACCCTATGACTGTACAATCTACGTTGCTGAGTATGCCGCCATCCAGTGTTTCACGCTCCGGTTGACAAAGCGTGCCATTCGAACTTACCGTCGACAATACTGATTTTGATAAAAATCGGAATTTTAAATTTTTAAAAATCTCTGCCAAAGTGATATGTGGAAAATGCATATTGTCGCAAAAAGAGATCGGTGTTTGCAAATTATGGCCTAGCTGTACAGAAGGTACAGTGCACGACAAAATAAGCTCTCAAAACGGGGCGGAGCGTCTGAAATATGATCGAGGATCAAAATCAGTGTTAGGCCAATGCGCAAATTTTACTCGCTGTGTCCAACTGGATCCACTAACACCCATTATTCAAAGCTCATTTTGTTGTGCACTGTAGCTTCTTTACAGGTTCTCGCCAGATGGCGCCGTCGCATGGGCGATAATTAAATTGTGGGAGGTGGATGTTTTTCTCCTTTCATTTTCGCTGTCTTAGAACAAAACGAAGACTGTTCTCTTTACGGTGCTCAGTAAACCGCAGACGTGTTAAAACTCAAAAGAAGCGGGAAAGCTTGGCGGGTACATTTTTGGACGGTAGGGAACAGAAAGTATCACGACACCGGCAGGATAACAACAACATTATCAGCTTGATTATCGCCACAGGGCAAACTTTTTAGCCTTCAACTTTTGCTCGGCCATATCTTCCTTGTATTTTCTGCGTTTTTGCTCTTCTTGATGAAGTCGTTCTTTGAGCTGATCGTTCAACATGGACTGCATATCGACCTGCAACATTCAAAAATTCAAGATAAAAATCCGAAGAGCCACGAACTGAACTTCGGACCGTTAAAGACGTTTCCAATGACATCGATTTACCTGCCACGCTTCGAGCTGCTGGGAAAGTTCGATCTTCTGCTGGATGGCGTCCATCAGCTGGGCGCTCAGGCTACGGAAATCTGTCTTGTGCCTTGTGAGCTCAAGTTCCAGCGTATTTTGCCTGAAAATTATCCAAGTGAGAAATCTGTCCCAAATATAACAGTGCCGGAAGTCGGTAATTGGACTGAATTGGCAGTGCTTACCTGGCGATGGCCTGGTCACGATCCTCTCTGGCTCTCCTGACTACTTCATCCTGGTTGATTTCCTGTTGGGCTTGTTCCTGCTTCAGTCTGGCGTTCTCTGCTCTTAGAGCGATTAATTCTGTGTCACGAAGGGAGAGCTACGAAACGTCCCAGATTAACTTAAGCTAATCAACACACAAAAGTCTGTCAGAGAGCGGAAGCCAGGTAATACCTCTGAAGTTAGATTTTCGATGGTATCTTCCCGCGACCTGGTAATGTTGTGTTGTGTACTGAGCTGCTCTTGAAGAGCTTTGGACTTCTCTCGTTCTGCGTCCAAGTCGCGTAACAAGGCTTTTAGCTCAGCTTTTGCGGCGAACTCACTCTCCTACAAGCGAAACCGCATTTAGAAAGGACTCAACTATGCAATTGAACACAATGGTTTGCAAGCAACTGTAGAAAAGTTGAAGAATTCACGGGGGGTTTCTCATTACAGACATCCACCTTACCGCTTGCCGCCGGCTGATGTCTTGGATGAAAAGTTTGAGTTCTTCGATCATCGGTCGCACCTTTTCCGCTTCGCTTTCAGTGACCCCGTCGCCGTTTTGTTGGCTGAGCAAGCTCGTGCAGACTTTTTGCAGTTGTTCGTAGGTGTTCATTAGGTCTTGTGTTAGCTATAGGCAGAAAGAGAAACACGCGACTGTAATTAAGCGATGTTCGGAGATTGTTCAGAATTATTGGTTGCGATGGCATTCCCGTACCTTATAATCATGGGCAATTTCGTGGGTAATGGACGCCGGCGAGTCATCGTCATCGATGCAAGAGCCGTTTCCGGTTGACTTGGCAAAGTGGTCGCCGAGGTATTCGCTACCGCTGACCACCGACTGAGCGGCTTCCAATTCGTTGAGCAACGAAGTTCCATGAGAAGGTGAGCTGCCACTGGTACTGAGAGAATGCAGCTCGTCCACTTGTTCCTCAAGGCGTGAGTTGGAGTGGCGAAGCTCGATGAGATCTCGGTCTTGAAGGACAATCTGTAAGAATACAGATCAGATGAAATGTACGTATGGAAGCCGACAAGCAATTTGTAGCGCACACTACTAGCCAAAATCATCGGAAATATGCGCCACTTGGGAACTCGGCTGCTTTTCCAAGTGGCGCGTCATTTCAGACTAAAAGACTGAGCACGTGCGTCACTTGAGAAACTCATTTGCCGAGTTCTCATGTGATGGTTTTGAGTGGGCACTAAAACAGAAATGGAGGAAATTGGCCATTGAAGGGTACGAGCCGGACCGTTGATTTCAATTCAGATGGGCTGTCAATATTAGAG
The DNA here is from genome assembly GCA_001949185.1 of Ramazzottius varieornatus. Taxonomy (NCBI): domain Eukaryota; kingdom Metazoa; phylum Tardigrada; class Eutardigrada; order Parachela; family Ramazzottiidae; genus Ramazzottius; species Ramazzottius varieornatus. The sequence goes on along the minus strand of BDGG01000012.1, from coordinate 293,189 downwards.
AATCGACATCTAATTTTCGGTAATTTTCTACGGTCATTTCCACCGACCGAAAACTGACTTACGCGATATTCCTGGTCTCTAAGTTGTTTTTCCAGCGCGCAAATTTGTTCGTTGGCATCTTCCAGGCTGTGTACAAGACTATTACGTTCGTTGGTGAGATTGTGTACCCGCTTTTCCAGATCGTTTTTCTTGTCGGCCAACACGTTGATCTGTCAAGAAAAAAGCAGCACAAGAGTCAAGCTTCACGCTTCGTGCCTTGGCACCCACAGCGTCAAATTAGACGTGGTTCGCACCGGGGAAAACAACAATGTATTATGTGACTACAATGGTCTTTCTCACAACATTCGCTTACCTCAGCCTTCAAGAGCTCCAGCTGACGCGCATGGTCCGTCACCGTCCCCTTTCGCGCATTGAACTGCTCACGGAGCTTCTCAGCTTCCGAACCCAATTGAGCCTCGATCTCTTGCGCCTGCGGACAACACCACAGTCAACCCCACAATCATCGAAGCAACACTTTCATTTCCGTGTTCGAGACTTTTTCATTCGTCGTTACCCATTCGGAAAAGCGAAGCTGACCGAACTACTCGTAACCCCTTGTTACACGATCGTAAATTTCCAAATCACGTCTGTTTTTCTTCGTGGCTGTCGTTGTGTTCATGAGCTCACTATTTGCATGTGAACTCATCGGAATTACATGTAACAACTCGTGGTGCTTCATGGGAGGCAAACAGGCAACGAGTACTCCGCCCTAATCACTGTCGTTTCCAAATGCCGACGGCGGATCTTAGTCGGTTACGCCTTTTTCTTGTCTGACATCCGAACATCTTACCTCTCGTAGTTGCGCGGTGAGGCGTTGGTTCTGCTCGGACAGTTCAGTGACCAGCCGTGTCCTGTCATCCTCCACTCCATGAAACAGGGATTCTTTGTGCTGGAGTTCCTTCTGGACGTGGGTGAGGTCGTTTTGGAGTTCGGCAAGGCGGCTGTCGTATTCGCCTTCGATGGCATCGAGGCGTCGTTTCAGAGTGTGCCTTTCATATTCAAGTTCCTGAAAAAAAAGTGAATCAGATGAAATTTAACGACCGATAGTCGCAACACAATTGACCGGAAGTCTGATCATTGAAATTGAATCATCAATTGAAACTTTGGCTAATGAATTGAGCAGAATGAATTGTCTCGAGTGGCGCGCGTTTGCAGTGCTGTTGGCTGGAGGCCTGCGCCATTTGGAAAAAAGATTTTGCCGAGTTCTCAAGTGACGCATGCTTTCATTGTTATCGGCTGCAATTATGCGCCACTTGATAAACTAATCATGTTTCAGTCATTCGCCGCTGTCCCAGTTGAATGCTAACCGGTTCCGGCTTTCACGACCCAAAGTTCTCAGCCAAGGTTTCGATTGCCGTTAGAGTTTACGGTTTCATCTTTTGTAATTCATAAAACCCAACACACGTCCACGGTGAATGTACCTTTACGATTGCCTATACGATAGAGTTTCATAAAGCTCGTATCGAATTTAATACCTATTGACGGTCATTTTAGAGGGTCGAACTGATAATGACCGTCACAGCCGGAAGAGCCGATTCCAAGGGAAATATACGATACTGGTTACTTTGACGAACAATGGACGATAAAGCCGTCGTAGAGTTTTTGCTTGAGGTCGCAACCTTCGAGCGGATTTGCAACAAGGTCACCGCTTTATTGCTTTACAGGTTAGTTTATTGAACTTATTAGATAATGGTACTTATTATACGACAGCGGAACTTTCGACGAACATGGTTAGAACTTAACTTGGTGAGATTTTAACCATGAGTTAATTTAACAAGATTCATAAGAATAGTATTTTTCCGTCTGCCGAGTCTGTTAATTTACGTCGCTTTTGTCCGACGTTGGTTTGGTAAGAACATGAAAATTAACTTTTATAGTTGATCAAACGAGTGGCGCATGCAATGCATGACTTAATTGACAGGTGGAGGAAAGGTCGGTAAAAACAAGTTGTTGTGAAATCGGACAAGCGTCGAATTCAGCACAATGAAAGACGATTGACAAAAAGAAAGTAGCAACAAAAAACCAAGTATGGTTACGCTCTGCTTTCGCGCTCATTCGGACATGCATTAGAGCCTTGTTACGTTCTAATGGTTGACTTCCTCACACGCCAATGGGTCGCTACAGTTGCTGCCGCGCGTTTCTCACCACCTCGCAAGAAAGAGAGATAATCTCAAGTCAATATTTAGTGTTGCGTCCGCTACTACCGTTATCCGATATTTAACTTGCGCATCCGCGGAGAAATAACACTTTCAACGGCACGTCTTGATACTTCCAACAAACGTTATCAACACTCAAACAGTGCTGAATGGCCTATTGTGTCATAAAGAGGCGAGACATACACCTGCATACGACGACCCAATACACGACGTCGTTAGCCAGGCATACAGGTTCATGAAATGCAGCCAGAATCACTTCCAGCAACCTACATACTAACTACTACCATTACTCAGTATAGTCGATGTATGTACGTTTCTGATGAACTGCCCAAATCGCTAACACGGCCGAAAATTCGCACTTCGACGGTTCAAGAGTCTTTCTTGACCATTTTACGACGGGTTATTCGAAAGTTTTGGGGCAATCGGTCCTTTCATACCCTGTCAGATATGGTAAGCTAGTCTTAGCCCAGAATTTAGTGTCTGCGCTTTGAAATCAGCACCGAAATTACACTGTACACGAGTACTGACCAGCAAACGAGTTGTTGTCATCAACCCGCATACATAAGACGAATAGTCCAGCCTTCAATCTTACAAAAAGGCCGCGAATGTGCCGACAACAATAACTCGCATATGCGCACTTGATGAAAAGATACTCTACGTCCGGCGAGGAACTTGATTAATCTTGTAGCTCATTTTGCATCAAGGAAGAGGCGTGCCTGGCCCGTGAATGTTCGATTGAGCAATCCATCACACTGCACGGAGCTGACAGAAGCGCATAATGTCCTTTTCCAGTAGGTCTCTTATTAATTCGGCCGAGGATAATGCAAATAGCACCTGTGGGAGAAGAGAATATAGAGTGCAAATAACGCCCTGTAGTGCACTGTTATTCAATTCTGGGATGACAGCCTCTTTGAATGGACCACATGCCGGATGCTGAGGTCAGATCCCGTAATGGCTCCTGTGTGCGCTTGCCTGTCCATCACACAGAAGCCTGGCGGTTGGTAATCTTTCTCACTTTGGTAGTGATGAAAATAAGTGGAGATGGACGTCCAATAAGCCACATGCCGCTCAGTCATTTCGCACATCAACAAACACATTCAAAACAGGTCCTGTTATCCCACTTCACAAAAGGACTACCTCTCGCAGACTATTACGCAGTATCCGGCCATCGTGAGTAACGACTAATGATCAAGGACTTTCGCAAACACAATCACTGTTTGTGCCGTGTATGCGTTCACCTGAACCACCCCTCTTCCTGCCACTATATTCCCGATACTCTACTTTGTTTGCGATAACTTCTTAATTTTACGGGCCTTTAAATTCCTTGTTTTGAAATTTCAGCTGCGAGCCTGGCAAACATACTTGACTAGATTGTACTCCCAAGTGGCGCACACTACCAGCCAATATTGCCGCAAACATACGCCGCTTGAAAACTCGACCAGATCGCTTTCTAAGTGGCGGACGCTTTCGCGCCAACATCACTGTATACGTGAGCCACTTGGACAAACGGGCTGGTCGAGTTATATCGAAATTATGACCGACGTTAAGGAAAATCGCCCATATAAAACACTATATTCGGATTTCCTGTAAAGTTTACTTTAGGGAACCAATAAATCGGACGATGTAGCTCGTTCTGACAGATTTTCTGACAGATGGAGGTCGGTGAGGTGTCAAGTACTGCAGTATTACAAACAGCCGTATTTCCGTCTGATAGCACCTCAGGCTGACCATCAGTTTGCTCGTCCAACATTGAAATAAACACTATGAAATCTCTGTAATTTTTTCTCATCTAGTATCGTTCGGCATCTTTCTGTCAGAAAAGCTAGTCAGTTGAGTGTCTCGAAAGGTTTATTATGGCGATCTAAAAGTGGTGCCACGCACGGTACAGCCGCTAGCTCGCGAGTTCGCGTGCAATAAATCCGTTTTGATTGCAGTGTGTCTCATTCGGATTTCCGCTCGATGATATCACAACGAGTAAACGAGATCGATGTGGACCAGGCTCTCGTGCACTGTATACATGTTTCTCATCAAGACTGAACGATTACCTCAATCTTAACCTACAAGAGTCTGCTAGCAAATTCAAAATCATAATTTCTTGACCTGATGGGGGAAAACCCAGTTAGCTGGTTGATCAGAGACCTCGCTGGTGCCCTCGTCACAGTCTTCCATCAATCATAATTGGGACGTCGGCAAATGACTTAATCATAGTGGCTATACCCAGTGGCGCACGCTTTCAGTCATTAATAACGGAAAAGTGCGTCATTCGGGATAACGATCAGGTTGAATGCAGTATGTTTGCCGGCTCTCCATTCGGAAAATTTTTTCTTGTTGGTAGAAAGCCTCACGAACACTAGCCTCACTTAACAGCGACCTCAGGTTACGATAATACAGAAAGATGTTCGAAAAATATTATTCCATTAGGGTGAGTTTACGATGTTTTCGGACCTCCGCAAAACCAATAATCGTGTTAGCGTTCTAGCAGTAAATTTCACGTCTTATTGGATTATCAAATACGCAGTATGCTGGGCACATGTATTGATAACATGTTCGTCACACGCGGCTGAAGCTATCATAACCGCGGCGTAATATGAGGCGGTGTAGAAATTTGAATAAATAAACAGTGCCAAAGTTCTGGACACCGACGGCATTAATGGCCCTTTAAAAGGGGCTACAAGTGTAAACCGGATCTCATTCACTACATTACCACACGTGTTTTTGTCAAGCCCACCACGTTGCTGTACTTCCATCAAGAGCCCAAGACTGTGACCACATTTTCGTCTAACGTTCCACGGGACCACGTCTCAATAATGACTATTGAATAGTACTTTCAAGACCGTCCTTGCAGCCTCAGCAGAATTTTCCTTTGATCGCCAAGTTATCAAGGATGCGCTCTACATCAGTTGGCAAACCTCAAAAAAGAAGTGAAGGTCCTCGTTGTAACGAAAACAAGCTTGCTTTCTGTGTTGCAGCACTGTGAAGCGTTTTCATTGGTTTCTAAATAGAAATCAGGGTCCGGTGCTATTAGTCAAAATCGCGGGCACCATGGTTCTATTCGAGCGTACCATTATTCTTTCCATAGGAGAAAAACCACCCTGTGAGGAACTCAGCTGTGAAATGTGTTTTTCCAATCAGAGAAAGAAGAGCTATCTGATTAATCATCGTTACGTGACACTCGTGTGACGAAGCAGGCTAGGGCTTCTTGGTGGTGGATGGTTGGAATTTAAGGCGGAAGTATCAGAGCGTAAGTCGACGGTCGATCATTTCAGTGGCGCACCTTTGAGTCAACGCGAAAAAGATAATCTCCCCCACGACAAACGAGACCCAAATAGTCAACACACCTCGCTCAATTTGTTGTTGACACGATTACGCAGTATTGCTCACAAATTGGCCGATCTTTGGGCCAAGGTATCACCGAGTTATTTGGTATCGGCCCACACAAGCAACTGGATCAGCATCCAAACCACTTTCATCGTTAGTACCTATGTATTACGAGGTCCGACCTCAAAACTGATCTTTCCTCCTTCACCTCCTACATGGCCTGATGAAGACCATCTCGCAACCTCCACGTACCCTTCGATGATGCTTACGCAAACCTGCACGCTGTTCTACCTGCATTTCCTCCCACCGATCGATTTCCTAGCGTACATGCACCACTATTTTAATCCATTACGGAAAACCAAGATAGAAATCGGGGTTCTTTCGTAATGCATGATACCAACGAAAGCTCGGTTTCTATTGGACAGATCATTCACCGAAATGTTTTCTCGTTAGAGATCCTCGAATTTGAAATTTTGTATCATGAGGAATCTGAGGCTGAGACCAGCAGGTCTTTTGATCAGAAGATTTTTTCACGTAGTTCTGTCCGGTTTAGTCCTGGACCGTCGTGTTTGCCCAGAAAGAATCGTTCTTGGGTGTTTTAAACATTAAATTTAAGGTATTTCAAAATATTTAAATTTATAGGACCCATAAGTACGGTATAAGCCCAATAAGAGAGGAAATCTTTTTGGCCCTTTTCACACCCACACCCGGCACCGCGCGGCTGCTCGCCTAACTTTTCACGCTGAACAAGAAAGGTATAAGGACCATAGTCCCAACTCCAAGGAAGATTCAGAGATACTCTAACCGGAAATCCCTGCCCCCATCCCCTGCCCGGGTCAGGCTCTGGATTATACCCCCGTTACACCAACTTGCGCGGTGTAACGACCCGAAGTTTCGAGCAAGGAAACGCTTAATATTAAAATGCTCTTCAAAATGCCGTTAAACCAATCGTAGCTGGATCTTACTCGACTCGTAAGAAACGACTTCTTCGACATTTTTGGTGATTTATATGGTTGTAGGCGCTTGAGAAAGTCATAAACGTCGTCAAATACTTTCCCGATGAACTTCCTCATCGTGCTGTCTCTTCATTTATGACTAAGAACGACGGTAAATTTTTGAGGGTACGTTCGCGGGTGTGAAGTGTATCAAACAGGACATTTTTCTCTGTTGGGTCTAGACCGACAAAATATTATCGCTCTCCAGCTCGAACAAGACGAATGAGGGGTTTGTTCAGGGTTTTGTCCGTGATCGTTCAACGTACACAAACAATCGTTCAATGGTCATCGCGACCAACTATCACAACTCTCAAGATGCTGCACTGCTAACGACAACCCGAGGAATCTAGTGAATTGTTGGACCGTGCTACCGCATATTGGAAGACTCGCCATACATTGAGGAATATCAAAAAAAATTATTTTTTGATCAGTCTCGACCATTTTTCCCCGACCCTTACCTCGATTCGAGCGGAGTAGTCCTTCGTCAGAATTTCCTGTCGTTTGGTTAGTTCCTCATTGCGTTCCAGGAGAGCTTTGCCCAGTTCCGCCGCCAGCATCAGATCCCTTTCCTTCTGTTGTAACTGTGTCAGCAGATCGGGGGTATTCCTCAGCGAGCCCTGTGACGAGTCGCCGTCATGGTCCGTCTCGGCGGCCATCCTCTTCTCCAGTTCCTCCAAGTAATCGTCAAGGTCGATACCACGAGAAAAGTCCGACAGGCTCGAATAACCGAAATCGGAGGAAAATTCTCTTTCCGATCGATCTAGCGCGTTACTAGCTGTATCGCAAGACATGCTTGCTGACTGTTGTTGTCGACGTCGATCGCCTTGGGCAGGTACCAGCTACAGCGCTTCACGCTTCGTTCGATTACGCACCTTTACAAGGCTCTTGGATATACGTAATACCCACTAAAGGTACCGAACCTCAAGCCTGACAAGGGAGTGAACGTCACAACAAGTTGGTATTCACTTTTATGCATCATAATGACTCATAGAGGTACGATTGTTCTCCCACTGAGGATGTACTTACCTCTGCTCAAGCCCGAACCCACTTTAACACAGTCGTGCCGCCAACTTCTCTGCAATAGAATATAGACGTCAGCTTTATTTGGCGCAATAATATACAGTAGGTGGACAATATTCGGTGTGAAATATTCAAGACAAGTCGATGCATATCCGAAACGGCGCCATATGATCGACGAGGAACCATCAAAATACACCGTGCTGTATTCAGTTCACGAACCTGTCTTCCTTGAAATCCAATCGATATTCCAGGTGTACTTTGCAGCTCCAACCGATGCGACTGGAAAACCCGTCAGGTACCGGCAAATGAGTCCTTCACAAGCGCCCACAGGTTAGATTAGAATAACCGTCTCCCGCATCGCATCGAAAGAAATCGATCGGCGGAACACCTGTACAGCATAAATCAAAAATAAGACCCGGAAAGATCAATATAGACGGTTCCCTCTCTTGTTATCGAACAAGGAAGAGCTATACAGTAAAAAGAGTCAGGTGAGGCCCGTTTGAAAACGAGAGCGGGATTCAGCCGGAAGGAGTACGAGCGTGCATTAGGCCCATCAGCTTTGTGAGCTCTCACTCTTTCCGCATGGATGGATAACGAGAGAGAAACATAGAAAGTAACAACGAGCTTAAATTTGTAGATGAGAACAGCTTTGCATGTGCATGCTACGCAGCTGCTGCTGCTTTTAGATCTGGGAGACCAAGTAGATCGTTGCGAGTACACAGGTATAATCGCTGCTGACCACAACGGACATTGGCTGTGGCAGATAACGCAAGGATGGGCTTGCATGTAATTACAGGTGGTAGAGACTAGATGCGCTGAAGTGGATCGGTGGATAGCCAGACCACCGAGACGTTATTAGTATCAAGACTGCTGACGAGGACTAAACATGTGGCGCTTATGAAAACCCCTGAACCGGCCCCATCAATATTTCATCACGTTTCCATACAAAAGCAGCTGACAGCGCAGGAAAAATAAGTACATCTGCTTTTTTGCCCACCTTATTTTCCAGGTGATTCATTCGGAGGAAGATAGCTTCGCCGATCTAACGCCTGCAAGCAGGATACAAAGGAGCGACCTGAAAACAAGAAGGAAGTCGGTGAACGATGCCCTATCATTCGTACGCAGACGAGTTCTCCTTTGTAATGTTCTCTACGGTACCGCATAAGAACTGTTTTGCGCGGGCTTCATCCAGATAAGACTGGCAAACGATGGTTTATAACTAGCTAAGTTAGTGGTTCTCACCACTGGGAAAGCCGAGCAGAAGAAAAGAAGCACAAGTTTTGCGAGTAAAAACTTTTGCTGCTCGGATCAAGTTACGCACTTGTTTTCAGTACAGAGGTTGCGATATCTGAAAGCTCGAACAATCTGATCGTCCACTGAAATCTCGACAGACTTAAAAGGGACTCGCTTCGCTCGGCCTGATTAGAGTTTATCAGATGCAAACCAAGCCAAATTAAGGAGGGCTCGTCAAACCAACACTAGAAGATTGTGTTGCCAAGTGGCGTACATTACTGGAAATAAAGACTGGAAGCGTGCGCAACTTAGAGAAAGGATCTTTGCGAGTTGTTTACCTAGATTCCGGATCACGGTGGCGGTTCCTCTTTTAATAAAGGTGAAATTTTTATCCAAAACAGTCGAGTGAGTGGAGTGAGTCTAAAGTCTACACCAATATGAGGTCTTCTACATATCTCTCAAATTTTACGAATGTTTTTCTCATATTCGTCACGGCCCATATGCGGGTTAAATTTTTGCGTCATGCTAGTTCAAGAGGGTCTGCCTTCGTCGTGGAGAGTCTTTGTGGCTTACCTGCAGACTTGGGAAATATTCATAAGGTACTTCCGCGTAGAGCACGTGAAACGCTGATGCAGTCCCCTTCTCAAGTACCACCAAGGAAACGCATACCTTGGTTCTTCGAAGTAGAGCCTTCATGCACGATTGCCGAACCGCTATCAGCAAGTTTATTTTCACCTAAAACGATAACGATAATGAGAGCAAACAAAACACAAAATATGCTGCTGTGAGCAAAGTTGCAGAGTATTGCATGTGGAAGTGCCACGCGAGGGGAACTGTCTGTGGAAGTAGCCAAGTCAATCGAAACGAAGGTCGCTCCGGACGTCAGTTTCCTGCGATGATCGGTGCAGCGGTTCACCGGTCTTCCGAACATCCATTACCTATAATAAATATACATGCTAATAAGGTATTTTAGCGGAGAAAAATGCATAAGTACCAGTTTGGTGACAGGTCTACCGGTGTCAGATGGGAGGGCAAAAAGTGGATGGGTGAGATTTTTCTTGACGGCTTCTTTTGCTGATATGACAGCTCCCTCACACCTGGACTTCTGACGCGTAAACCGAAACTGGTTTTCGAACGAGTTTGTTTCTATTCATTTCACGTAAACGAAAATCCTCCCTGCCAAATTGCCAACGAAACCTCAACTAATAACTAGCGGGAGCACCGCATACTGAATCGTACACACCTTTTCTTACACCTGTTCGAGCGTGAAGAAGAACGATACGAAGAACAGGACCGGTAATTGTTGAATAACCACTTTGGTCAGACTGGAGCCAGCCAGAAACCCAAAGGATATTGCATAGAGGGCCTCACTTCCGATTGCAAGCACTAAACTTCAAGTTCAAATACGAGTACACGTGTACAGAGGATAGATTAGCTTCCGGCAAGTAATTTAGTGAAAACAATTTTAGATCTGTAACAATTTTAGATCGGGACAGAGCCACGGTGAATATAGACCTAGATTCACCCTGACAGAGCTGTCTAGCCTACGTACTTGTGAACCGGTAGCGCTATCGCAGCGTTGTCCTTCGAAGTCCAGAAAGAGCTGAAGAGGAGACAAGAATTCGAACTGCGGGAAATCTGGCACGATGAGCTGGTAAACAATGCGGGCCGTGGCGTCATCTGGTAAATGCACCGAGCCAACCGCTGTATGCCCACCATGAGTCCAGACGAATGGGCTGAGAGCGCGGCGCCCCCATTGTGTGACTCAAATCACATAACCGATATAACGGCTCTGTTCGTTGATTACTCACCCCAACGTCAGAAAGGGACCGCGACTGTTTCGGCCAGCTATTCTATCGGACATCTTTTCTTCCGTTGCTTTCTAAACCTGTTCCTGTGATACTGTTTCTTCCTGACACCCAGAGGGATGAATTTGAGGAAAGAGGTCCTGGAAAGACATCGATGCACTTGTGGACGACAGATGGAAGGTGGATTGTGCCGTTGGACAAGAATGATGATATGAGGATTTAGCCCCGATACGCCATTGCATGCAAAATTTCCATCTCAGGGAAGAATATCCTCTGCTACCTCCGGTTACTGCTGTTTGTAATCTTCCCATTTATTTCCATTGGAGCTAAGGTAAGAGTATGCTATTAAGTGTGCTCTTACAGTCAAGATATTATGTTGATAAAATAATATTCTGGATTATTCGTAATACGCTTGTGATTTTGTTTGCAGATTTTACTCCATATTTACCGTTTTCTCTGCTATATACTCTGCACGATGACGGATACGCCAAGCAGCAGAGGCACTGGAGCACGTATTGCAAAAGGCAGGAGACAAACCAGCATGAAGGTGGACGAGTTTGAAGATTTGAAAGTCAGAAATGCCTCCAAAGAGAAAGAGATCGAGCTACTCCTCGAAGAAAACCTACGCTTGAAGCAGGAGAATGAGAAGCTGAAGAAGCACGCTGATTCTCTTTCCTTATACAAGATCCAGAATGAGGAGCTGAAAGAGCGTCTGGACACGTACAAGCTCCGGCTGGAGCAAGCAGAAAACGCCAGGGTGCGCACATCGATCAGCGCTACCAACCAGACTGACGAAGGCTCCGGAGACAAACCTCTAGGCATCCAAGAAACGCATCTAAATCTCGACTGGAGCTACGGAGAACTTGAGGTAATATTGTGGAATTTTATCAGAACTTTCTGATCGTTGTATTTGCGCTTAGGAAATTATCCAGGAATTTTATCGAATTTTCGACTATTTTCTGACTTTATCTTACAGCCTCCCAACGTCACTGACATGACTCTTCGGACTGGACTCCTCGAGAAGATCTACGACATGGCTCGTCGATCAGATGTCTTCAGAGTACAGCTAGTTGACAACCTCATTGTCCTCCTGAAGTTTGAAGAGCTGACAGTGGACGATCCTTCGGACAAGAAGTCGCTGCAAGTGTCCATCGAGAACTTCACGGACACCAGAAACGAGCTGCAGCACAACCTTGAGCTTGGTTTCGATGACTTGGAGGAACGAGTGGCTCAGTGTTTTGCAGGGATTGAGGAGTTTCATGCCTTTCGTAACCACTTCAAGGAGGAGCTGGATGAAATCAAGAAGAGTCTTGAGAAGTCCCAGTCGATGGTCGAGTCGCCCACCAAGGCTGCCTTTAGCCCCATGAAGACATCTTCTCCCATGAGAAGTGCTCCTTCGAAAATAGCCATGAAGTATGTATATTCAGCGATGAATTTACTTTTCTTGGAACAAATCTTAAAGTGTAGGATCACAGTGAAGTATGGTGGGCAAACTCCTCCTGTAAATGTGGAATCAAAACATCGCGAAAATGGCACAAGATTTCTGGTTGAATGAGTCGTCATGAAACTAACGTTTGCTGTCACATTTAGCGCATTTTACTTATACGGGCGATCGCATACGTCATGCGCGAGTAAAAGCGGGTTCTGTCTCTCCAGAGATTGGTCGCTTTATTGAACTGCGCGGGCTGAACAGAAAAAATTCGAAGCTGCAGGCACGGACTTGATGTAAAGCAGTCGATCAGGTCTGTGCCCCGCTTCGCGTCTAGATTGGCTGGGCCGGCCTGTTTGCTGTTTGCGCAATAGGGATTGGTCTCTGCAACCGCAGCTCTTCGAACTGGGCTGGCGTCGGCGCAGCGACGTGCGCACCTTGCTTTAGAATTCCTTGCACATTTTAAAATCGGATTTTGAAGGAAATCCAGATTTCCTTTCTGTGGTCTCCCTCCGTAGTTCCCTGTTACTAATCACTCATCCCTTCCGTTTCTGTCTCTCGGAAGTGTTGAATAGGTGCTAAAACCATCCCTGGATCGGCGCCACAGTAGACGAGGGTATGTAGGTGCGACTTTTCTCACAGACAACCGCGGCGAGAAAAAGAACCCCTCATTGCGTCAGTTGTAAAGTCGACGCCAGTTTTTTGTGGCTGACTGGCGACTCCTTATTGATAACAGCATCCTGTAATCGCTGTGTTGCAAGTTCTCACAGGCCTAATATCGCGCAGAGGACCATCTGTCTGAGGTTCATTCGTACCGCGTTGAGCAGATTGCAATGCATTCCAGATAAAGACAGTTTTACTTTGCTTGCTCCCGGTCGACCTTCAGGAATTTAACCTCTTGTTTGTCCCTTGCAGATCTCTAACCAGTGGCTTGAATAAATCCCTCAACACTTCTCGCGTCCATTTCGACCGAAGAAGCAGTATCCGGCTGAGCGAAAAATCCTTCTCCAGTCCAGACGGATCTTGCAAAGACTGCCAGCGATACCTGGCACTACTGCGCTCTTTCCGCACCACCCAAGAAGCTGATCAGCAAAAGTTCAAGGAGCAAGCGCGGACCATCGAAAAAGTAAGCTTTCCTAGCCTCGGATGAGAAGCAGATGGCAGATTTTACAAATATTCCGCGCGAGAAAGAAGTTCGAGTAAGAAGGGCGAAACTCAGTGCGCAAAATGGTCTTTTCACAGTGGCGCCTGAACAATTTATTGATTTGGTGCTCGGTGCGCAGGCTACACCGAGTTATAGCATGCATTGGTGCGACCCGTGCAGTGTGCGCAGATGTTGCTCCGCCCTTTTGTGGTGTGGTGTAATCGAGCCTGTAAAAGACTTTTGATCGGACAAGGCATAATCCGCCCTTTGTTTACCTTCTTGATCAAACAAATTCCTTTCATCGTAATTACTTAATTGTCTTCCCTGGCGTCAAATGACCAGGCAAATAGGTAGATCCTTACTGGACTCTTCTCTAAAACCATTCTTGTGGTCTTTTATAGCTGTCGACTGCGCTAACCAGTGCCAACCGTCCAGTTCGCCAGTCTGCCAAGCTCGGCCCTGAATTGATGGACAGTTGTACTCAGAAGTTTGCTGATAATGAGCTCGATTTAACTTCTCGACGTCTGAGATTCGACAGTCCGCTGACGGGAATCAGGGAACACAAGGCCGAGAGGGAACGAAGGCTGGGGTCGGGAGATCGCTCGACCAAGACGACGGTGGTGACCACCACCGGAACCATCACTGAAAGATCGGTCTTCCTCGAAGAGAAGATTGCTCAAACTTCCGACAAAGAAACTATGAGCGCCTTTGCCCAAATCAGTTTTGGCGGAAGCTCCGAGAAGGATTTGCGAGTTGACCATATATTCTACCAGAACAAGATTTCGGCTTTGGAACAAGAAGTTTGGGTATGCCTGGAAACTTGATCTTCCTTCTTTCTTCTTATGTTGTACAAAACTGACTTGAGCTTTTTGTTTCTCTGTTTTCAGAAATTGAGGAATAAGGAGAAGTCACCGGAAGTGCACAAGTCAGAGACGCCGGTCAATAGTAAGTCTGATTTGAACCTGGAAGCTCAGCTGAGGGAGAAAACGAAGGAGCTGCAAGATGCTCGCAAGCAACACCGAGAGCTGGAGAAGAGGATCGACCAAGTGGAGAAAGATTTTGACGAAGCCATCGCTCTTCTGGACAAGAAAAACATCGACTTTGACAACGAGAAGCTCACAAACTTGGTAAACCTTTTTTCTTCCTACCAGCCTAAATATCCCACTCTTCCAAATTTATTTTACAGAATCCTAGTGGTCACGGTTTATCAGATAATCCAAAAATTGTACTTTAGTGTGGAAAATCTGCCATGAGATCTTAGTTAACTATCAAACAAACTCGACAAGATCGTTTTTCCCAAGTGGCGCACTTCTTCATGGCTGTTGGCTGAAATCGTGCGCCAGTTGGGAAAACGATCTTGACGAGTTTGCTTGCCGAGCCCATATTTCTTACGGGAAATCTGTCTCAGTATCTAAGGTGAAATTTCGACGATGGTTAATTTTCTTGCAGACGCTGCGAGAGGACGTGCAGCGACTCCGCACAGAACTACAAGAAGTGACGATGAATCGCACTCACAACACTTCCGTCGGGGCATTTCACACCAGTACGCCCATTCCAGTTCCCGAAGCGTCCGCCGTCGATCCGAAGCTCCGTCAAGACTACGAGCGACTTCATAAGGCTTACACGCAGCTCGAGTACGACTTCCGTGACGCCTCCGTCATGGCTGAAGAACTCTTGATGGAGAAGAACAAGCTTGAGAAGATGATCGCACAACATGCGCACCAAAACAATAAGTCATTTCACAGCCCGGAGCTGGCTTCCATGCAGAAGACCATCGAGGACCTGAAGAATGCTCAGAAGACGCTGAGGGAAAAACACGACGAGGTGGTCCGGGAACGAAACAAGCTGAAGGACGAAGTGGGCCGACATGTCCACGAGGTCAACTCGTCCAAGATGCAGCTGGAATCGGTGAAGAGGGAAGTCAGCTCGTCGCAGGAATCGGCAAGATCTGAAGTCAATAGACTCAAAGCGGAAATTCAGGTAAGTTCCTCTTTGATGTCCCCATCAAAAAGCTCTTTTATCGAGTAAAACACAGACAGAACGAAGTTACGAATAGTACATAAAACCAAGGCAATGAAAGTCGAAAGAATCATTTTTGTAAGTGGCGCATGTGTGCAGCCTTATCGGCTTGTATCGCGCGCCATTGGGAAAGTCGCTCTTGGCGAGCTTGCTGGCCGAGCTGACGTTCAACGGGATATTCCGTTTACAGACGTTGCAGAAGAGGGTTGAAGTTGCCGAACGGGAAAAGATGACGCTGAGTGCGAAGAAAGAACAGAAGAATCAGCGAGAACTGGCTGAAGTGAAAGAGCGAGACCAAGTTATCAAAGACCTTCGGGAAGAGATCGAAGAACTTCAGAAGAAAATGGCTCACAGTAAGCAGTACTTCGGCTGAACTGTATCAGATGTTTTTCTAAATGTTCCTCGTACGCTGAACGCTGATAGTCTGTTCTAACAGTGGGTCTTCGTTGTTCACAGATGAAACGAAGGTGGAGATGTTGAGAGATGAAGCTCGTGCCTTGCGGAAGGCTGGAGAGGAGACGGCTCATGAGTGCTTCCTGGTCACTGGTGAGAAACTGGCCGAGGTGAAGAAGGTGAAAGATCTGACGGAGAAACTGGACAAGTGCCACAAAGAACTCGCTTCCCTGAAAATTGATCTCGTAAGTTCGTGCTTTCGTTGTGGTCTCACAAACAAGGGGAACTGACGACGAAAATTTTCTGCTTGTAGTCGTGTAAAAATAAACAGATCGTTATGCTGGAGCGCAACTACAAGAACCTACAAGAAAAATATGAAGGCTTGCGTGATCGGGTAAGTTTGCTCCACTGATTTTATGTTATGCTAGAGATGAATCCACCTCCCTTTATCAGAAAATTTTCAACTGTGACCGCTGGTGGGAAACTTGGCAAACTATCTCGACAAGCTCGTTTACTAAAGTGGCGCACGCTTACTGCCAGTAACAGCAGAGACACGCGCCACTTAGAAAGTGGACAAGAATCACAAGATCGCTATTTCGAGTTGGTGCATGCTACCCGCCAGCAACGTCGAAAGCATGCGCCACCTCGGCACACGATCTTGTAGTCCTTGTTTGCCGAGTTGCCAACTTAGCTTATGGAGGCTGTGCTACATGTAGCTATATTTTGCAGAGTTGGTACGAAGTGATACTGAACAAGACCCATCTGTCGCCGAAAAAGCCCAAAGTGCGAAGAAGCCAAACGATGGCCAATATCCATGACCATCACGATCGCAGCGAGCTCCACCAGAAGCAAGTTGAGATCCTGGACGAGACCAAAGAAGTTACCCACGTTCACAAAGAAATTTGAGTGGCTCCGTTTCTGTAATATTTTTTTTGGTGCGGTTTTCCTCCTTCTTACTTTTGAGATCTTTGAAGTATGAAATTCTTTTTCCGACTTGGCTTCTTTGTGACTTATTAGAATATTTCGGGTTATTACTTTTACGAAGTTTCAAACGCGAATTAAACTTATAATTAGTCCTGAAGTTTATTCCGCTTTCGATGGTTTCAAGCTTCTTTCGGGCAGTAAAATAAAAAACGTAAACAGTAAGAACGACTTACAACCGTAATATACTATACTGTCGATAAGAAAAAAAGCTAAGTCCTTGTTGCGTATCGGGCGACAAAGAAAACAAGTCCGAAAATTTTCCCTTAGTTTAACGAGCTGAAACACGAGGCAGACTCTGCCAATGCCAGAACGAGTGCGTAAAGGAGTCAAGCAAAAAAATGGTAAAAAGCAAGACGATGTTTTGTGGTCTGTATCCCGTAACAAAATCGAGAAGCGGTCTTTAAGCTTCGCTGACAGTCTCTTCCTCGCCATCTTCAGCTTCCTCCACTTCTTCCTGTTCTTCTTCTTCAGCGACCTGCATGGATCCATTGGCTCCTGGCTTGGTGGTCTTGAGTGGGGTCTTGGTAGCGGAACTCTTGCCTGGGGTGCTTGGGAAAAGCTCAGCGTGGTCCTTGATCAGATGCTTGCGCATTTCTCGCATCGAGTCCTCGAACTCGGCTCCGCACTCCTCGACGGGGCACTGGAACACGAAAAACGGGTTGGGATGCGTCAGGCGGTGAATTTGGGTGAAGTGGCGACGCAGGTGGTACATGTCGGAAGCGGCGAACTTCCGGTGAGCACACTCTTTCAGCGGACACGGGCATTTCTCGTGCAGCGAACCCCGAATCCAAATCTTTGTCACGGTGTCAGTGTCCACGCCGTTCTAAAACACAAAATCATCTTAGTTCAACGTCACATCAGTCACCCCACCGAAACTTAATAACGAAACATTGGCCAGTCCAACGGCAGTCTAGTAGTATGGCAGGCCGTACTGTACAGGTCATGGTAAGCTCTATGGTACACCTCCAAACCCAACGACACAACCGCCCCGAATGCTCGACGCACTACGTCATGGATTGCACACACACCTCAAGTGTTTTCCGATACATACTGCGCCACTTCAGTCGGATGTTCCCCTTTCAATCTTCCTGCCGTATTCTGGCGAACTTTTATGGATAGAAATCCTAGGAACAAGTTTGGCTCGCTTACCATATCATCGAAGGCCTCAGAGGCGGGTCTCTTTCTCTGGCTGGCTGGTGTAGATTGGGTAGAACGAGCTGCACTGAGGCTGGAAGGAAGACGATTGAGTTTGACAACAGGTGTTCTGATGTTGTCGCCGTCCGTTTTGAAAGCGATTGTAGCTGGAGTAGCCCCGTTGGACATCATGGTAATGAGGCTGGCGATAGTGCTTTGCTGTTCCTTCAGCGTGGCAGCCTGTTGCTGCATGACGCTCAAGATGGTGGTCAGCGTGGCTTGATTCTTCGTGCACGACGTACAGTCAGCCATCTAGAAAAACCCAAACATTCGTCAGGTGCCCAACAGTCAACTCAAAACTCACCAGCATCAGCTACCTGGAACTGATAAGTGCCCACAGCCGAAGGATTGTTGGGATCGGCGAGGGCGACGATGGTGGATCCATTGGCCGACGTGCTCTGCGCCATCTTGTCCGTCGAAGATTCTTCCGCGTTGTCTAGGCCTTTCTCGAGCTCTGAAAAGAAGCAACCTGGAAGATGGGAACAAGTTACAAGTGGATCTGCTGACACAAAAGAAAGTTCGCTATCATACCCTGGGGGAGAAACCCGATTTCGACTGAGCTCCCTAAAAGCAAAAGTCGAAATCCCAAAATGGCAAGAGCAACGTGTACCGGGCACAGCCTTGTTCGATGCCGCACGTCAGGTCTGCGCTGGGAGCGGTGCGACAATTGGACGAGCAGGTTTGAACGAAGCGCAAAATGCAGTGGAATAACCCCGCCCTTCACCACGTGCAGGGCTCCAAGGCGTCGCCCCGTTACGGTAGACCAGCGCTCACCTTGAATGGTCTATTGGACAAGGCCAAGAGCTGCTGTGTAGTACAGCGGCCATATTCCTGCTGAGCAATCAAGGAAAGCTAGCCACCATCTTTTCATACATAACCGTAGCGCTTCCCATGATGTTAAACCTAGGCTTGATTGAACCAAGTACGGATTGATCGAAACACCGGACGTGTTCTTCGAAACTTGATTATTCAGTTCTTTCCACTCTTCAGAGATTTTGCCGAGTAAAATTTTTCTAGGGGATTATCTGTACACTGAGAAGAAACTGGAGCGAAGGAAAAGCGTCGAGACTAAAAGACCAGACCATCGAAGCAAATAAAAGCTGAGTCGTCAGGTGTGCATAAAAACAGCAAGTAAATTTCAGAGAAATGGAATCTACAGACCGAAACCATACAAAGTACGTCCCTGTCTCTTCAAAGCGTAAACGACATCCATGGCGGTGACTGTCTTGCGTTTGGCGTGTTCGGTGTAGGTGACAGCATCACGGATGACGTTCTCCAGAAACACTTTGAGGACTCCTCGCGTCTCCTCGTAGATGAGGCCAGAGATGCGCTTGACACCACCTCGACGAGCCAGACGACGGATGGCAGGCTTGGTGATACCCTGGATGTTGTCTCGGAGGACTTTGCGATGACGCTTGGCACCACCTGGAAGAAAAACAGCAGGTGAATATTTTGCCAACAACTTCATTCAACGCCGTTCACGCGTCGCAAAACCAGCAAACGCAAAAACATAATTCAGACACTTCCTACCTTTTCCGAGACCCTTTCCTCCCTTTCCGCGTCCAGTCATCGTTGATGAAGGGTGTGTGCGACGAGTTAGTAATTTGAAAATACACAAGCCGGGCGAGAGTGGAATTTAGAAATCCCGAAAATGAACCTCGAAACTAAACACAACTGACGATGAAGTTGCTTGGGCTGATTTTATACCATTTCCGAAACAGCACATTTTTGAAGGGCGGTTCTAACTACGTCCGACCAACCAGAAATTCTTGTTCCAAGATACGTCACTGACAGGCTGCCTATTTCACCATCTCGATATCCCACCGATTATCCAGGAAGCGCGTGGTGCAAAAAATCGAGGAAAAAACAAGCTGGTAGAAAAAACATTTCTCTATCAGTTTCTCGAAAATTTTGAGTTGGATGCCATGAGGGGATACGGATCTCGTCGACTTGCACTGGCTTCTGCAGCAGGATTTTGAAAATTCGAGTTTCAGGCAGGCGTGCCTGGTTACCCCTTCGGGCTCTGCGACCAATCAGCTCTAGTGAGGCGATTTTGACCATTCTTCGTTGGTATAAAAAGCCCGATCTTCCAGCCAGAATCTCATCAGTTGTGTTCTCCGCCTTTCCTCGTTACGTCCTGTGTCGTTCGACCTGTTTTACTTGTGACTTTCAACGTTCGCAGTTTGTAGTTCTCGTCAGGAAGTCCAAGATGGCCCGAACCAAGCAAACGGCCCGCAAGTCGACCGGAGGCAAGGCTCCTCGCAAGCAGTTGGCCACCAAGGCCGCCCGCAAGTCTGCTCCCGCCACCGGAGGTGTCAAGAAGCCCCATCGTTACCGACCCGGCACCGTCGCCCTTCGAGAGATTCGTCGTTACCAGAAGTCCACCGAACTCCTTATCCGAAAGCTCCCCTTCCAACGTCTCGTCCGCGAGATTGCCCAAGACTTCAAGACGGATCTGCGCTTCCAGTCCTCGGCTGTTATGGCCTTGCAGGTAAAGCTTCCCTTCTCAAGGTTCCCCTTCTGCTTCATCTTGTTTGACGTGCACTTACCGTGTTCCGTTTTTTACTTGCAGGAAGCTGCCGAAGCCTACCTGGTCGGTCTCTTCGAAGACACTAACTTGTGCGCCATCCACGCCAAGCGAGTTACAATCATGCCCAAAGACATCCAGCTGGCACGTCGCATCCGAGGAGAACGAGCATAGAATGTTTCCGTGCCTTCTCTGGTTCTCATGTTTCTATTCTCTGGAGTTGGGTGTCGAGTCTGAGCACTGCAGATTTACGTTGTCTCAGTTTTCTCGAAGTGTACCTTGTACAGTTGGCTTCCTTTTGCCTTTTCTCGTTGAACCATCGATGGCTTGTACAGACCGCAGTATTTGTTGAATTTACGAACAAGAGCCTTCGCTAGACAAAGCACTTTCTTGTAAATTGAAAAAAATGAACGTTAGCCAGAAGAACCCCGCAAAGAAAGACGAGGTCGTCCAGGAATCTAGAAGTGTCAGTAAAACGGAAGTTGACTTCCGCCAGAGAGTAGACCAAGACTTTGTAGTTGGTACTCGTACTTCTGGCTCGTTTCGTGTAGTCCAGTAAAAGTCCGTACTAGGTGCAAGTAGTGGATCCGGTATATCTTCCCATTGATTGACCAGAATTGATTCATCACAGCTTGTTTTTCCCAAAAATACTATTATTATTCTGGACTTTCTTTTATTCCTCATCCTTTACTCTCTCCTAAAAATCAGGCTTATTCCTGCAGATTTCGCGAATTCTTTCTGGTCATAAACTCCAGCAACGATGGCAGCAGCGTGGCGGGTGGCTGGTTTGAACTACATCAAATATTCGCAGATTGCTGCGCGATGTGTAAGTTTGATTGTTTCCCGATGGAATGAATGTCTTCTCTTACCTGCTTAGTGTTCACGCAGATCTCTTGTTTCTCTAGGTAAGGCAAGCCCTGAAAGAGGAGTATAAGGTCGAAGCAGCCAAACGGGGAGAGGCATCGGCCAAAGTAACGAAGTGGACCGAAGGGCGAGCTGCAGCAGCCCAGCGATAATCTACCATGTGCGCCTTTGGGCTCTATCCTTGAAGTTTCGACCGTTCTTCGGACGATTTTACTCTTGACGAGGCCTCAGGGGTGTTCTGCAGTTATCGTGTGATTTTTAGCGGAAATTTATGAGCAGTTTGTGTACCTCAAACGTAATCGTTCTGTCGTGGTTCTTGCGTCACAGTATTGACTGCGTTGATCGAATCACTTGATTGACTGCTTCGTTCGCGGGTTGTTGAAGTAAAGTAAATCCCGCATGACGTCACACCACATTTCGTTTACGCAGTCGACATATTGATGCGATACATGGCTGTGAACGTCACAGGCCTGTTGCAGTATGACGCACACCTCAGTGCTTTTCTGGTTTGCTTTCTTTCTGGAATCATCTTCTGGCCCCGAATTTAAGCTCTTCTCAAATCTGCGGAATGAACCGAGAGAATCTGCAGGTGATCGTATTTTACTCTTCGAAGTATTTTCAGGAATGCAGTCTATGTACAAGGGGAAACTTCACATTCTTCTCGGAACTTCTCGCTGACTACTTGTCCAAAACTGGCAGAAGAAAATTCACGTAAGACAAGAGATCTTGAAAACAAGAGGCTACTGTACACATCCAGGCTATTCTGAACCTAAAGCAACAACGTCAGGCCAATGAGAAGAAATCTACTTGTTGGCGCTGGTGTACTTGGTGACGGCCTTGGTTCCTTCCGACACTGCGTGCTTGGCCAACTCACCAGGGAGAAGGAGACGAACGGCAGTCTGAATCTCGCGAGAAGTGATGGTAGACTTTTTGTTGTATTGGGAGAGGCGAGAGGCTTCGCCAGCGATGCGCTCGAAGATATCGTTGACGAAGGAGTTCATGATGGCCATGGCTTTGGATGAGACACCAGTGTCGGGGTGGACCTGCTTCAGTACCTTGTAGATGTACACCGAGTAGGATTCCTTCCTGCAAATAACACAGACGAACCTCATCAAAACGTTTCCCAACAAAATCTAGAAACTATTATACTGAAAAACCAAAAGAGGATTCAAGCAATCGAACGAAACGTACCTTTTCTTCTTGCGCTTGTCGTTGGGATTTCGGATGGCTTTCTGCGCTTTTCCAGACTTCACGGCCTTCTTTCCACCGCCAGCTTTGGGAGGCATGTTGAGGAGATGGCAGCTGGAGCTGGAGCTGGAGCAGTAAGAAAGCAAAAACGGAAATCGTCAGAGTTCAGACTTGTGAGCAAACTCAACTGGAGCACGAAGAAAACTTAGAACAATAATCAAAGTCCGTCGGTGCGCGCATTATATAGCTAGCGACTGACGAAAGGCGGAGCCAGATTTCAGCTGCAATTCTAAGTTGTTTGACCAATGGCGTGGACAAAGTTTTGATTGGCCAACCGTACCGTACCGTACCGGACCGCACTCCGTATCCCATTGTTCTGTTATCGGTGCTTGGATTGGCTGAAGCCCAAATCGCGATAGCTCCGCCTTTGCTTCGTGAGAATACTATAAAAGCAGCCACTGCGTCGAAGAATCACCAGTTGAAGTTTCAGTCGAAATTTCCCCCTCTCTCGCTCACATCGCGCCCTTCCCGTTTTTCCCTTCGGTTTTCAGCACTCCCCACTTCATCATGACTGGACGCGGAAAAGGAGGCAAGGTTAAGGGAAAGTCGAAGTCGCGATCCAGCCGCGCTGGTCTGCAGTTTCCTGTCGGTCGTATCCATCGTATGCTCCGCAAAGGAAACTACGCTGAACGCGTCGGTGCTGGAGCTCCAGTTTACCTGGCTGCAGTCCTCGAGTACCTGGCTGCCGAAGTCTTGGAGTTGGCTGGAAACGCTGCTCGTGACAACAAGAAGACTCGCATCATTCCTCGTCATCTTCAGCTGGCCATCCGCAACGACGAAGAGGTAAGCTTGCCTCGTCCGCCTACCGTGTTGAGCCGCAGTAGGCCCTCAGCATACTCGATACTCAGTCCTGTAGGAGGATAAACTTAAGCCATCGCTCGATTCTGACGTGGTGTTTTTGCTTCCCCTACAGTTGAACAAGCTTCTGTCTGGAGTAACTATCGCCCAAGGTGGTGTCTTGCCCAACATCGCACCCACTTTACTGCCCAAGAAGACATCCGGAGGTCCTACAGAGTCCGAAGCTGCTCCTACGAAGAAGTCTGGAGGCAAAGGGGGAGTCAAGGCTGAGCGCGAAGGTGCTCAATCCCAGGAAGCCTAAGGTCGATTTTTCCTGTCTATTAAACTTGACGTGTTGAACATTCGGTTTTGGTTTCCTTCGAAGTAAATTACCAGCTTTTGCTTGTGTTGTCGATCTCACGTTTTAGAATCGAGTGCAGTTTTTACGCGTCAAACGATTTGTGTTTTTGGTGGCAGAATCTTGTACAGTAAACCTGGATTCCTCCTTCTAAATTCAAACTTTACCTTGACCATTCTCAGATAAAACAGAAAACTTTCGGTCCTAAATTTAGGGATAAAAAGACCGGAGAAGGAAGTCGGATAGAGAAAGCGGGGTAAATTTAGGAAGTTTCATCGAGTTCCTCCAACTTCGTAGCTCCTTGCATGACGGACTTGGTCAAGGCTTTCCTTGCATTCTGAAGGGAATCCCGCGCTCCTGCTTCCATGGCAGCCTTTGTTGTCTGAAAATACAACCGTTGCGACACACCAAAAACTGGACATTGCTGGATGACCCGAACATGACCGTTTTGCCAAGTGGCGCACATTCTCAACCAAGACAATGAAAAGGTGCGCCACTTGCGATAAAGATCATGTACAATCCATTCTCGACGCCTCAAACTAGTCCCTGCTTTCCTGTACGTCCACATCTAGCCCGGTGACCAAAATACATGCTAATATCACGGAAAACGCAGAAACATGAGACACTTACCTCGAGAAGGCTGTCGTCTTTGCGAAGAAGCAAGACATCAGCCAGCGCCATTTCACTGTCATACCTCACGGCGGTGTTCTTCTCCTTGGTGCCATTAACGAGTTGAGGAATGATCAGCTTGAGCTCCGACACATCCAGAGGTGTTGGGCTGGTCAAGCTCAGATGGCTGCAGGTATGCGCCACCAGCTGCTTGACTTCCGTCGCGTGGTGGTTCATGCTCTTGGCCAGCACAATCAGAAGCTTCTTGTTTAACGGCTGATTCATCTTCCTTTGGTGAACAAGGAAGAGCCCGATGCATCTTATGCTGGCTGCGACGATCTGGAACTAAAAGATCAAAACGCTGCTGGATTCCTGCTCGCAATTACGCGGCAAAAAAAATTCGCAACGACGGATTTCCCAAGTGGCGCACGTTTTTGGCGTCAGTGGCTGACAGGGTGCGCTACTTAGAAAACGATCTCGCCGAGTTTTGTATCTGAAATCCCGAATGAAACACGCATCTCTACCTTGTCGCTGGTTTGATACTTCAAGATGGTCTCCATAGTCGAATCGGCGTACCTCTCATCGATCAGCTTCTCCCCAGCGTCTTTCAGTGCTGCACCTACGGCGAGGCATCTTCCGTGTTGCAATGCCGGATCGGCACCGGGCTCGAAGTCTGGGAACGCACGTTAAAGGTTCATGCAGACATTACCACAGAATGCTGAATTCTCTTCTTAGAAGAAGAGTTCCGACTTACTGAGAATGTAATTCTTCAGGAGACTCGCCAGTTCCTCGTCCACAGCAAACTTCACGACGGCACCCAAGCATCCAGCTGCTGCGTTCTTCAAGTCGTTGTCTTCTGAGTCGATGTGGCGAGTCGTGACCGCTACGGCATCTGCACGGAACTGCGGCGACAGTTTAGCTCCAGCGGAAGCCATCAGCAGTCGAAGCGACCGTAAGGACGTCTCCCTAATTGACGAAGAACGCATTAACTTAGTGTGGATTTCACATACCGGGCATCCTCAAACAAAGATCTGACTACAGTTACATACTTGGTGCTAGGATCAGCATTGCTGCGTGCCACTTCCAGCAGATCGTTGGCTAACGTCTCCAAGCGAGGATGCATTGGAGCGATGCTGGCTGCCACATTTCCTGCCTTGATCCGCACGGACCTCGTTGTATCAGATAGCGCACGAGAGACTGTAGTCTGGATCTGAGGAACGAAAGGCTTGACGAGAACTCCGCACTGAAAACACAACATGGACTGTGCGCAACCAGATACAGTACAATGTTGCTCGGACATGCCTTCTCGATGAGGACGTTTAACGCATCCAGCATCACGGCTCGAATGCTCGGCGCGTAGCGATCACCAAGAATACGAATGATAGGACCGGTGATCGTCACCACGGAAGTCTTAAGGCCATTCTGGTTCGACAAGCGAACCAAGTCGGCGATGGTCTGTCCCACGAGCTCCTTCTCTTCCGAACTTACACTCAGAAGTGCATCTCGAAGCATCGGGATAAACACCGAAGCCCCCTGTCAAAAATATAAAAAAACTTTTGATAATTCCTCTAGACAAAACGAAAACTCGGCGAAAAAGGTCAACCAGAGCGTTTCCCCAAAGTAACGCATGCTGCTAGTCAAAAACGCTGCAAACGTGCGCCAATTGGAACATCGCCTTTCCAAACAGCGCACGTTTCCATTGGCATTGGCTAGAAAAGTGCGCCACCCAAAAAGCGATCTGCCGAGCTCGCGATGGATTTCTGCGAACCAGATCTTACCTCGGGTATACATAAACCAGGAACACAGGGTACTTTCAGCTCCATATGAACCGCTCGAATAGCAGTCCTCAAGGCTGACACGTTCTCGTACCAGACGTCGGTCGGAGTTCGCTTGATCAGCGTGCCCAAAACGGAAGCGACTTTCTTGATCAGCATTAGGTCGTCCGACATGTACAGCTTCATCATCGGGCGAACGATAGAGACGAAGTAGCTTCGGACGTCCACCTTTGTGTTGGCGAAGAAGAGATCCAGAAGCGTGATGGCGGCTAGACGAGTCTTCTCGCTTTGTGCCGCAGACATTAGGGTCTCCACTAGCGTCGACACACCCTGCTCATCATCGACTAAAACCAAGAAAGACATGAATTGATCGACTAATTTTCGAGGAATATTTTCAGGAACATTTGCGTACTTGAGAGGACGACGCTTCGACAGTATCCAACTTCCGTTTCTTCCTCCGGCGTTCCTATTTTTGTCTGCAAGCTGGACAGCAAAGCTGGTAGGACCTTGTTCAAGTGCTTGCTCAAAGCTTCTCCTGCCACTGCAGTGAGCAATGCTAGGGTTCTGGTGTTGACCGGTGGCGTGATCAACCGGGGAATGAGATAGGGGAGTACCACGCGGCTTCTTCTCGCCATGATCTGCTGAAGACCATCCAGTGCATTATCACCTTCGACGCCGCCTTCAGTCTACAAAGATATACCACCAAATTAACGTTCCGAAATACCAGCTGAAAGAAGAATTGGGAGTAAGCCAAAAAGTGTCTGAAAGCTGACAAACAAAAACCGTTCATTCTAAAGAAACCTGCATACAGTTTACTCCATCATACGCCAACGACTGAATGTATGCAGGTACTTGATTCCCCCCAAGCACCTGCATAATTATTGACCACTACGAAATCGAGCAAGTTGTACGCAGGTGGTTGGCCGAGATGCCTTTTCCATTTGTCGCCATCCTGTTTTCAAGAAACCAAGATTCTAATGACGATTTTCATTCGTACCACTTTGTCGAACAAGACAGGAAGGATATCGTCCATGACCTTATGCCCGACCACGGAGTCCAGCATGCAGAACGCTTCCGCCGCAGCCTTCCTAACACCCGGGTTGCTATCCACCAGGGCCTTCGCCAACGTCGGCTCGAGGATATCACAGTACATGACCACCGTTTCCTTGTTCGTTGAAGAGATAATCTCCATCAGACCCACGCAGACACCTTCACGATGTTCATCAGCTTCGGACTCGAGGCCGGCTTGCAGGATCGGGATGATCTCCGGCAGGATACGTTCGCCCAACTTTCTGACGAGCTCACCCAATGTCTTGGCTGCCACCTGTCGTCGCTCTTCATTGTCACTAGCCAGGGCGTCCAGGAGGATCTCGAACAGTTCGGGAAGGATTTCTCTGAGGGTCTTCGGCGTGTTCGTCACGATGACCTGCCAAGATACACATCAACTTCAAGACAGAAATCTCACGAGCTAAACGTAGTTTAGTTTAGCCGGGAAATTACCGTAGAAAACTGGACAGTCATTCTCACGCATCACGTATTAATGGCAGTCAAAATTTTTGAGAATACAATAAAAGTTTCCAAAGTAAGTATGTTCGCTGTAGAGGACTCATCATTTCTCCTTTCAACAGATCCTGAAAAATTTGGTGGAGTCTTACCTTCCAAACGTGCAAGGCGGCTTGTCGCACCACCAGCCCATTGTCCGATCTGCTAATGTACAGACCAGCGAGGACCCTGTTTCTGTGCTTCTCACCCAGCCTATGCAGAATGGCCAAATGCGACTGTTCTGTTCCAAAATTCTCATCCTCCTCCAGACCGGCCGTTGTGTGCTTGCCGCTGGCTCCCGAAATCTTGTACAGCAGATCACCCAACAACTGCACCGAGGCGTACCTGATCCTCCAGTTCTCGTCGAACATACCATCTTCCAACTGAGGAAGCAACAGCTCAATGGCGGTATCAGCAAAGAACGTCACGATCCTTTGACCACATTGTAAGGCTGTTTCTCGTACATACTCAGTGTCGTCAGCCAGACCTACGAAAATAATATTCAAGTTCACATCCCGCAAGTCACGGAGGGTCAGAGTCACCAGTTTATAAGCTACACAAAATCGCTGTCTCAACCGGCGCACGCTCTCATTTTTATCGGCTGGAAGCGTGCGCCACTTGACATATCGATCTCGTAGAGTTCCAAGTGGCGCACGTTATCAGTCTCATCGGTTGGGAGCGTGCGTTACTGGAAATTCGGTGCATATTGGAACTTTCTTTTGGCGGCCTCCACTCCAATAAAAGATGGAATTCGCGTTGCACTTACCCGTGAGAATGGCCGGAATAAGGTCGCTGATGAAAGGTGTAAACTGTTGGGCAAAGATGACTGGCAGGTAGACGAAGACGAGCAAGTAACCATCACGCACGTGAGATGGAGTCTTCTCGGCCATGATGACATTCAAGAATTGCGGCATCATTTCACAGAGTTTCTTGACGCCGAGAACACCGATGGATTCGGCGAGACCTTGAGCTGCACCGGAACGATCCACCGAGTTGCTTTCAGCCACCAGTTTCTGGAAGAGCCAGTCCTTGAGTTGCTCAAATCCAGCTTCACCTGAAGAAAAAATACCCAGTAGACAAATTTGCAACCTCGATTTCTTTTTCCCCCCAGAGTCTTTCATTACCTGTGCCCTTGACCAAAGCAGCGATCGCTCGCGCAGCCGACATTCTGACTTCGGGTGCAGGGTCCAGCAAGCAGTTCTTCAGACCGGGTAAGATGCCTTCTAAGTACGGCATGAGATCCTTCTGGTCCGCCAAGCTGTACAGACTAGCCATAATCTGTGCAGACAGTTTCCGATTCTCACTGCCGCGATCGTAAATGGCTCTTCTGATAACGGGCATCAACAGCGCCAGAGACGCAGCGTCGATCACATGAATGAATTGTGTCTGGAGGATCGTCCTTAAACAGCTCGTAGTCTTCTGCATGGGATCTTGAAGGGCTGAGAGGACGTTTGGGACTAACGCGACAACTTCGGGATTCTTGATGACCGATGCAATCTTCTTCAAAGCACTTACTAGAACAAAAAACAACAGATTAAAAACTTCACCACCAGAGAAGCGCAGCCTGATTGGGAGTCAGCAAATGTGGTATATCCAACCGTCAATCATCTGCATACAACGACCCCCATGGCTATCACAGCGCGTTTGTATGCAGGTGTTCGGCTGACAGACACGGTTTTCTGGCCGGAACACGGAATAAACTATCAAGCATACGTTATGATGCCACGAATGACTGTCAAGCTAGAAATTGTCTCAGATAGCATACCTGCGCTGTCTTGAACTTTGGTGTGGGAGTCGCCCAGAGTTTCGATCAGTTTAGGCACGACAGTGGGCAGGCAAGACGAGAGTTGCTTCGGAGCACAGAAAGCCATGTCACCTAACATCTCAATGGCGGCGGACTTTGCTCGCCAAGCATCCTCCTCTACACCCTTCAGAAGAGCTGGAAGGACCATCTTGACAGCGGGGCCGCTCATCTGGCTCATGGCGGCTTTGGAAGCTTCTTCGGCTGCCTGACGAACATGAACACTACCGTCACCTGAAAAGGTCAAACTAAAAGTTCCAGTCTCTTGCCGATTCGGAATTTGAACATGAGATGTTGTGAGCGATAACCTACCTATGGATTGCAGAACGAAGGGTATGGTTTTCAACACGAACGGTTCGAAGGCACGACCAAGTCCCACAGACAACATGGCGACTGCCAACAGCGACCCTTCCCGCCGCATCAGATTCTTCTTGTCCTGTAAGCCACCAAGAACGGTGACCATGATGTCATAGTCTTTCAGCGCCAGTATACCGAGTCCTTGAAAGACACCGGCCAGACCATAGGCAGCTCCTCGGCGATGAGCGTAGCTTTCCGACTCGTAGAGAACGTGCAGCAGACTGGGTACCACGGAACGAATATCTTCTTCGATGGAGACCACTAGCGGAGCTATACACCCACTTACTGCTTTCTGGACCTAAAAAACACGCCAGGTGAATATCTTCTCCACTAAAACCGTATATGAGCGGCTACTGAACAACCCGAAAGACTTTCCGAACACCTGCATTCATATTTCCGACTTATCTAAATCAAAAGGGAGTATGCAGGTGCCTGAGATAAACAACAGGCGTCTTCAACGAGCTTCACCTGCGTAGTTATCTGGGTAACATTGCAGCGAGAACATTTCAGACAAGGATGAGAACTTACTTCTTCGCTGGGAGTTGAGAGAGCGGCGAGAAGCTGATGGACAGTCGGTCGGATCTTAGGATGTCCGGCATCCAAATGCTTGGCCAAGTTGCCCATGATGACCACCGCGTTTTGCCTCACCACATCGTATTGTGCGGTCTTCGGAGCATTCGACAGGAACTCCTCGAACTTGGTTAGCATCAACCCCACGAACTTCCTACCATGCAGAGTCACCAGCCTGATACCCACTTGCAGCATGTCGTTCCTAACCGGCACCTACAATCCGCAACTTCCGCTTACAACAAAGCATTCCCGAAATACTCAAACCGATTCTACTTTGAATTTGATTCTTCGTAAACACACCTCGCTGAAAAGACTACCGTACGTTACCTTTTCGTCTTTCAGCGCACAAGGTTTGCGTAAAAGGAACTCCATGGTGTCCGACAGAAGCCCTTCCTCATTCAAGCACGGGGCGATCTCACTGAGGGTCAGGGCGATACCGCGTCTGGCCGGCCAGGAGTTGAGTAATTGTTCGGAGGTGGGTCGACCAAACTTGTCGACCTTTAGCTTACAGTTCTCAATGTTCTCCGCATACATCTCAAAGAGTCGCTGGACGATCTGCTTCGTCCGGTTGACGTAGTGTGGTAAGAGGATACCGACGGCTGTGGCGGCTGAGTTACGGACGAACTCTTTCAGGTGAATCACATCGTCCAACACCGACATCAAAAGTTCTTCGCTGGGCTGCACGTTCAGATCTTGGAACAAACTACAAGAAAGAGCACGAATGACTTTCCAAAGACCGCATGGTTAAACACATGCGCCCTCGGAGAGGCTCAGCTTACTCTCTTGCGTATTCTGCCACTTTAGTGTCTTCGATGTCGTGTGCCGCGATGAAGATCCGCTGCATTAGCACACTTCGTCGTTCTGGAATTTTCAACGAAGGCTCGATCAGGTCCGTCAGAGTCGTCAGTGCCTAAAGTTCAAGGAACAACAGCGATAAGCAAGTCTGCCTCGTTACCGGTATCATGTCCAGATATCGACAGAGTACTACGGTACTCACAGAACAAAACATGCATGGTGTTACAGTACCTGCATTGCCGCTATCCTCATCGTGGTTTTCGACGAAAGCGTCATCTTCAGCAACAAACTGGTAATCTTCCAATCGAGCTCGTCAGGTGCCATTCGAACAACTGCCTTCGCTATGTTGTTCACGGCAACACAAGCTTGACTCTGCAACAATAAGCGCATACTGTCACTGGCTGGAATTTTTTCCTCGTTCAAGTCTTGAAAATATTACGAGATGTTTCTTACTTCGAAAGGACCTTTCTCGTTCTCGCCAACGTCGATAGCAGTCTGAAGAACACTTCCAAGCGGCAAGAACGCCGGGTTGTTCTCATCGAGCTCCATCATGATATCCTCGTCCTCGAACCCATTCAGTTCATTCCGTTGGTCTCCTGCGCACAACGCCAGGACACTACACAGTACATGGAAGGCTTCCGACACCGCAACGTCCTTCACGCCAAGAGTCTTGGACTGATCGGACTTCAGGACGCTTTGAAGTAGGGGTAGGGCAAAGCACC
The DNA here is from genome assembly GCA_001949185.1 of Ramazzottius varieornatus. Taxonomy (NCBI): domain Eukaryota; kingdom Metazoa; phylum Tardigrada; class Eutardigrada; order Parachela; family Ramazzottiidae; genus Ramazzottius; species Ramazzottius varieornatus. The sequence goes on along the minus strand of BDGG01000012.1, from coordinate 261,512 downwards.
CATCTGGTACTGAGATGGAGGCCTTGTCATCATCGACCTCACCAGCCAGTCCGTTCTGTTCTGATTCGACACTGTTCGGCTTGTCACAGAGGACGAACAGGCCATGGATGACTCGCTGGATGGCTTTCGAGAGACTTTCTTGTGTCCAGGTGCTTGGCAGAGTTCCGGCCGGCTCGAGAACTCGAAGCGTCACAATAGCCAGGGACGTTGCTAGAAACAGAAAAAAAATCAGTGAAGACGAAAAGGTTGCCGGAGACACAAAATTTACCAAGATTGTTCTTTCGGAGGTTTTGGCCGACACATCGACTCAGAAGAATCCAAGTGTTCCAGGCGGAAGGAGCAGTTAGGGGAGCGTGGAGCAATGGAGTGACGATGTTAATCACATCGCTGATGTAAACCCTCAGACCTTCCGGGTTACCAGTCAGCATGGCGTCCAGCACCAAGAAAGGCCGACTGATCTTCTCGTAGGCTTGTTTCACCGTGGTCCTCACAATATCTTCCTTTTGGATCTGCTTCGTTACTAGCTCTTTCTGCTTCGCTGTTAACGGCGCGTCTTTCCCACCTATGTAAAAATACTAGTAAGTTTACAGAACGCAACACAATCAAATACCGGCGAAAACAAGCAACTTCCAGCTGTCGGTACGGCCCTGTCTGCAACTTCCAATGCCCACCCAGGGACGCGCCGCCAACCGGAAGTTGCTCGTTTCTGTTATTCTAAGGACAAGAATGATCTAGCGTACGAATAAAAACAGCACGACATGTCACTTTTATCTTGCTTTTATGCATTCGGTGCTCCTACTTTTCCAGTATTTCTAATTTCTACGGTATTTTTGCGGCCATCCCTTAACTCCTTGCCTGATTTTGCCTTTCTCTTTTCCTCGAGTTCTTTTCGTAGTTCCATCTCCGCCAGTTGTTCCTTGTACGAATACGCTTTGCTTTCCCGCTTGATATTTCCCTTAGCGGCTTCCGATTCCTTGCTCGTATCCAAGACCGACTTGTCAAACAGAGTGCCAACCGGCGACTGAAAGACCAGAAAGTCGTTCAGAGTGACTGCATTCTCTTCGGCGACCTGTAGTCCTCGCTTGATGTTCTCCAAGAACTTGGTCACGCTTTCGGCAGTTGGAAACGACATCAGCGTCATCACAGTATTCTTGATGGCTTTTTGTGGCAGTTCTTCCTCGTTGCGAAGCTTGTTCCAAATTTCTGCCGCATGGTCAGCAATCAGCTTGTCGGGGAAAATACTGTCGTGCTGGAATCGGCGGAGTAAACTTATCCACATGCTCGGCCTCAAAGCACCTGAAAGAACATCCAGCATCATCAAGAGCGGAACCCAAAGTCCAACGAAGCACAAGGAACAAAACCCTGGAAACCCTTCATCGGCTTGGCATGCGTACAGCGAACCCTACACTTCATATGTTTCTCTGGTACGTAGGTGGATGCAACTCGCCAAGCCTTAGTCTACAGTAGTTCACATGTACCTACATACCGTCGCACCATAGTAAGTCTACCATACACTGTAAGCATGTACCCGAAAGAATGTTATTTATGATTTATCCACCATGGAGATCCAACTTACCGATTCCCGGTTCGTGCGAAACCAGCAGGCATTCGACCATCAACCGTCGCTTATCTTCCACACTCATATTCAGTTCGACATAGTCAATGGCGATGCTCGTCAGTACCGCAATGACCCTTTTGGAGTAGCTCACGGCCTTCACACTATCCCCTTCTGCAGCGGCTTTCTCAGTCTCCCCAGCCTTAAGCTTGACCAATGCAGTCTTCAGTGCTGCCACCAGCATCTCCGACAAGCCTCCCGATCGCCTACTCTCCAGGATGTTCCTCCACGACACTAATGCGTTCTTCCGGCTGTCATGGGGAGCTCTTAGCAGAACGTAGGCGAAGGCTCGAACGCACAAGCTGACAGTGGTATCTTTCAACTTGTCGGAGTGAGAGACCAGGAGACGTTCGACCAATAACGCCAGGAACTTCAAAGCTACGAAACGAACACATGGAATTTAAAATTCATTCCTAATAAGCAAGAACAATTTGAGACTCACATTGAGGTGAGCAGGTTGAAAGGAATTTCTCATTAGTCAGCATCTGCTTCTTCTCGTCGTTCAGTATAGTCCAATGCGACTGGTTCTTCCCACTGACTTCTGCACCACCGAGGACCATCACACACAAGACCGGTAGCGCTTCCGACACGAATGCCATATCATTCGGCTTGGCCGTTGCGGTGTCAACGATCTTAGTCAGACTTGGAAGTAACTCTGCAATCTGGCTCTTGTTCTTCTCGGTCACCACTTCCGGCAGCAACCCAAGGTAGGCCAGTTTCACGGACTGCAGTTTCACCGTCTGGACACCCTTGAGAACTGTTAGCAGCGCAGGGGGGATATCGGTGAACTTCTCCACCCACAGACCCAGCATGCTCACGGCATGGACCGCGGTCTGCTCGTGAGCTTCAGCATTAGCCACGGCTACGAACTGACTCGTTACAAACTCTGCAGAAGACTGCAAGGACTGCTGCGGCTGAAAGCTCAAGTTTCCGATGCCGGAGAGAACGTCCATTCGCTCCGCGGCCAAGGTAATCTTGCCTAAGAAAGACGGACATTGAAAGTGAACGACTGAAAGCAGGGGAACATCTAACTAGGATATTGTCCAAAAACCGGGAACTCGGCAAACAAACTCGAAAATATCGTTCTCACAAGTGGCGCATGCTAACGGCCAATAAGACTGGAAACTTGCGCCGATTGGAAAAGAGTTTTGCCGACTTTGTTCACCGAGTTCCCAATTGATGACATACTGATCCCGACAGAATTTTCTATATAGTAAAACTGTCTTGAATACCGGGAGAGAAAGAGTACGTTGAAGTGGCAATTACCTTCGGAACCAGTAAGAACGCCAAAGTAATGCTTGACAAGATCCTGGACCACAGCGCTATCTGCACAATTCGAAGCTAGGAGTCTGCTGGCGTCGATGCTGAATTTCCGTGATTGCTCGACCTTTGAATGAAGCTGTGCTCCGAGTTGCTTGCCGATTTCCATAGCGAACGGACTCAGATCAAACTTCACGCCGCGCAGTGCTGCGTTGACAGTGGGCAAGACGACTTCCGGGTTCCGAAGCATGGCTTTGACCATATGGGAAAGTAAGTGTTCTTTGAAGTTCGAGGGGTCGAGGGAGGACATTATTCGCTCTCCCAACATCTACAAATTCGAATATAATGCAAGTAACGGGATTATGTTCATGCATGAAACCAGAAGGACTCAGCACCGTACCAGAAAGCCTGATGCGGATGGTTCTTTTGACGAAAAGGTGAATCGCAGAAAGAACTTCAAGATCGAACCCTGTAACAAGAACTTCGTTCACCAATCGTCCCAAGGATACCAAAACCAAATTTCCAACGAGTGACTTACGAAATGCTGCGCTCGCATTTGCTCCAGCAGACTTTCATTACCCTTCCGTTGAGCTAATTCGCAGAGGAACGCCAGATACCCGAGTGTAAAAAGAGAAGAGTCCTCGCGGGTTAGATGGCGAACCAAGACATCTGCGCTTTCGTTCATCTGAAACCACAAAACGTACAGTGATACGGCGGACTCGCAATTTTTCGCAGACGCCCCGCAGAGCTGTTCGCTGCAGAGTGCAGACTGACAAGGGCAATACTCACAAATCGATGCAACGTTCTCATTGCTTTGTAGACCATATGCACCTCTGTCCTTCGGTCAGTATAAAGAGCCAGGTAAAGAAAGCGGGATTGAACATCAATCTAGAAACACAGAAACGCAACATTGAAAATATAGCAGCTCGGCATACAGATCACACAACATCAATCTCCCAAGTGGCGCACATTTTCAGCGTTATTGCCTGAAAGCGTGCGCCACATGACGAACGATCTTGTCAAGTACGTCTGCCGAGTTCCGAATGATCATGACATTGTCGTATCAGTACGCACCAGCCTCCTCCACTCGACGCTTTCGGGCTTCACTTTTGGAAAGACGAGGCAACTAATCTTCAAGCAAATCCTGACGAGTTTCCTCGCGTAAACCCTACATGAGAAACATTCTTGGTGGAATAACGAAGTTCAGCACTACTCGTAACTTAAATTTCCATTCCTGATCTGCCATGATGGTTGAACTTTGTCTTACGATGGCGCATCCAGGCCGATCGTCTCAGTGGTCCTTTCCAACATTTCCGTAATGTATGAAGCACTCGAAGTTGTGTTCAAGTCCAATATCAAGCGAATAAAATTCACCAGTTCTTGGAAGGAAAGAGCATCGCCAAGGTATCGGGGTAGACATAGTCCAATATGGTACACGATGGCTTGAAGAGGACCATCCGTAATACCTGCAAGAATTTTTCACGTTAAACGATGCTCTTTCCAGCAAAAAAAATCACGTGTCTTTCCTGTCGCTTCGGCTTTCCACAGCCTGTTGATTTCGCGAAGGATATGCCTGCGTTCTTTCCGACTGGCCGATGTGCCTCTCTTGATGAAGTTCTTCAGGCTATCCTGCAACTACATAGCAAGCAACATTCTACATCCTTGTGACGAGTGATCCAATCAACACAGAGCGGATTTTTACTTCTTACCTCGGAGTTGATCAGCGTTTTGTCTGATTTCGCACCAGCCTTTCCGTCCATCGTATCACCCGTCGTCATGTCGCTGCCGGTGCCTGCGACTCGCTCGTCTACCTCCGCACCGCAGTAGCTCTCCCTTCACGCGGTGTGGGTGATATTCCAAGACAGTCCTTCGAACACTTATCCTGACCTTCCTAGATGAATACAAACGTGAACAGATGACACCAAACGTAGAGGACGAACAAGTCTTAAGAGGAACGATTGTTGGACGTGGAAAATTAGAGTACTGTACAGCACAGCGGCGGACGGATGAGTTTCTCAGGAAATCACTGAGAACGCAGAACGGCGTAACATCACAAAGTACAAACCTACTCAGGAAAGGCAATCAGTCAATCAATATTTTTTATATGAAAAATGACCTTTCGAATATTGTTCGAACACCCAACCTCTACTTCAGTAGGATAGAATCTGCGTACTAATGACACAATTCTGTGACAGGTCGTACGTGACATCCGAGAAAATCTCGATATTAGACTGAGAAGATATACAGTTTGCAAGGACAGGTCTGGTCTCATAAACTGCCCTCATATTTGCGACCCTCAGTTTTAACCATCACAAGAGATTAACGTCAGTCTGTCCACTCTGATCCTCAAACCAATATGATAGCATGATAGAGCAGAGTTTGCTCCATAAACAGAGATAAACCAAATCGGCGAAATAAAATCCTGGAAGACGCCACAGGAAGCGGAAGTGACGTCAAATTCTTACATCGACATAACATGACCAACTATACTAGCACAGTCTAAAATTTCACAGAACTCATGGAAGATAAATTTTACAGAGGTGATACTGATCGTAGAAGTGATGGAAGCAGAGAGGAGCTTTGCACCAGCCGCACTTAAGCAAAAGCCGGTCGTCGCAGTTTTCATGGTCGCAATGACCAGTCAACTTCTTGGGGAAAGAGAATTCGGTAGGATTTACATAGTCAAAGGACTCGTGAGTATAGCCGCACAGATGCCAGGCCTGGTTCACTAGGTCTCCAAACCGGGGAGACTGAAACTGTTGGTAAACCAAAGAATGCATCTTGAGGATTACGTCTCGATGATGAACTTGAAGTGGAAGGCTGTGCAAAATGATGAAACTGGAGATCTTCCGGAAGAAGTCTTTGTGCATTCGGAAGAAGAGTCTGTCCAGTGGTTGGATATCACCAGTCACTTTCGGAGGAATCGTGATCATTTCGTATTCCAGTTCTTCAGGCTTGAATTCCAAAACAGCTTCCTGGTAAGGTTCTCCATGAATCGGCCAGCAGAATGCAGCGATCTTCCACATGAGAAAACAATATCTTTACACACCATTCCAAGTAGAGCTTCTTTGTCATCTTGCCCGAAGCCGAAGCAGTGACATACAGGTTGTCAGCTTTAAACATTGTCCTTGCCACAATAGGACCGAAAACGCCTTTGTCCTCCTGGAGAGTGATCCACAGTTGTGGGAGAAACTTGCGCGTACCGGGCGAGATGGTCATCATAATCGTGTAGCTATGCGTCATGGAGTTCTCAGACTGACAGATCGGAGTAACATGTTTTGCGCCGGCCAGATGCAGTGTTCGCCCAGGTCTCATCTCGTAATCGAACCCAGACTGATCCGTGTTCCACAAACAGTCCAAACCGTAATCTGAGATCCTCGATCTGACAAGGGCGACACACTCCTCCGCAGTTTTCTTTACTTGCCGAGCTTCTTGAATGTACTTGTCGGTCACGAACTTAGTGTTCTTCCGATCGACGATGCCGTAATACCTACAATATCGACCCCGTTAGCGTGGCGCAGTAACTCGTGAGCGAAATTCTCGGTTGAAGTGATCTGCGTAAGCAATGATACATATTTCATTTTAATTCTTCAATGTGTTTACCTCTTCAACTTTCCCACCCTGTCCCGGAAACGCCGTGAAACCTACCAGGCCAATGGTTCGGTTCGCAGTAACAGCCCAACGTCGAATATCCATATCTTTCACAATATGAGGCTTCTGCTTGGCCAGGAAGAACTGCTTGCCAGTCTCCAAACGCAGCGCCTTCAGCTTATCATATATGGAACCGCCCTCAGCAACATGTCGTTCCCATTCTTAGAATTGTCGAATACTTGTGACTTTCTTGAACTTGGTCTGGACACACGAAAGGCTACGTCGTTTCTTCGTAGCGACATTCCTCCAGAAATCGACGGAGCGTTTCTTGTAGTCGAGGGTGACTGCGTTACTGGGCGGCTGTTTTGGGTTCGGTATTCGCGGGACATAGAATTCGTTGGACGATGGTTCCGTTCCACTGGAGGGAGGCTCGACGACTTTATCTTCTTGGCTAGGATTTTTGTCGGGTTCAGCCAGCTGATTAGACGCAGCAACCAACTTCTCGAACTCGTCGATCGTCTGCATGTCTGTTTGCAGTTCATATTGCAGGTCTTCTTCAAGTGCCAACGAAGAACAACCTGCTCGGTTGATTTTAACATCCATAAATTCTGAAACAGAAACAGAAAGGTGGAATATCTCATATCAATGTCAGCCATAGTAAACGGCAACAGTACAATACTTTTGACGAGTTCTTTCAACTGCTTATCAGCCTCGCTCGGTTGTCCATCCAGTTGGAGAAGCTGCTTTTAGTCCTCCTCCAGAAGCTTCAACACATTCATCGGATTAACGGAATCCATTTCGGGCGACAGCGGAAATCACGCAGTAACGGAACGATGAATGTAAGAGCAATGAAGCAACAGGCACAGCAAAACTGATTGCGCTTGGCTTAGCGTAGAGTACAAGCGCAACTGGTTCAATGAATATCAAATCAACCATCAAGCAATCAAATCAGTTGATTTGCTGTCACACTGGTGATCCGCCCTGAATTTGACGTCACTTCCGCTTCCTGTGGCGTCTTCCAGGTTTTTATTTCGCCGATTTAGTTTATCTCAGTTTGTGGAGCAAACTCTGCTCTATCATGCTATCATATTGGTTTAAGGATCAGAGTGGACAGACTGGCGTTAATCCCTTGTCAGATTTGGACAAATCAACTCTGCCCCAATCGAGCTCTATGAGAGTTCATAGTGATGTCATTACTGCTGCGTGCGAAAAGTCTCATCTTTCGGACACTCTCATATCGCAATGTTTGGTGTACCGACCGGAAGCGAAACTTGAAACTTTGCTGGAACTTTCATAAAGCTTCACCCAGTTTACTCCTTCATCTGGATGACTAAAGTTGAAGTTTATTCCTGTGAAGTGTGGTGCACCAAGTACATACGTACAAGCTTTGGAAGAGCCGTATTGTCTCCCTCACAGCACCCGTGCTGTTCAGTCCACCTCGTGTCCGTCGCCGGAGAAGCCTGTCGAATCTTGGTTACCACCACCGAAATGGACTTTGACGACTCGGCGTCGATGTCGTCTGTGGCATCGACTTTCTCTACGCTCAGCATTGCGCGTCGTATGCGTGGACGTCTAGGCAGGAGTGTTCTGGCCTCGTGTAGCTCCGGTAAGCCGCTTCTACGGTGAACCTAGTCCCGTACTTGTGAAACTGGTCACTGTTTTGTTTGCAGGTACGGGAGATGAAGGGAAGGAGGAAATGGACGTTGCGCCGGCGAGCCAGGTGGAAGGATACGTCAGGGGAGCATCCTCTGGAGATGAATGCGGTGATGGGGAAAACCCCAGCTGCGCCAACGGACAAGGCGGATCGACTTTCCCAGAAGCTGACATCGAAAAAGGTACGGGCGTTCTATTACCGATTTCCGATATGTTCTTTCTGCCTAATCTTTCCTCAGTGGTCAACTATCCAAACCGGAAGCCTCCGAGATGCAGCAAGTGTCGCCTGGACGGACATACCTGTGAGTTCTGCGGAGAGCCTTGGAGCCGACGCCGCGGAACAGCCCGGGATGTGGAGCGTTCGAAGGTTTTCAGGACTACCTCAAAGAAGCGGCCACTGGGCATAGTGCTGTGCGTGAACAGCGTGAAAAAAGGACCCACGACAGGCCGGGGACCGAGCCGTTGAAGATGCCCGAATCTTGGCTACTCGTGAACGAGAAGACCAAACACGCCAGGCTAAACGACCGCGAGAAGGCTGACAGTCGCAAACGTGAAGACCGTCTAGCGCGTGAGCGCGAGGATAAGGACATGCCTGGGTAGCGCCACATTTTCCAAGGGCAGGTTTGCCGATGAGGTAAAGCTGGGAGTCCGACGGCAGTCGGCTTGCACTTCAAGAACTCCAAAGGTTGTTAGCAGCGATGTGCTGTTGTCAGCTAGATACCCATATTCCCTTTTTTCAGAACGTCCTTCTCATGTTGTACTTTTCTTTAATGACCATTTTTAATCGTACGATCTTTTCCCGGATTTGAGACTGTGACTCCGACTTCCTTCAACGATTACACATTGATTTTGCACCCATTCCGAGTCGAATAAAATTTCTTTTTGTTTAGGTTCTTTGTTTCTCAGTTTCTTCAACAACTCAGCCGGCAACCCGGGCTTTTCCGAAATAAATATGCGCAGTCTCATCCAAACGTAATCAACTTTAACTTGAGCTCGCTTACCCGTGACTTCCTCACCGGTAGCATCGTGAGTACCTTTTCCGGTTTTCTGGAATAAGCCTGTAGAAGAACGGTACCTGAGCAGGAATCCGGTTCGAAATTCTGCTTCATAGTAACTCACTGGTATCAGCCTGGCTAGCCAAGGCGACCGTGTCCGAATCCTCATTTCCGCCGATGGAGAGAACTGCGTCTCTTGTTCTCTGCCCAGTCACCATTCCAAGGGCAGCGTCTCGGTACAAAACACCGTTGGTTTTTTTCTTTCAACTTCGCTGGGGCTGCGGGCTGCGCATCTTTCTTTTCTTCCAAAGCCTCTACCAGGCAATCCTTCTCAGATAGCTCCACTTCTGGTAGAGCCAGAAATCATCCCGCAAAGTCAACCATCCTGGCCAAAGTCCACAGTAGGTAGCGCATCCAAGCCTGGATATCCGGCTCGGGCAGCAGTGAAATCAGACAAGCGTATGAGAAGAATTTCTTAACCCTCCGATACGACCAGCTACGGGTTTTCAGCTTTGGGGGCTCAACAGAAACTCTACTACGTTTGATGCTGGGGAAGCGTTTCACAAAAGTAAGAATGGCGGCGTAAAAATTTATTTGGTATACCTCGCGGTATTCCAAGAAGCCAATCACCGCCGTTGTAGCGTTCTACTTCCCCGATGTTATATGTATGGTCTGATATTTTCGTGAATTAGTACGAAAGTTTGGGGTCATAAACCACGGAATGGTCTCGGAAACCGGTCTCATTAAAGTTTGAAATGCTGATGAGATCAACCAGGCCTGATCTCAGAATTTGGGTCTCGGATTCCGTCTCGGCCAATAGCGACGGTCCACAGCGTTCAAGCTGGTCAACAGTTCGGCGAAACATAAGACTGTAAGATGAGACCGGCTTTTTATGAGACCTGACCTGTCCTCACAAACTCCATAATATGGAATCGCAGGGCGAGGTTATCAGCGTTGGATTTCACGGACTACAGTCCACTCGTTCGAAATGTACTCCAATGTTTTCGATTTCAAGGCCGTAAATTCAGCCAAAACTCAGAAGGGCCTGCCGTTGGTGACCGAAAATAGCTGTCAAACTATTGATTGCTTGTTCACTGACAGCAGCAACCTGGTGCGCAAATTTTACGCACGTTCCATCGGTCATGTAGCGTTTGAAAGAATTTAAGCAACGTTTTCGTCTCGTTCCATTATCCTTGAAGGTTTTCAAGGACGAATTTCAGAACGGATTAAGGCTTCGTTTGACAGAAGGGAATCCTGATGGAGCATATCCTACGGATAAACAGCGAACAGCGAAAGCCACTTCCGGTGAAGATCTGCGACCGCTGTATCCTTCTATCCCGAGAACTTGACTTACTTACGATCGAGATGGCGTCTGTTTCTGCTCCAACCATCGGATCGAATGTTGCTCGTCGAGGAACGACCCACGATAGACCAACGTTGGAGGAAAAGCGGAACATATTGGAACTGTACCCGTCACAGGTAAAACCATCCACTCTTGAACGATTATCTTGAGTTGCGCACAACACCGGCCAATAATAATGGAAACGTGCGCCAGTGTGAAAACGGATGTTTCACGTTCTGTTTGCAAAGTTCCCAAATCCTATCGACCTTTCTTTGTAGATGGAAAAGGAAGGAAGTTATGGCGATGTTCAATATCCGTTCCATACGGACGATTTCAAACATGAACAAGCAGCGGGAGAAGATCCTCGCTCTACTTGAGAATACCCCTGGGAAAAGCTTTGTATCCAGAAAACGGAAGTTCGATATCGTTGCCAACGCAGCGATAAAGTACCATGAAGATTCTGTACAGAAGGGGCTCCCTGTTTCTTTCACGGATCTCCAAGAAGAATCCAAGCTTCTGGCGAACAACTTGAAAGTACAGAACTTCTGTGGCAGTGCTGGATGGGTTGCTAACGTTCTTAAAAGCAATCAGTTACAGACAGTGGGTCTACAAGGTAAGACTTCACTACAATTGGTAAGATGTCTGATGCTTAGTCTGAGTTATTAATCAGGGTATACTTGTAGGGGAAGAAATGGGGAGCGATCCGGAAATTTCAGAGAAGTGGATAACCGAAGATTCGCCGGAGATTCTTCAAGGATATAAGAACGCCGAGATCTTTAAATGCGATGGAACTGGTAGCTATCTTCGCTCTACACCACGAAAAACGCTTCTCAAGGTTGGACAAAGGATAAAAGGGTCGAAGAAAGCTACGGAGCGTATCTCGGTGATATTCTACTGTAGTTCCTCAGGAGAAAAGATTCCTCCCCTTATCATTGGTCGATCCAAGAAGCCGCGAGCTTTTACAAAAGCTAAGCTTGGTTTTAAGAAGGTAGGCTTCACCTGGGCGAACAACACGAAAGCTTGGATGACGAAAGCGGTTTTCACTCCTTGGTTGGAGGAGCTGAACGAAAGAATGGAGAAGCAAAATCGTAAAATTTTACTCCTGTTGCACAACGCATCAGGACACAACGTCGATAGTCTGTCTCATGTAAGGCTCGTTTTCCTACCTCCGATCCAAACCAGTAGGATTTAACCGTTGAACCAGGGCATCATCAAGGCTTTCCAGGCACATGAAAGCGCTGCCAAGGCCGAGCATCGGCGAGAAAACCGAAAGGACTTCCAGAATCTCGTTGAATACAAGAAGTCACTAACTGTTCTCCATTCGGTTAAGTGGATAATGAAGGGAGAGTCTAAAGTTGACAGTAGGACCATTCGGAATTGTTTCCGAAAATCTGGCGCCTTCCAGATAGTGGAAAATAAGTAGTTGTTTTCTTTTGGGATTGACTGCGGGCAGTCTCTTACGTCACTTCCTCCGGTTTTTGGCAAGCTCTTCGATAACGATTTGGCTGGTGGCAAATAGAAATCGAAAAAATAGGAGTACATTTCGAACGAGTGGACTGTACTGAACCGTTCATCTTGGTTCTCGGTTCCATAGATCGAAAATACCTTGTGGACTCTAACTGTACTGGTCCAGAATCAAAGGAAAATGTAGGGAATCTTTTGCCCGGTCTTGGAGGAAGCGAAATTTCCGCAACGTTAAAAAGCTTGTGGGGAAACTTTTGAGCGATCCGCTAGGGCGTCCGTGTCGCATTTGATCAGTCGCGGTAGTGAAGCAGTATAATGTGTCTCCACCGCGCGGCCTAAAAGCTGGCAACTTCGTCCTGTGATTTTCCATTGATAAGTTCGCATCAATCTCTGAGGCACTACCACTTCCGGTGGAATTAGAGTTGAGGTCAGAATTCGCCGTCGAACTGAAGCAGGCCAACAGTGATCAGCTGTTTAGAAATCAAAACATTCCAGTTTCTCAAATCTTGATTTCTTCTTCAGATAGTCCAGTTTCCTTCTCCGCCAACATGGTTTCCCTGCCATGGAGAGAATCCGCCAGCTTGATCATCGCAGCCGGTCGGGATCCTATGAAGATACTCATGCTCCAGCGTGGCGCGGCAGGATCCTTCGCCAAAGCAAGAGTTTTTCCAGGTGACAATATTATTGCTGGAACTTGTCGGAGATGTAATTCCTTTCTAATTTGGTCTAACAGGTGGAGTCGTCGAGAGCCATGATTTCTCCGAAAGATGGACGCATCTGTTTCGAAGATTTTTCGACAATATCGGTAAAGCGTCGCTCATACCCGAAGGAGCAGCTCGTGCGCCATGCTTAGTCAACAGACCGGGAGAGATCGCTCGTGAGATCGGAATGAGGATCACAGCGATCCGAGAAACGTTCGAAGAAACGGGGATCCTCTTCGCTCAACCTGCTTCGTCCCTGCTGCCCATCAAGACCGAAGTAGCCTCATGGAGAAAGAGAGTCCTGAAGGACGCAGCTCATTTTTACGACATGTGCGATCACCATTCGATATACCCGGATGTAGATGCACTAGCGATCTGGAGCGATTGGTTAACTCCGATCGATTTATCGAGCAAGAGGTTCGACACCGTATTTTTCGTTGCAGAAGGCGACGATGCCGTCCAGGTAGACGTTCATCGGGATGAGATGGATATGTTTGAGTGGTCGTCGCCTTTACAGTCACTTCTAGCCAGGATGGAGCGTAAAGTAAAGATGGCACCTCCGCAAATTTACGAGTACAGCACTCTAGTCTTCTTTGCCATCAAGTCTTTCGTACACCGCTTGAACGCTTTGCCTTTTAGGTTAAGTCGCCTTATGCAATTTGAAAGTGCGAAAGATCTCCTGAAGTTCGCCGTAGAGCGTCAGAAATACGGTTGCGATCTTACCTTGCCCGTTCGGGTTCGCTGCTCGGACGGAATTGTCGCTATATTTCCCGGTACATTTATCTCTCATTTTGACACTTCCAAACGTTGTTCGGGTATCCGAACTCGAGAGATGGCAAAGTTACGGTTCAATGGGCGAGTGGAGGCTCTATAATCCATATAACACTGTATCTTGTCGCAGGTGATGATAGCTACCCCGCGGAGCCTGACATTTACGGCAAGGAGCCCGTACTAACCAGTCCGAAGACAGCCGAAGAGCTTCGGGAAGGAGTCATAAGACTTCACAGAGTTGAAAGCGATCTGAGAGATGTAGCCAGAGCTTTCCACTTCAACTTCAGTTTGGAACCACAACACTGTGATCCCATGCCGTTCAACGCCCAATCCTAATTATTAGACGCTTAGAGTATTTTCTTCTCATTTTATTTCCTGTACAAAGTGCCAAATTTTAAATTGATGGTCCTTTGGTGTGTAAGCAGCATGTCAGATCGTGAATTACAGTCCAGAAAATCGACTAGCTGTGGTCGATCTTGCGGTTGCTCCAACATAGTTCCGCTCATGAGCATAAACCGATAAAACCAAATACGCGTTTATCTGCAGTAGAAGAAGCCAAAGAGGGAACATGACATAGTACGAAGGAATGTTTTCGACCTGTTGGAGTTTCAGACAGAGTAAAACTTGAAAGACTAACAGGAACGATACAGCACAGGCGTCCCAGCATCTGGCGAATATGATGGTCTTTCTTTCTGCCGGACGTTGCCTACACTGAGTTATAGCTTGAAGGAGAATGAAGATGAGCATAACGCTCTCATATATCCAGGCAGGGAATAGGACATAGAACCAATTCCATTCTATTCGTCCGTCTAATCGAAGAGCGACAAAGACGAGGAGCAGGACGAGGCTGACCCATGTGAATGATCCTCTGGAGCTGAAAGCCATCTGGTCGCTTTGTTATCACGAATTTCGCCTGGTCCACAGTCAGGCACTCAACTGATCCTCACGGAACCCGATATCATACTCTGACTCATACTGTACTGTGCAGGATGATCCTAGGTAATCCTGGAAAGAAAAACCACATTGGAGAAAAGAAAAGACGTCAGTCATTTCAGTGATAACATTCCTCACCAGGTTCAGTTCGATGTCCGTGCAGCGAGATAAAAGAATGAAGGTGAAGCTGCTTTCGTCCTAAGCTTTGCTATGAGTTGGCTTTAATCTGGGACGAGAAAGGAGGGAACGGCGTTCAGAAAGCTTTCTGAGTTGGACTGACTTAACTGGAAGGTCCCAGGAAGACTGTGGCGTCACCGGAAGTCGAACAGCTGACGAAAATCTTACATCTAGATATAGCTCAATCAAGTGGCTCGATTCACCCTGAAATAAAAATTCTGAATTTCCGATTTTCGAATTCTTCCGATTTACTTCCGCGTCCGAGATCCGCAGTGATCAACTTTGCTATTCTTACTGTCCAGAATGAGAGCACGACAACCCGATCGATAATAATTCGAACGTCCGGCAAATAATATCGACAAAACATGCCGCAGGTAAGGGTCAAGAAAGGTAACCGAAACACTCCGACAGTCTCACGGATAAAAACGCAGCGAAGAAGTTTACGAAGTCTAAAAGCCAAAAACATGATCAATTATCCATAAACACTCCAAACAATTCCGCCTATATTTTTCCTCTACCGTGTGATCCCGTGTCTTGATAGCTAGCCGGACCTGGATAAGGTGGTACGTTGTTGGAGCCAGGGAGGCTGTAACCAGACATGTCGTTCAGCTTTGTCTTGATGTCAACTCCTGCTGGACTATTCTTGAGCACTAAAGGCAGATGCTTTTGACAATCCCCGTAACGCATGTAAGCCCATCTACCGACGAAGCTTCCGGGTACTGCACCTAATCCCATCTTGAAGGCTAGGTTGAAAGGTCCGCTGATCCGCAGTAGTCCTGTCATTCCACCCGCAGCGACTGCACCTGCTCCAATCACTGCTGCAGGCAGCGCCCATTTGTAATCGCAGTCCCAAGAACACTGCTGTAAAGCCTTGATCTCTTCTATCGGCAACTGCAAAACACCTCCTCCATAACGATAGCGTAGATCGTATTCCGAAGGGATGGATGGGTCGCCCAGTGGCTCTTCTTTAGGCTGCCACGGCCAGCGCATGTTGGACAGCTTGTCAGGAAAGGTTGGATGAGCCATGACGCAGATTCCTATCCTTGCTGGATGGAAGCAGTTGAATCTAGGTCCCAAAAGACAATACTACCCGATGGAGGGAAGAAACGGCAGCTGCGCAAATTTAATGGGAAAACGGGAAGTCACGACCTATCATTGTGACGTTATGCGTCGCTCCGCGGGGAAGTGAGTTACTGAGTGACTGAGTCTACACTTTTTCTGCATGATGTCACTGAAAGAGACAAATTTCTCCGGTTGATTGTCCATCTTGATTGTTTACTGCGAATTCAACGTGGAAAGTGGAGACTGGGAAAATAGAAAATGTATTTCATTCTTCTTGGTTTTCGGTCTATAAAATTTCTGGGAAGGTTCACAGCGCCATAAATCCTCTTCCAGAAAATCAGCAAGTTGCGAGATTCACCTGGAAGGACGACTAGCCATTCGTACGTCAAGAAAAGTTTCAGTAACAACGCGGACTGCTGCCAGATCGGACCGCAGTCGTTCCATCACAACTCTGAAAGAACTCACATCCACTTCGAAACCTCTACCCGTACCCAAATGGTCTACAGAAACATCCACATCCATCTTCGAGTCTAACTCTTCGCTGTTCGGTTCCGACTTCACTCCTTCGATCAGCGCAATCGCTTTCGACATGGTCTGAAGCAGCACTTCCGTCTGACTGACATTACGCAGCATTTGCAGCTTGAGCAACTGAACCAGGCTTTCCTTGGCTTGAGCAGGACGGTAAAGGTTCAACGTGTAATGGAAGTTAATGAAAATCGTATGCAGATCATCAGTCAGTTGTTTTCTAAATTCAGACGATGGATTTGTAGTGAGGCAGTCGAGTATCTCCATCAGCTTCATCACTGCTGACCACATCAACCTCTTCAGCAGCTTCTTCCGGGGAAGGCCGTCTTCGCCAAGCCGCTCTATGCCATCCAGCTCTAGGTCTCTAATGAGCGTGTCGTTGGGAGTCAGGAGATCGTTAAACATGGCTGTACAACCGTCCTCTGGAATTGGTGGTGGAGAAGGGAGTTTCCGCCGAGCCGGCTTCGAAGGCAACGCAGGTAATATTTCATCGTTCACGTGTTCGTTCCCTTCCGTTGGTTCTTTCACATCATCCACAGCGTCTTCTTCATCCAGGTTGAAATATCTCTCAAAGTACTCGAGTGGTGGAGCGGGGAAGACGCTCTGTACGAGATCACGTTGCTCGTCGCTCACAACACCTGCGCGATCAGTCGCTCCGGCCATTTCTGCTGGCAAAGGAGATGCTAAAGCACAATTTCCCCGTCCGTAGCTCTTTTCCCTACACCTATGAGGAAGGAAACACGTATTAGGTAGGTCCAGAAGGCAGTAGCTAAGAAGCAAGAGGATCAAAGCATAACTGCATAAGAATCCGAGAAGATAGGGGAAATGCACTCCAGTTGAAATGTTGATTGTTGAATCCACTGATACTAATCAGTGTTGTCCAGGTAAACATTTAAGAGATTGCGTTAAGAGGTAAAACGACCGATCAGGCATCAAGCAATCAGCCTCGATGCTGATCGCTCTTCCTGACGGGTAGCGCAGCACTAGACCTGGCAAAAGTGTGATTAGGTGTGGTGTGGTGTGGCGTGGTGTGGTGTTTTCTGGTTTGGTGTTCTTCCACACCGAAACTACTTTTTCGGTGCGAAAGTCACACCACCTTTCTTAGTGTGGTGTGAATCGGACAACATTCTTTTGGTGCACCACACCACACCAAACCGAAAAACCGAAAAAGCAAAACTTTTACTTGATAACCGCTAGGGAGTAAACCTTGGTATAACACAGATGTACAAACAGAAACCGAATGACAACAACGCACACACCGAAGCTAAACCTGACGTCAGTATGCTTAATTCTACTAATCCTGTCGGTTTTCCCTGTATATTTGGCCACTCGAAGCGTGTCATGCTCCGCTTTAGTTCACGATCAAGGCATGCCTTCCTACGAAATGGTGCACCAGAAGTTTTTCGGTTTGTTGTAATGTGATGTCCTCGGACACCGAAACCGAGAATTCGGTGTGGAACGGACACCACTGTTTTCGATTTGGTGTTCTGCGCACACCGAAACCAAAAAGTGTGATTTCTTCTGGGTGTGGTGTGGTAAAACCACACCATTGCCAGGTCTACGCAGCAGGTTGCTGAGATCGCAAACCGCAGTCGGCCAGTCAGCTGATAACTTCCGGTTCGTGCATGGCTCCCGGGAAGATGTAAGCTATTAAGGGTCTTCCTTCTTGAATAATTTAGCTTTGATCTAGATGTTGAGATATTACGAAGAAAAACGGAGACGGTCGACCTTGGCTTGGCTTCCATAGCTAGGGCCGTATTACCATATTATATATTTCCATAGTCCGTGGCTTTAGATAAGTCGGCGGACTCGACCAGGAAGTGCCTTATTCCCGTCCGGAGCAGCCTAACTCGAGACCTTTCCGTTAAAATATTATAACATTGAGATTACTTTTCTAATTTTATAAACTGACGTGAATTTATTTGTGTCAGCAGGTCCTGATCATGTGTTCATTCACCTCAACAGACAACAGTTTTCAAGGCTGTGAGAACAAGGATGATGGATCGATAAGACGAAATCATCAGTTTACTCTGTAGTCTGTGACTACAGACCAAGAACCCGAGTTACCCGACTATCTGGTAGCGGCAAAGCGAAAGAGCTCAACAAACTCGTAACACGGTTTACGAAATAGGTAGCGTGACTTGCAGTTCTTATGTAACGCCCAGCATGCAACTATGAAGCGTCGATGCATCATGTCATGCCGTTTCTCGCTAGATTTCTGACGTACTTGCCGTTTTCCTCCTACCTTTTCCATGTCAATGTTAGGATAAGGGATGTGCTGATTTTACGACTTTCCTTCCAGAATGTTTCTCCCTGCCCGAGGAGTGTGTCTAGCAGGTCAGGGCTTTTGGTACTTATCTCAACGACCCTTTCCATCAAGGTTTGATTGCAAAGTTTATCACCATACGATGATACGCGCGTTTTGATGACCTTGACGTTCTTCTCAGCTGCAGCCAGGAAGCTCTGCTTTCTTTCTGCTCCCCATCAGTCATTCCCCGCAGTACTTGTTCGCTTCCTTTCCTCTTCTTCCATCGGAGGCCTGCATCCTTCCACCATGGTCCAGTCCGATGATAACGCCCGCCAAGTTCCGGTTCACGGCGAGAAGGAAAAGGAACCGACGTTTTATTACTTTGCCTATGGAAGCAACCTCTTCGCTGAGCGAATTCATATTAACTGTCCGAGTGCCACTCGCTTGTGTCCGGCCCGTTTGAAGGGATATCATTTAGCTTTCAATTACAACAGCCTACGATGGCGCGGACATGTTGCAACCATCAAAGAAAGCGACAAGGATTCCATGTGGGGATGCATTTGGGTGATTCGTAGTGCCGATCTTCCGGCGCTCGATTTGTGAGTCTCCAATAAAAAGTTCATACATAGATGGGACGTCAGCAAATGACTTGAAAACGATGGTTTTCCCAAGTCGCGCACACTGTCGGCCAACGACAATGGGAACGTGCGCCACCTCAGATGACGATTATGTTCAGTTCGGTTGCCGACATCCCAAATATCAAATTTCTTCCGTACTTTTTCCACGTATTGTAAGTGAATATCCTTTT
Source organism: Ramazzottius varieornatus (assembly GCA_001949185.1). Lineage (NCBI taxonomy): Eukaryota > Metazoa > Tardigrada > Eutardigrada > Parachela > Ramazzottiidae > Ramazzottius > Ramazzottius varieornatus. The sequence continues at coordinate 242,367 of BDGG01000012.1, read as the reverse complement.
CATGGCCCGAGATACTCGAGCGTTACATCTAAAAATAATCCAGCCAATGGCCATATCGATTTACTGTCGACACCAGAGCCATGCTAACGCATAGATGGCAAGGTCCCGTAACACAGGAACACTGACATTCATGCACTTCCTTGTTACAGGCAGGAAGGAGTTCACCTGGGATTGTATCGACCTCTTGCCATTGACGTCACCACCGCGGAAGGTTGCACGTTGAAAGCTCGAACCTATCAAATGACTCTGCCTTACGAAGAGAACGCTTTGCCTTCTGTCGTCTACAAGCGAGTCATGACTACGGGAGCTCGAGAAAGCGATCTCCCGGCAGAGTACGTCAGCTTCATTGAGAACCTACCCGATAACGGTTACGACGGACCGGTGGAAGTCGAGTGCAACTTGGTATACCGTCAAGACTCACAGCGACCTCACTTCGGGTCGCCGGAAGAAGCCAAGGCGAAGGCCGAAGAAGAAAAGACCGGGTCTCCGATCGGTATCGCGACATTGCCCCAACCGAATATTTCTACCTCGCTCGCGCTCGAAGAACTCCGCGCTCGAATGGAACCACCTCTGGAAGCCGGACAAGTCATCCGCACTAACTTCGGAGCTTCTTCGGTCAAAGCATCCTAGATAGTATTTCCCGATCTCCGTTACCGCTTTCCTACCTCCCTTTTCCTCTATGGCAGCTATAAACCGGTGGGACAATGTTACTAATAATAATTTGACGTCCTCCGAGTGATGAGAAAACATTAGACTAGAATAAGTTATTTCCGCCGCAGCTTTTGTTTCCCAATGGTGAGTTTTCCGTCGCCAGAGTTTATTATCAAAAGCGTTTGCTGACTGAGTTTATATCAGTTTTCTTCCCTCAGAGTTTATTTACAGTTTTAAGTTTCTGCTGTAGCGGGATTTTCAAGTTCCGTCTCTGGGGTATCCTCGTCCTGAGAGTTCAAATAGGGATTGTCCTCGAGCTGAAGGCCGTATAAATGCCGAATACGTTGCATGTGATGCACATCGCCACGACGTTTCTGAAAACAAAGCATGAAACCTGAATAAAGTATTTTTAAATTCTAAATATTCAACCCGGAAGTCGTGTCATACCTTGTAAATTTCGTCCAGTTCGCGCCGGCGCTTCTGCGTTATCTTGGTGTAGGCAAGGAAAGCTCCACCGGTAATGCAGAGCAAAGACGCCGAGGTCGCCACGAAGGACTTCCAGAATACTTCGGACATAAAGACGTCTCTTACGCGTGGATGGATCATGGCTGTGCTATATGCCGAGAACCCATACACAGGCGGAAAGCTTCCGGTATGCTGATGTGTTTTCGATTTCGAAGAAGTCGTTCTGGAACCGCCACTGCTCTTTGGAAAGGAGGAGGGTCTCCCACCTTTGGCGCGCATGAAACTATTGGACATTACCAAGTGGCATACAGGATCCTTTAGGACATATGCAATGAGGGAGCAGGTAAAGACTGCGAGCAAACTTAGCCATATCGTCCGATGTTTCTTGCAAGAGCCCAGGGCGAACAGTGCACGTAGCCCCTCGGGAGGACTCGGTAGTACTCGCAGAAGCTTAGCACATCCTTGTCTGATGATCATGTCGTTGGAATGCAGTCGTTGTTGCAGGTATTTTACTCTATTTCATATCGGTGCGACAATTGCTGTGTCAGAATCAAACAACAAGAAGAAGTCGCATGCTCACAACAGATCAAACACTGGGCTACAGTCGGATAAATTCATACCCAATAGCGGGGACTGTCAACAGGGACAAACGAAGGAATTAATATAAGTGAAAAAGCCACCAAAGCGCCTAGCGACATTAACAGCACGATCGGCGGAGAGACTGCCGGAGGTGAAATAAAGAGCATAAATACGAAACCTTGTGGGTTGGCCCGAGAATACATTCATGTCATATCCCTCCTTGGCAGTACTGTCCCCAAAACTGGCACGCAGAACTCCGAGATGGATTAAACGGCTGTCGTATCATCGTTCGAAAATAAGGGTTTTTATTATGGGTCTTCCTGTAAGTTTTCCTCTGTCGTATATCCATCGTAACTATCTCCACGGCCTCTACGGTAGAACGCGTACCATGTCTCACGAATATCGATCTATTGGCTCTGAACATGGCGCGCGAATAAAGAGCTTCGTAAGGACGACTTCTCTGACAAATGCGTTGCTTCGGGATGCCAACTATTTTCGACGAGGAAGTCAGGAACGACATTGCAGCTGGTGTTCTTCTGTTCCGAAACGAGCACTTAAGGAAGAAATCAAAAGATCTTACAAACTGTACTGTCCGCGACGAGATACCGCAGCTTGTGGCCATCTTGACCGGTGTCCGGGCACCACGTCGACTTTACCGCCAGCCTTTGTTTACATGGAGTAAGTGCTGTGTTATGTCAACACGTCATGGTATGAGTATGACTCACTGTCCCTCACATCGTGACATGCGTGGGTGCAGTAAGCTGGTGATGCGTTGATTGCTTGACGTCTTGATTGTCAGCTGAGCCAGAATGGAAGGCTGAGCCATAGGAAACTTTGGATAGTCATTTTACTTCTTCCATTTTTCCATTCGTTCCTCCGCAGAATCTCCGAGCTTTGAATCGTGCTCAAGTTCTCAGCTTCTTCTGTCTTCATTTGACGTTTCCGCATTGGACCTGTAGGTACGAAGATGGCGAAGAAGGACTATGACCACCTGTTCAAACTCCTTATAATCGGTGACAGCGGTAAGTGAAGGAAGATTTTTCTGACTAAGCATCTTCAGAGAGAACCTAACATATCTTCGTGTACGTCGTTCCCGTCCACTTGCTCCAGGACGGGAAGGCTCGTATGGGCTGCGTGGAGTAGACGAGACTTCAAGACCGAAAAAATATTGATCCTCTGGTGACGTATACAAGCAGCAGAATTTATATGGTATCTTAATCCAAGTTTTGTTTTTTTGTTGTAGGTGTCGGGAAGAGCAGCTTACTATTACGATTTTCCGATGGAACGTTCACAGGTATGCTCTTTCAGCTCTTGGTTTAGTGAATCAGATGGCTTCATGATGCTCGGTGTGTCGATGCTGATGAGTGCCACCGCCCGAATTCGGAGAATAACAGGGGTGGAATGTTGTTGTTTAACCACTGCGCACAATAGCAAATCACCATCTCGTCTCTCATCTCAGTGCTCTTACTGAACAAGGTGCATTCTCTTTTCCTCCATCGCAGGCTCTTACATAACAACGATTGGAGTCGACTTCAAGATAAGAACAGTCGGTGCGTTTGACTTCCTGATTTTATGCTCAGTAAATCTCGTGAACAAACTAAGTTTTAACCTGTGTATGTGCTTCCTAGATATTATGGGCGAAAAAGTCAAGCTTCAAATATGGGACACTGCAGGACAGGAAAGATTCCGCACCATCACTTCCACGTACTACCGAGGGACCCACGGTGTGGTGGTAGTCTACGATGTTACAAACGGCGAATCATTCGCCAATATCAAAAGGTGGCTGGAGGAAATTGAGCACAACTGCGAAGATGTCAGCAGAGTTTTAGGTAGTCCCCTGTTTCAACTTCCAAGAAGAATTATGCATATGTCAGTACGCGAGCTATGGTGTTTTGTACTAGTCGGCAATAAAGACGACGATCCCGACCGCAAAGTTGTCTTAACGAGCGATGCCAAACGCATTGCAGATGCTTCCGGTATCCCTCTCTTCGAAACTAGTGCGAAAGATAACCGGAACGTTGAAGAGGTAATTTATTGGGCTAGAGAATCAAACTAGATTGTTGTCTCAAGTGGCGTACGTTTTCATTGGTATTGGCCAACAGGCTGCGCCACTTGAAAAACAATCTGGCTCAGATTATTTGTCCACGTCCCGCTCATCTTTTAGACTGTGTTACGAGGGCTTGTTCTAACGGCTGTTTGTTGGCAGATGTTTTTGTCGATAACGAGCTTGGTTCTCGAGAACAAGAAACGCCAGCTTCAGAGGAACGGAGCCAACGAGCCACAAGGGCAGCGGCTCCACGAAGGCCTTGGAAGGACCAACAAGAAGGGTTGCGGGTGCAAGTAGGGAAAAGAGCTTGCCGGAAACGTGCCTCGAGGTTTTGTAATGCAAAGAAATATCCTCTAGAGTATGAGAGCTGCACATACGATATAATAATGTTTGTGTTGCTTACTTTGTTATTTTGGCGTTCCTAAAAGCAGTGACCATTAACCGCTCAGTTGATAGTTTTTAGCCTTCGGTTCGCACTTACCAAAATTCCCGCTGTGCTGGTCTTCTTCTCGTAATTGTTGGGTTTGAACTCTTGATGTAGTATTCACCCAGTCATTTTGGATTTTATTCTTTTGTTCATGTTTCGAGATGGTTGGTCTGCTTTTAGTGTTGTACGGTGTGATACCTTTTTGGACGGATGAAATATTCCGGTCCGCTGTGATCTTCCAATAAATCCCACCAACCAACCTTTTCAAGAAACCAAATTATAGCTGCTCATAATACAATTAATGGTAGGTTCCTCGTTGGAAAACTACAACAAAGTGTTTCGGGATGGAAATTGTTTCGAGAGCCGAGAGGCTCACTTCGAACGAACCTGCCTACTCGAACAGCGTGGTAAACGCCCACCCTGCTGTATGCAGGTTTCCGATGTGTGACTCCAGTGTTCTGTCGACCGTCTAACGAATGACGAGTCAACCACAGCGGTTTAGGCATTGGTATTTAATGGCGGAGCAAAATAAGCAGCCATCAGCAAAACTTCCGGCCCTCGAAGCAGACCTTCATAAAATAAGACAAAAAAGTACAACAAGCACACGCGACAAAACGGAGAATGTGTCAAACTCGAGCCATGCCCAGGTGAAACCACAAGACGAATGGTACAATATTGACAACGACCAGAGGAGATACTCTATCAAGGAATATTTGCAGATTATTCAAGTTGATTTGCAGTTCGAAATGTGCCAGTCATTACAAGTCATTCAACAAAGTATTCCTTCTACTCGTCATCGTCTTCATCGAACTTAGCCTTCTTCGGTCTTCCTCGTCCGCGGCCACCACCTGTAGTCTTGGCCGCAGAAGCAGCCTTGCCTTTCGCAGCGGGTTTCTCGTCCAGGTCATCCATGCCCTCATCTTCGTCATCTTCTTCGTTTTTCTCCTTGTAACTTGTGGCTTTGCCTCGAGCGGCTCGCGTTGGTCCACGCTTCGAGGGCGAAGCCTTCTTGCTGGGCTTCTCGTCCTCCTCATCATCGTACTCTACGTCGTCCTCTTCGTCTTCATCGGTTTCGTCACGCTTTCGCTTTCCTCGAGCCGGACTCTTCTTGGCTAAAATAGGAACCAATGTTCAAGTAAACGTCGGCTCTTGAGAAGAGTTAATTTAGGCTCAAGAGTCTGCTCTTTTTCTACGAAACACCAGTCATAATTGTGTCCAGCACGGCCTTGACAGGTACGTCGTAGAAAAGTGGGCGAAGTAACTAAGACGCTAAATCATTTCCCGTGACTGCCATTCACAGTCGCGCTCGTGATACCAAAAAGTTACCTGAGGCGCCAGCTTTCTTCCCTGGAGGTCGACCTCGCTTCTTCCCTCCACCGCTCCCACCTTTTCCTTTGGCAGCGCCCTTCTTTTTCTTCTTCTTGTCTGTGTCACTATCTTCCTCTGAGATATCGCTGGCGGACTCGCTCTCATCGTCCTCCTCCAAGTCCTCATCTTCGGAATAATCATCTGGTTCGGGCTCTTTGGCCTGCTTGGCCCTGCGTCCTGGTTGGCTCTTCTGCGGCGAGTCATTCTTAGTGTCCTTCTTAGCCCCATTCGCAGCACCCTTTGGAGGTCGACCACGTCCGCGCTTAGCAGGCGACGCCTCAGACGTTCCCTCCTTGTCTTTCTTACCTGCCTCCGTGGCTTTCTCGCCATTCGCGGCCGAAGCAGGAGACTTCTCGTCGGAGGACTTATCGTTAGCTTTCTCCGCAGATTTGGTGAACTCTGCGTTGGCTTTGCCTGCCTCGAGATCCGCATTGTCTTCCTACAAAACAACCGTACATGCTTACAAAAACAAGTCTTAGGGAAAACACAGCAGACACTGGAGGATGAAAAATGTTTCCCCACCGGTTTCTTGTTCGATGAATATTTCTCGCCGGGCTTCGACAGGTCGTCTCCCTTCTGTTCAGAGTTGGCGGAATGATTGTCCTTGCGAGCCATACCGTTGCTTTCGCCATTTGCGCTGGATCTGTCAGTGGCAGGCTTCGATTCCGCAGCGCCGTCGACCGCCTCAGCACCCTTCTTCTGGTTGATTTGCTTGTTGGACGAAGCATCCATGCCAGGCTCTACTTGCGTTTCCGAAGCCGTAGTCGCAGTTGCGGTTTCCCCGTTTGTCGACATGATTCCCTTTAAGAAGAAGAAAGGCACCCTTTATTTGCACTGTAGCATTAACGGAATCTGCCGCTCCCCCACCGCAGTCTCGATATGGACGAGTCGACAAAACGACCAGATGACAGTAAAATGATTAGACAATCATTCACGCATGACGTCACTCATCGCTACCCTTTCTACCTGGTGTTAAGTCCACGACACCGACGAGTCGACGACAGATAGTAACGCTGACGTCGCCACGTTTGAACGTATCGTACCGTACGGCTACCCACGACACCATTTCCGACAGCGTTTATGGCGCTCGATAGCGTACACACAAAAGTCCATGTCTGAAAATGCGATAGAAATTAAAAACAGAACCTAGTCAACCTACCTTTCCGATTTCCCAGCTTCAATCGATCAAACTCCTTCCTCCACCGTTGCTTTTCTGGAATATAGACGAATCCAAATCCTGCTGTTAAAGATGACACCTTTCCAAATTAACCGTTTAAGTCACATGCGCCACGGGAAATCCGGCTTGCAGATGGAGACTTTCGGTCGACTAGCCTCGGCGATCCAGTGTTACGAAAAAAAATTGTCTCTGCTCTCTTGCCAACCTATCAACCTCAAAGCAATTGTCCCTTCGCTTAATTCAAAGTTTCTACAGGCTCGATTTTTAGGTGGAGCAATCGACTAGCAAGCAGAACGCAAGCTGCTGGCCTTTTGATATGGCGCGAATGGGGAAAAAAATGTCGGCCTGATTGGATAGAGGTAGGAAATTCACTTCGGCCCCGCCCATTCCGCCATTTGGACGCTTTCGCGTTGTTATGTGCGGATCCGCTCATACACTGGTGTCTATTTGATTTGCCTGACTTGTTTACCAGCTTGCATTCAGGCGAGGCAACCCACAGATGGCGCTGCAGGTCAACTTCCGGTCACCGGCTGGTGCTATCGGCTGATGCTCCAGAAGATCATTGCAAACTCCTCTGGGTCCTCTCGAGCCAGCTGTTCGCGACTCGTTCGGTTTTGAGGGTGTTCTTCCAGAAGATACTGACGGCCAAGTGATCGACGCTCGGAGTTCCCATAGTAATGTGAGCATAAAACTCGGGACCGATCTCATGTCGTGGCTCTTACCGATCCAGTCTGCTTTCGAACAAATTCCTGTTTGCAGGTTTAGCTTTGATGAGAGACTGTTATGGCGGAAGAACGAGTTCCTCAGTTCGTCAGTCAAGAAGAGCCGTTTCCTGTGCGATCCTCCGTTGATTCAGCTCCTCGCTTTTCCGCATCGGGTCGCTTCATCACCTCACCCTCTGCCGAGCGGTACACCCTCCCGGCTATCGTAAGGTCCAATCTTGAGTTCTTGTCTGGCGAAGATGGGCAATCTGGCTCCAGCGTTGTTGAGGAGTTACTTCGGCTGGACCAAGATCCACAGCCCGAGGAAGAACAGTACATCTCCACCGTTCAAGAAGACGAGATCGATATTTACGCTGTGCTACCCGAAGAACTCCGTTCGCCCGTAAAGAAACCTAGTGTCTCTATCAGCGACGGCATTCTGCCTTACCCTGGGTATCCTGGAGGCTACGGTATCGACGCGTCCAACGCGGGCCGAGTAAGGGAAACCTACAAAGCTGTTAGCGGATATTTGAAAGAATCTTCGGGTGACGCGCCAAGTGTGTAAGTATTCGACGACGAAGAAGAGACCTCCCAAATAATTTGTTATACTGTATACTGTGATCTGAATACTGTTTTCGTTAGATAGATATGATCAACTAAAGCAATCCGTTCGTCACATTCTCAAAACGTCGAACAAGAACGCATACGATGGATATGAGCAAATACTGGACTCTGCATTCCAGCGATATGTGGATAGGCGTGCCGGAAGTGCCAAGTTTCGAGATGCCGAGATCGCGGAGTCGAAACTACGGACTGAAGTTTTGAAGGTGCGATTGCTTACTGGAACGTTTTCTGATCATATTTCCTTCTCTAACAATGTTTGGTAGGCAGAAGGAGCTATCGAAGAACGCATCGATGCTTTCGTGGACGAGGAGACGGGCAATTCAAAGCTGCCGAATATCTTGCGGCTTTATCCGTACTTGAGCAACGTGGGTATTCCGCGATTGTTCTCCACTAGCATCGCATGTTTGCTCAATGCCGCTGTCAAGAAACTGCTCGATGCTGATGCTAGAATTATCGACATTAAGTTTTGGGGCATCATCTATGGACAGCAGAACGACTACTATGTCCTGGAAGCTGATGCCGACCCACCGGATGATGAAGAGGAAGAACCGGAAAAGGAACCGGTGAGAACAGTTTTGGCATGCGGAAGATTGCAAAACTTACAAGACCGTCATTGTGAGTGGCGCGCCCTTTTACACAATATCAATGAGAGCGCACGTCACTTGAGATGTCGATTTCGTGCGTTTTGCTCGTTCGCCTCCTAGCTGTTCTTTTATTGGTTCAATGTTTACGTGGTTTTAGGCTGAAGGAGAGGACGAGGATGCAGAACAACCAGAGATCGAAGGTTTCGAGAATCTACCGCCGGTACCAAAACCGATGCTGAAACCGTTACCACCCCTCGTCAAAGAGCCGACGGGCTCAGGTGTGAACCGGAAGTCTTACTATGTCACTACAAAGCGTAAGTTCTCGGTTCATTCTACATTGAGACGAATGAACTGAAAATGATCACTCGATTTCAGTGGACGGGAACTGGACAAGGTTGCCGGCAGTCACTCCAGACCAGGTGATCGTTGCACGGAAGATTGACCGCGGTTTCACCGGGAATCTCGCAGCTAAGGTAAGCCTGATCATTCTGGGTCCATAACTGTTCTAGCATGGGGAAATTCGCGAGACTGAGTGTGGACTGTGTTGTCTTTAGGTACCGTCATTCCCCGTGTTTCCGGGTACGGAGCTGAATTATCTGAGAGCTCAGATTGCTCGCATTTCTGGCTCGACACAAATATGTCCTCTTGGATACTTCATGCTGGACAGTGAAGAAGAAGCCGAAGAGGGGGCACCACGTAATTTCTGTTGATTCTTCGTTCGAGATTAAGGAAGTGCCATTTATTGTACTCTTTTTCAGCGCCCTTTGTACTGACTGACAACCCGGAGTACAGAGCTCCTTCTTTCCAAGAGCTATCCCAGCCGCACATGAAATCCTGGATGCATCATAACCAATTTATATTACGCCAGGTAAACTCTAGAATTCTTCATGCTTTATTCATCAGAGCTGTTAGCCTTTCTCCAAAGGTTATATAGAAAATATCAGAGAGAAACTTTAGCTGATCCTCCAACCGATCTCCATCGTATCCAACGGAACAGAAGCCAAGCGTTCCGTAACTGTGCTGTTGGAATCGCCAGTGTAGGTTTACCTTTGTAGGGACGGACTTTCTTTTACGATGCATTCGAAGCCAGCAAAGAAGAAGACGAGGAAGAAGAAGAGGCGGAAGACGAAGAAGAGGGTGCCAAAGCCAGAAAGGCAAAGTACCCAGTATGGTATCCGGAAAAAGCCGACTGGTACGAACCAGAGTCTACATTTCCTCCTCCCCTTGCTTCCGTTATCAACGATGCAGGTATGGAACGGGGAAAGTCTAAACCAACTACTGCTATTATAATGTAGTTACCATATTTGTGTTCATAGCTATTGACGGCTATCCTCCGTGGTCGCTCCATTTCGGTTCCCACGCATTTCCCTCCCAGTCCTTCATCGTCGCCAGATCCAACCTGTGGCCGGGCTCTTATACCGTCGTCTACGATGGAGGAAAGTAAGTATACCCCTTGATGAAGTCCTTCAACCTTTACCTAAAGCGTTGTCGGTGTTGTTCTACAGGAACTTCTTCAATATGTATTTTGGAAATGGACTGAAGTACAGATCGAACTTCGTACCGACACTTCCTCTACATGTAAAACACGAGAAATACGACCCTACTCTCCACGAGGTAAGCTAAACTCGTGCTTATCCTTCGTTCTTCTCCTCTGACTTTTTTTTTCACCGTAGGAACTGGACCCGACACCGGAAGAGGAAGAAGAGATACGCAAAGCCGCTGGTCTCGACAACCACGAGGAAGGTGGCGAAGGCGACGAAGACGAGGAAGACCAGTAGTCGCTTCGAACATGGTCATTTGGAAGATTGTAATTCCATTGTGCGCTAAAGAAAGAAAGCGCATGTCGGGCGAGTTTTTATTTCTTCAAAATCTCTTACAGATGAATGGGGATTTCCGTCTTATAGGATATATTATTTGAAAGCCGCATATTTCTGAAGAAAATTAGTGCGGTTTCGATAAACGGAACTTGATCGGTCCTCTTTGGCTCTTAAATTCTACCCACTGGGACTTTTCTGTACGTCATGGTTTGTCTGTCCGTAATAAACTCAACGTACTTTCCACAGTCTCGTCAATATTTCCATGCACTATGACCGTAAAAGCCCTTTCATCCTCTGAAGGTTCTTCCAGGGTCTGCAGCTGGCTTTCCAAGAGGTTCGGCGACATAAAGTGTCCCTTCCTTTTGTCAATCCGTTCCTCCAGAATACGCCTATCAGCTTTCAAGTACAGCAGGTTGACGCCAGGTCTGTCGCCAATAATCACTTTCCGGTAGGCTTTCTTCAGCGCGGAACAGGTGATGATACCGGGTTCGCTTGCTGCTCGTCGAGCATCGATCCACGCAGCAACCTTCTCCAGCCACGGCTTCCGATCTTCATCGGTCAGGGGAGTTCCAGATCGCATTTTCTCCCTATTGGCAGCCGGGTGCAGATCGTCGCCTTCTTGGAATGGCCAGTGCAGTCGCTCGACAAGAGCTTCGGCTATTGTGGTTTTTCCCACAGCGGAAACGCCCATCACCACCAGTATTCGAGGCTTGATACCATCCTTCTTCTCCATGATTCGATCCGAATGCGCAGTCGATTGTTAACAGTATTGGCGGAGCTCCGAAGAATGTCAATCGTCAAAACATACTCGGTAACAAGGACTGCGCATGCGAACAACTGAACAGGCGTCTTTGCTGCCTGTTAAAACGACCACTGTAGCTGGTCGATCAGCGTAGAGTATACCATTATGCAACAACCAGATTCTGCAGTACCTCACGTGCGATATTCTGCAGTAACAACAAACGGGAATAATCTTTGTTCAAAATAAAAAGTACTGTAACACACATACTGTAGGTGCAAAATCAGCTGTGTTTTGAAAGTAGCTGCTCCGATATCGGAGCTTCCGGTTAGTCCGTTAGCGAGCCGTTACACCATAAGCGGCGTATAGGCGCATACAGTAGGAGCACGAAATGGTTCTCATAGTTATTGGCACTGCAGCCAGTTTAATATATCTCACTCACGCACATGCATCTGCGAACTACATAGGTAGCTATTACGAAATTTGAAGCTATTTGAAATTGACGGTCGACGAAATTGTCCGGTTCGTACGGCATAATTCCGAGAAGAAGGCGATAACGATGATAACGCCAAAGTCCATAATATAATTATGGACTCTGATAAGGCAGACGCAAAGCTTGTACACGAGTTACCAGCCCGCGGCTGATGAGCAACTCTAACCGCTCGTAGATATGTTTTATACGGATGAAAAGTATTCGGGAAGACGGTGGAAGAAGCGATGATGCTTAGGGCGATATCAAGATCGGCGTTGACGCCACCGGTGTCCAGTACGTTGCCACGTTTTTGACGAAGGTGGCACTAAACAGAAAAGGATGACAACATTATGCACACGCGTAGCTTGAACAAAAGAACTCCGACAAAACCAAGGAGCGCAGGAAACAGGGTATATACTCACTACACTCGAACATTGACCGCTTTCTGGAGATCTTCATACTGGGGTTCCCAGACAAACTGCAGTCCACTGACTGCTTTCTGCCCGGGATCGGTATGAGTGACCGCAGCTCGAGTATTACAGGCATACTTCGACGTCCTTGGCACATTGCTCAACTTTCCAACAAACTTCCCTGTAGCGTCGTCGCGAACTTGAATGAGGAAACCAGCGACGGAGAAAAATTGTTGGAACGGGTCATCACCCGATCCTTCCACCGAGATCTGCACTAAAGCACAGAACAACAGCATTAACCGTAACATGACTTCAAAAAATCACCAGAATAGAACAGATTCATTCTTACACGCGATGTTCTTTTCGTATTTCTGTACGGGAGTCACCACAAGTTTATAAGGGTTCGCTTGGCTTTGTGGTGGTGCGGGATGACGCGGCAAGAGATCCTGACAGGCTTGTAGAGGCGCTCCATTGGGGAATGCTGATATGTTTTCCACCGAAACCAACAGCAACAATGCCAGAAAGAAGCAGAGTGGCGACATGACCATTCTGAAGAAGAACCTTTGCGTAATACTTCAAACTTCAAAAATAAATGGTACTGTAGCTTTCTAGACATGCGCCAATGCGTCAAGATAAACTTGCTTTGTCCTTCGCCATCAACTTTCAAAGGTTCGGAGTGAGCCGTCATTCGAGCCAAGGCACTACCTCCATACATGAACTAACCAAAGGCATCAGACAAGGAAACGAACCTTCACTTTCGGAAACCCCGCGGACTGCTGGAAGGCTTTGGCTCTCTCTGAAATTTATGACCGTGTGCATGTCGAACGTGAATCATAATATCGGCTTGACAAAGCAAAGCAAGAGAAACGTCCTTGTACGTGTCCGACTATGAAGCAAAACATGTAAAAGAGCAGGAGCAATAAACATCGAAAAACAATGCAAGATTGTTCTACTTGAGAAGAGTAGGAGTGGGATCAGGCGGAAGTACCTTCATTCCCCTGTCCTGAAGGACCCTCTCCAGGTTCGCTCTCATCAACTGCTTATCCTGCGGCTTGGGCAGTCCCTTGCTCATACCTGCTACTTCCTTCACGATATCCACTATGAGACTCTGACCGGCAAATGAGATCAAGTTACCAATCTTCGGGTCCGCAAACTGCACCCCGGCTTTGGACATTATTTTTTCAGTAAGAGAATATGGAATCATCGGTCGAACATGCTGTGCCATTCTCTCCAGTTCTTCGGGAGTAGGATACTGTGGCAGGGGTTCTTCGTCAATCACTAGCTTGGCTGGAATCTCTGTGGGTTTCGTCGGTGATGGTACCGGACTACTGGACGAGGGACCGTTAGTCGTAACAGTTCGATGAGTGGTTGGTGCAGCTGATACTGGTGGTGAGAATGGGTTCGCCGAAGTAGTACGGGGTTGGCTGGATGAAGATGGGGACGGAGGGATAGTCTGTGAAGATGGTGGAACCATCTGAGGGGAAGGGGCGACCGGGTGTGGAGACTGAGCAGGTATGGAGTGAGGAGACTGCGGAAAGCGGTGAGGTGATGGTGTGGTGGGAGGACCTCCTTGTTGACCGACCGATGGCGGACCTTGTTGATATCCGGAAAATTGTCGCATGGGAGAACCCAAAGGGTGGCCGATAGGGGAAGTCATGTTGCGAGTCGGTGAGTACGCTGCAACAAAACAAAGCGTCACTTCCGGTTCGCCAGCTCAGCGAAATGATATTTCAGACTGGCTACACTGTTGCCAGCTGTGCATGACGTCAGCTGCCACGCCAGAATACATGGCCGTTTGACGTCACGATTTGGTTTCAGCAAACCGCATGGGTTGATCAGCTGCTGGTTGATTTGGAACTTGATTTGTAACTTTTGTTAGGCTTTGAAATTTCGAAATTAGATTGAATGCCAAAACAGTTTATTTCCTTACAGGTTGAATTATTCGAATACGGCTGGTTCGGTGAACCCATGGATGGCTCGGGACTCTGCATCATGGGAAACGAGTAGTGGGCAGTCGCAGGAAAAGCGTTGTGAGGGTAGGAGTTGCGACAGACGGGGTCGGATGGAGGCTGGTGGTGCGGAGGATAGCCTGGATGGTATTGCTGGTTCTGGCTCACGTTCTGCTGCTAAAAAAAGTTCTTTAAGGTGAGCAAACGCTAGTGTGAGAGAAGAGCTCGTTTCTTATAGGCACCTGATAAGGATGCTGGGGAGGCGGAAAGCCTGATCCCGAATTAAATCCTGCAGGAAGATTTGGGAGATTGGATACAGGATGCTGATGCTGGAACGACTGTTGCTGTGCATACTGCGCATGTTGTGCTTGCTGTGCCTGGGCAGCCTGTTGAGCCTGCTGGTGCGCGTGCGCAGCGTGTGCAGAATTCCACCAATTACCAGCATTGCCACTCCCATTGGGTCCATTCCCAGTGCCGCTGTACATGATGTCCCAGCTCAATTATCGCCTCGGCTCTCCGTGTTAGTCTTCCCGGTGGATCGATTAGAGGATACGAAGCGCAAATGAGGCTTTGCAAGTTTGTTCAAACTAAATAAGAAAGTGCAAACATTGGTGGAAGAGTCTAAATTGCTTTCTTAACATAGCCGCTGAAGCCTATCGATTGTTTTGCAGGACGGAACACATGGTAAACGCTGCGTACTGATCGAGGTGTGTACGGTCTCGCACGCAGAACGGTTGTTTAATCGCTAGTTTAAGGCGGAGGAAGCCTCAACGTTGACGGCGGTTTTGATACGCCAGGCAGGTTAGTACTCAGCAGTTTGATTCTTGAACGTCAACTCCAAAGTTCAGGTTTGACGTCGTTGGTTAGAGCAGATAATCACTCGAGTGGATGGAGGCTTTACCATCGGCATAACTTGAGACGTTTCCGTCGACATCATGACATACTTTCCTGCATGGCACTGCCTACACGCGTTTTTATGGACCGTAAGGTTAATCCAGATGACATTCAATGTTTTGATAAATGTCAGAAAACCGGTTTTCTATGTGAAGCAAAACCAAGCGCCACCTAGCGTGGGCGCGATTGGTTCTGGGCAAGATCACATGCTTTTATGTTTCCGAGGTTGGAAAAAATTATGAGGTCTTCACATGCCGCAACATGCAAAATCAGGCATGGAGTCTCTCAGTTTTTGGGATAGTGTCTTTGGTGACTTCGCTTGACCGTATTGATATCTTGCAGAATTCGTAGAGGTCGCAACGGTGGAGCCTGTCGGTTACATGCTCGAGCTCTGATCATGACCGCCTTGCCGAAGAGAGAACAGTGCTGTTTAGAACGAGGCTCCAGGCAATTTATAGAGGTGTCACCATCGATCTCACGGGAAGAGGAGACGGCTTATGAATTTATGTGTTGCTGTAGAACCGACAAGACACGAAAGTGATTCAAGTGGCTGAAGTGATGTGAATATTGAAGGGATTCTCATAACATTAGCTCCATTCCGAGGATTCTGCGTCGTCGGCGAGGAGGCGAACAACCAGGTGGAATCTGACCGAAAGTGGAATGGGTTTACGCATACGTACGTACGTCCAACATAATTTTATTGATTGCTTGATACGGTGAACTTTGCCCTCAAACTTTCATGAGTTATATCCCGAAAGTCAGAACGCAACTTCCGCTGAAAGTTGCCTGCAACTTTCATCCGACATTTCTCGCGCACTTGGTCATCTATCATTCGTACAAAAGCTGTCGTGTGAAACTCGAAGTACATCACCGTTTGACGCTTTGCAGGTAACGCTCTGGCATCAACATGGCGACGCAACAACCCGGAGATGCCTCCATCGACCAACAACGCAGCATGGACAACTTATCTCAGCAACCCTACGGAAATCGTCCAGGTGGACATGGACTACACTCGCGCGATCACGGTCCAGGGAGCATGGGTCTCTCTGTCGAAGAACTGAAAGTCATTCAAGAATGCAGGAGTGATGCTAACTGGAAATACGCTCTTCCCGGAGCGACCATCGGAGCTGCGCTCGTGATTGCGGGGATGAATCGAGGCGTCATCTCCCCACGCGGAACGTTCTTCAAAGCAACAGGAGCTGCTGTGTTCGGCAACTTCCTGGGACGGTGGGCTTATTCGTCGTTTGGGAACTGCCAGGATAAGCTAGCGAAGCTGCAGAACAGCCACATTGGTGAAACGGCGAGGAAGCTGATTGAAGCCGGAGTCCGGCTTCCGCCTTACTTGATTGTGGCTGGTAGTGAAGGACCCTTCTCGTTTTCTTTCATGTCCCCGTGGCGTAATCGGGGATATGGAGCTGGGTATCGTTACTTCGATCCGGAGACTAATGAGTATCGCACAAATACTGCATTCGCACCGAAGTAAGTTCGTACATGGATTTCCTCACCGAGTCTTTCATCCTGTGGTTAAACTGGATTTTGTTGACTACTTGACTGACTTAGATTTCTTTTTGTTTTTAGGGAGCAGTCTTATACTCCGTACTACGACTCGAGATACGGAGGTTTTAGACAAGAAGGAGTTGCTTACACAGGTGATAAAGATAAATTGACGCGATGACAGCAGCTGATTAGGTCTGCGGAAACTGTTCCAAAAATTCCTTCATATCTGTCTATCTGTACAAACATAATTAATCATCGCAGTCTGGTTCATGGTATGATCTGAGAGCGAAACTCAAGGTATCTCTTTCATGTTTTGCGTTGTCGTCGGCTGTTAAAATGCGCCGTGGCAAACCATTTGCTCAGACTTTGAGCTCGATGTAGTGCACTGTGGCACCTGCTTTCGAACTTTGAATGGTTAGACAAGCATAAACGAATTTTATTATTTGATGTTTTGGGGATTTTACAAATAGTTATTTTTGTAGTTCTAACGATGTCGGGGTAAATTATAACCAGAAAGCATCTGCGGTGAAGCATATGCGGTGAAGGACTACAAACTTCCTGGCTGAACGGAGAACATGCTTCGAATGCACGAACATCACAGAATTTACGAGACAGCTTGCTTTGTTGTGGGATTTCTCGTGATGTTTGGCAGGCCGCGTCATGTTTGTTCGTTAATCAGCTCACTGTCAGGCAAATGTCCCATTGCAGGTTCCGAAGAGGATTCCTACTAGTATTGCAGGTATCTATCCGCTTGAGAATCTTTGTGAAATCGTGTTTCCGCTTGCCTACCTGTGCCTTGTAAGTATCAAAGTACGCGAAGCTGCTGCTAGGGTTGTCGTTGTTGATTTTAGCCATCTACCTCTGCAGATACCCTTGAAACATGAGCTTATTCGGTGGTTCAGGATCATCGGGGAGCGGAGATACCGGTGGTTACGATCCCCGCTCCAACCTGGGCTATGGACGTCCAGACGGCTCCACATCAGGCTCTTCTCCCTACGGAAGCACTACTTACAACCCCTCCGGAGACACCGTCATAATGCCCAGCCGTGTCCAGAACTACGGATATGAGCCTCGTCCATCCGGCCCTGTTGGCGTGGCTGATCCTTACTACCCCGGTGCACAACCCACCTTCCCCACCGATCCCCGCTATCCGATACCCGGTCAAGTCTATGGCGGACAGACACCTGGAGCGGAACCCTTTACGAGAGACTATGCCTTTAGCGCTGAAGAAATGCGAGTGGTGAAGGAATGTACGAAGGAGTCATTCTGGTATCGAAGGTATGTGACCAACTCCCGAATCTTAAGTTCCTCTCCGAACGTCTTTCGGAACACTGGGAAATTCTTTCAGTTTGCCGTTCGCAACGGCGTTTGCTGGACTTACCCATGTTGCCGTACAGAAAGGATATTTGACGGCGAGCCCGAGTAAGTCTCTCTACACCTTTCGTATTCGTCTACAGAAGCGCGTGACGTCATACTTTCGGACAAACATCAGCGCCGTTTCCGGGTTTCCGTGACGTTATGCGGGTAGTGATGTGGGTAGACCGGAGTTCGGTCTTACGTTGGTATTATATGTTCATGCTGTGCTTGTTGGTTGTGTTTAGAGTATGGGACGATACCCAAGGTGGCTTTCGCGTCGATCTTCGGCTTCATCCTGGGCAAAGTATCATACTGGAAGGAATGCCAGGAGAAATTTCTACGTCTTCCCGATTCGCGACTAGGTGATGCCATCCGTCGTCGGCAAGCAGGCAAGACCGGCCAGCAGTTCCCCCCGCCTTCCACCTTCGGCCAACAGCGAGTCTACGAAGGACCATACCCACCCAGTCAAGCTTCAGGTCCGATTTCACAGAGAGCGGGGAATCTACCAGGATTTCCTACGACCGACAAGAACGAACAGTCTTCCGCCATGAACAGCACGGACGACTACCATGGCGCACTGGATGTGGACTCGGAGAACAGCAGATACATGCTGGACATTGACGACAAGCCACCGTCGATCTTTGATTTTGATTCAGCCAGGGAGAAGAGCGATAGGAACGCGGTGAGTGGGGCGAACAGAACGGCAAACTACGACGATCTGCGAAGACAGCATCGGGATGCCTACTTGCGACCGCCTCAAGGTCCGGGACAAGATTCCCCACCAAGACGCCCAAATGACTTCTAGAGGCAAAGGTGCTCATGTTGTGCGGGATTGGAATGTAAGTGTGACATATGTGTCTTTTACTTTAGTGCATTTTTATTCTTTGGTGTGCTGTACTTAAGACAAATATTCTGACTTCGACTTATCGATTCTGGTTTTATCTAAAATTTAGGTACTACCTACTCCTTTCCACCATTAGCTGAGAAAATGTCGTGAAATATTAAAGCAAGGTAGATTCACGCGCTCGAAAAGCCCGGTCGAATTCAGACACAGATTTTGTATCCAGAGACGTATCGCTGCGTCACGCTTTTGACTCCTCACGCTTTTGAAGTACAGGAGGAAAAGGAGGGTTGATGATCGAAGCTCCCTCCATTCCCCCCTGTCCAAGTCAATGTCTTCCAGCTTCGTATCAGCGTAACGCGGCTCATTCCTGCAAAATAGGAAGTTCAGGTGGACACAAGCAGTCATCGTTCAAAAGAGATGTACTGTTATACTTCAGCAGTTTCTACCGCTGTTTTCAGATTTCGGAGAGAACTCAGCTGGTATCTGGTGCAGGTAGGAGAAGACGGCTGGAATCTGTCCAAAGAGCTTGTCAAGCTCTCCTCGCATGCTTTCTGCTATGGCTGCGTTGTCGGTGCCTAATCGAACACCCGTAGGGACCTGCCATGCCACGCAAGGTGCTGGCCACGCATGAGACTGAACTCACAGTCGTCGTGCGAGAAAGCACCGGCTGGTCCGCCGAAAAGGTTGACGGAACAATTCAATCACACTAGATCGAATCGGCATCTGCGGGAAAGGCAATATGGCAGAATCGATCCCTGCTCTAGAATTCTTCTTATCCTCCTAGAAGATTGGACATCGCTCGATTTCTAGTGGGACACTGAAAGACACTCTGCTGGTTTACTCTTTTGACGACTCAATAACGAGGAGAAAGGCTAAAGCGGAACGGGTGGGTGCGACCGAAGCGCGCCGCGGACTGTGTTGAAATTTTCGTTACGCACGAGTCGTAAAAGCGTACGCGATGTGTCGACAACGTCTCAGTACGAAAGCTCACGAGAAGATATATTCTTCAGAGTTCCAAGACAGAATGGAGAAGCTGACTTAAATATTTATGTTGAAGGACTGAAACTCAGGTGCCGGTTCCCTGGCTGATCTGCGACATGCGAACACTTCCACCGTCCAGCGTGCTGATACTTCCGTGGTGTGGTAGCCGTCGCTGTCGTCGCGTGTCTCTCACTGGTTTGGACCCAAAGTTCTCCGCTTCGGCCACAGTATCCGGTAAGTTCATATTCATCGTCTCCGCCAGCGGATACGCCGCCACCACCCCGCCCAACGCGATGATGCCCATCAGTATGATGGGAAACTCTTGGAATGTAACGAACGCCTAAAAGGACAATAATTTTTCAGCACATGTACCCGCGATAACATGTCAAGTTTCTATTTGTTTGAAGGGAGGACATCACGACTCTTACCAAAGAGAGCAACTGGGGAGCCAAGACGCCACCTAAACGCAATGCAAACATGCAAACGCCGATACCGTTGCCTCGTAAAACGGTGGGGTATAGTTCGGCCGTCCAGATGAGGAAGCAACAGAAACTGCCTGACAAAGCCATCCGTCCGATGATGATCAGAGCCGTGCGACCAGCGTCCATGGATGGCTCCGAGCCACGAACAAGGCAGCTGAGGATACAAGAGAAGCCACCGAGGAAACTCCAGATAACCATAGGTTGCTTCCTGCCATACCTACGAAGAACCGATCGAGATCCGAGACATATTATGTGGGCGCACGGCAATGGACACCCGATCGCCGTCCGCACGTTTGTGTTATTACTGGCTGGAAACGTGCGCCACTTGCCGAAACGATCCAGCTCTGTCCCTTTGGCCGGCTCCTATATTTTAGATATTAGCATTTCGCACTTACTGAGGTACGACGATTAGGGATATCAAACAAGGAACAAGTTCCAGGAGTCCGTTGATGAAGACGTTGATGGCTAGGTTGTCGACCAGCGGTGCCGTGGCGAAGAATAGTCCGTAGTAGCCGATGCCGCAGGAGAACCAGATGTACATCATGCAAATCGAAGTTCGTCGAAGTCCGGTTGGGCGGAAACAGTCGAGGAGGGTATAAGCGGGCTTCTCGTCGGGAAGTTGCCCTTGCATATAGGAAGCAATGGACACTAGTTCGTGCTGCATTTCCCAGTTCATCTCGGAAGCCTTGTGGTTGGTACGGAGAACCCGGTTAATCGAGTCCGAAGCGTCGTCAATGCGATTCTCCAGAATGAGCCACCGAATCGACTCCTTGACAAAGCTGCACCGGTTTGAAAGAAGGCTCGGATTCAGACTTCAGTATGCAGGTTTGGCATGTAGGCAAATCAATTGAACCGGATCGTCATCCGACTGGCGCACGTTTTCATGGTTGTTAGCTGGAAGTATGCGCCACTTGGAAAGACGATCTGCTTCAAGTCACTTGCCTACGCTCCGTTTATGTTATGATATTAATACAAGGAATACGCCATACAAAAAATACGCCATGACGAGAAGTAAGGCGATCAGAGATATGGCCAGTTGCAGGTCGTTCCAGTTCGGGAAGATAAAGCCAAGGAGCGCGAGAAACATGACGCTGGCAGCCCAGATCCACTGGGAGAGTACTCCGTAAAGGCTTCGTTTGTTCACCGGTAGCCATTCCACAAGTAAGACAAAGCAAACCTGAGTTCCCTATAGAAATAACCTATGAGGATACAACTATTGTCTTGGTTTTGAAAAACTGTTATGGCTTTGTAGGTATAAGTCTTCGACGTGAGATACTTGAAGAGCCAAGCCCAAGAAGAATCGAAGAGCCACGAATGCCGAATAGCTCAGCGCAAAGGAAGTTCCAACACCTAGTATGACTGCCGCCGACAAGGATATCAGGATGACGACTCTTCGGCCGTAGTAATCCGAAAGATATCCAAACAGCGGAGCTCCGATCATCAGTCCTGTACAAAGAGTTAGCGTCAGAGCTTCTCGTATTCTTAACGTTATCACTGATAGTGCATACCTAAAAAATATATTGTGGTCGCAATGTCGATTCTGTGCCTTTCTTGACAAACCAAACCATACTGCAAAATAGACGAATATTGTAGTCTTATATGCAGTGTATCGTACAATAGAGGTTATTGGATCCACTTCTTACCGACGTAATGATTGTTTTAGGTTCACTTCCGGCATCCGCTTGCGGGAAACTCCAGTTCTTGCACATGTACAATTGATCGTAATACGTCGGAGGAAGATCGAAAGTCACCGTGCATTGCTGCCTGTCGGTCAAGTTCAACAGCGGACCGCCCAGAACCTCCACGACATACCATTCTGTCGTATTGACGTCGAGGATGATGTTCTGCGCTAACGGCAATGCATCCTGGCACAAATATTCCGAAGGTTCTCTGGCCATGAAGATGATGCCCAGATTGTTGGCGGCGACTATGATGTAGCAGAGAGTCAAGAGGAAAAAGATGCAGACTTCATATCGACCAGGGTTTCCCAGTCGTCGCAGCAAGACATCCAGGTCGGGAATGCGGCGTTCGGGTCGCCGCGTCTGGACAGTGTCCACTGCCACGACTTTGATCAAGTCATCTTCGCCCCGCATCAGACTGGAGGTGCGCAGTTCGCGAGATTGCGTCAGTACCACATTCTGGTCGCTGGCCACCACACCGTGCGCCACACTGTCTCTCATGGTGCCGAATCGAACTAGCTAACTTAGAAGATTGCTTCTCGGGTGGCTGTGGCTATCTTCACAGGCACTGCGATCGAATGAAGAACTCGAGAAAGCCAAAAGTGCGGCTCTGTAAGTAAGTTACCACTCTTTTTTGTTGCTCTGCCCACTCTACTTGCAGTGACCGCGGTATTGCCATTCCATCGGGCTGATACGATACCATTGACGATCTGTTGGCGCCACAATAACCAGCCTATAAAGTAACGACGTGCTCTCTTTCCGTCGTAGAATGAGTACAGCAATCCGACGTGTCCAACGGTCAGTCCACGGTATATGAGCGGAAGATACATTCCCGAACCTGAAGGTAACCACCTGGAGGTAACCACACGGACAACTGTCGATCATTATTAATTTCTTGGTACCAAACTATTAATCGAACGTAACAAAAGAGAAGTGTGTTATGTCTGTTCTATAAACGAGCGACACGTCATGAGAAAACGTCATCGGCCCATGCAGTGCATCGGCTTCCTCGTCACTCGTCAAGCGCACTGTACTGTATTCCCTCGAAAGTTCTGCGAATCACGTGACTGTCGTGGTAAATATCATCCGGCGGGGAACAGAAAGTATCTATACCTTCAATCAAAGACTGATCCCCAGTCAACTGTAATGATAGGCGACAATCAAACAATCAGCGATACCAGTGCGGGTGTAATTTACTGGCATGATGACGTACTTCGCAAAACTATCGAGGGAATACAGTACGGTGAATGTTCCACGCTGGACTTTCCGCGTGGAACCAGCCAACCCTTCGTTAAATCCGATATTTAAATGACGCAGACCTGCAAAACAATATTCACAGTTCC
Organism: Ramazzottius varieornatus; assembly: GCA_001949185.1. Lineage (NCBI taxonomy): Eukaryota > Metazoa > Tardigrada > Eutardigrada > Parachela > Ramazzottiidae > Ramazzottius > Ramazzottius varieornatus. The sequence continues at coordinate 219,281 of BDGG01000012.1, read as the reverse complement.
AGACTGCCGTTTCTACATCCTGCCGCCTTATTATCCTGCAGTAGGTTTAGGTTTTCATCGGCTTGTATTGCAACTTGGGAATCCGGAATTCTCCGACCTACCAGTTGGCGAACCATTCACAGCACTTTCATTCGTGAAGAAGCCACACCATGGGAGTCTTCTTTTCAAACCTATGGAACACCCTTTTTGAAACCAAGCCCATCAGTATCCTGATGGTCGGACTGGACGCTGCTGGAAAAACAACCATCTTATTCAAGCTGAAATTGGGGGAAGTTATATCGACAATACCCACAATTGGTAATCGTCTTTCAGGATCCTGCATTGCTCCATGAATTGTGGTTAAAAGGTTCTAACGTCGTAATTTCCTTTCCAGGTTTTAACGTGGAGAACGTCGTGTACAAAAACCTTACCTTTACCGTTTGGGATGTTGGTGGACAGTTCATCTTGAGAAAGCTGTGGCATCATTATTATCAGAACGCGCACGCGCTGATTTTTGTGGTGGATTGCAGTGACCAAACACGGGTGGAGGAAGCGCGCGAAGAACTTTTCGGAGTGGTATGACATGTCGCTACCAAATTATAACTACATCTAGAACGTGGGCGAATGGACTGAACCAGACCGGTATACAAAGTGGCGCACGTTTTCATTGCACTCGGCCGGGAGTGCGCGCCATCTAGAAAAACGATCTGGTTCGAACCGTTTGCTCACGTCCCATATTTGCTGGTAGTCGAATCGTCGTGCTTTAACTTGATATACTGTATCACCGACCCCTCTTTTTGTCTTACAGCTGGAAGCCGACGAACTGCGCAATGCTCCCGTCCTAATTTTCGCGAACAAGCGGGACTTGCCGCACACTATGTCCGCCGCACAGCTTACAGCAGCCCTCCACCTGGATAAGCTGGGCGGTCGACAGGTACATAAGAAAACGGTTTTCGTTTCAATGTCTTGTTCCCTCAGGAAAGAACAATTGTCTTAAATCGTAGTGGTACGTTCAAGCATCCACAGCTACAACCGGTGAGGGGTTGTACGAAGGACTCGACTGGCTCGCCAGGGAACTTTCGAAAAGACCGCGAAGCTGAGCATGCATATGTACACTCGTGGTGCTTACTCAAGCCTACCACACCACCTTAATCTTGCAAACACACTTTTTACGCGTGATCTGGAAGACCGGGGTCTAGAAATATCTTGATCTGTCTCGATCGCGCTAAATTCTCAGAGTAAACAACTTTTGTTACAGCATAATGGTTATGACATTGTTACACTGGGGTAAACTGACCTTCCACACGGTGGCGCCACCAACTTCCGGTTCTCTGGCGGGCACGCCGTACTGTGGGTCGGTGACCAGAAGACCAGAATCTGAAAAGAATCAGAGGAAATCGTAGAGCCTAGAGACTGTCGAAAAGTCCGCTGGCTGATACTGCACTAACATTGCTCTTTTTACACTGTAATCAAGCACAAGAGAGCCCAAAAAGAGTTCATGTTGGTGATAAAACAGGAACATCAATAAAAGCAGATCTCCTCGACCAGAGATTCAAATACACAAAACCTTCAAGGCAAACTTGTGAGAAGTTGTAGCTACCATTTAATGAAAAAAAGCAGATGTCTCTTGCGAAAGCACAGAGTATTTTGATTGACACAGCAGTAGAAAAAAACGCTTAGTACACTCCACCGAAAGCATTCTTTAACCGCTCTTTCACAGCTCAGTTACAGGTTCCTTCCCGGTCCGGTTCATGGTCATCACACTGAAGGCTCTTTCATCTTCCATATGTATCGAGTTGACATACAAGTCCTCTATCGTCGCATAGACGTTCTCCTCCAGCTCTGTATCAGACCCACTCGCTTCGCTGTCTAAATTCCCACCTACATCCAACGACTGGCTAATGGAGATCGAGTCTTCGAGAAGGCTGTTCTCTGGTAGGGTCTCCAGCGGCTTGTACATGGGTCGCCCGTCGTCTTGTCCGGCTAACGCCTGCAACGCACTCGAGCTCCAGGTTTTCTCGTTAATAGTCGAGGTTTTAGAGGCTGGGGCTGATCGTATCCGTTTCCTGTATCTTTTGTAGGCAACGAAGAGGATGGCGGACATGCAAATCAGCAAGCAGACGACTAACATGGCGACTAACACCGGAAAGAGATAGCGACGATCGACAGTGAGACATTTGGCTCGAAGTTCTTCCAGCTGTTGTGATGGCCTCTCCAAACAAGTCACACCTAAAAGAGCAAATACATATCCTTTCGGATGTTTGAATATAATTTCGAGAGCTCTGAAACGAAGTCAGCCAGATCGTTTCCCAAGTGGCGCGCGGCTCCAGTGTTATTGGCTGGAAGCGTGCTCCACTTGGAAAAACGAAGTCGACAAGATTGCTCTTCTAAATGGCGCATATTGTCGGTGTTATAAACTGAAAGCGTGCGTCACTCAGGAAAACACTCTTGCCGAGTTTGCTTACCTAGCTCTCAAACCGTGGATGGTTCATACCTGTCAAAGCTTCCCTGAACTTTTCCGGACCAATCTTATTGTGAAGTCTCATAAGTGAACAACCACAGACGATAGGATTTCCGGTAAGGTCGACCGAAAGGCTTCCTGGACGTTGGAGTATCTTGAGCAGACTTTCTTCGCTCTGAGCTTCCACCTGACGTATCTCGTTGTAAGTTAAGTCGACCGAATGCAGGTTTGGAAAAGTTTGGAATGCGGAAACATCCAGCTTCGTTATCTTACAGTTTGACACAATGAGGTTCTGGACCCCAGGAAAGGCGGAGAGTATAGTAGACACGTTCATGTTGAGCAGGTTTCGACTAAGGTTGAGCACGGAGATGGAGGACCATTTAAGCGCCGGAAACGTTCCGTTTTTCGCTGCATTGGCCCAGCTTGATGGGTTCTCGCGGAAAAGGTTTCCGGCCAGGTTCAGCAAGGAAAGGTTTCTTGGCTCCGAAAGGGAACCAGGAGTGCTGGCATTCCGTCGCAGGAAGTCGATATCTGCAAAGGCACACACCTGTTGACCTAAATCACTTGACTAACAGCGGATTTCGCTTCCGGTTGCCAGATTATAAAGCTAACTAGGGTGGTCGTACCAACAAGGTGGTTGTTCGATAGATCCAGGTCCGTGAGGAGGGGAAGATCGGAGAGCACCTCCGGATGAATATGGCTGATGTGATTATGCGAGAGATTCAAGGAAAGGAGATTCGGGCTGTGCTTGAACACATCGGCTGTGAGCACATCCAGCTGGTTATAGGACAAGTCGACGACAGTCAGCTGCGACAAAAGGCGAAAGCTGGCTGCCACAACAGTGGATATTCTGTTATGAGATAAGACAAGAGTCTGCAGCGATGGGTAGTTGCTCAGGTCCTGCTTGAGATCGGTGATGGCAGTGCGAGTGATGTTCAAGTGACGGATGCGCGGATCCAAGAAGTTCGGAACAAACTTCCAGTCAGCATTAGCGCAAGTAACATTTTGGATAGGTAGAGATGCCGCCTGCTCACGAGACTTTTGGGAATCTGCAGCGTTGGGATGTGGGAAGCATTCACAGGGCGGCTTGCAGGACAAGTTGACTCCGGAGAAGCATCCTTTGAACTGGAAAGAGAAACAACAGAGGAGAAGCAACAGGTTGCAGTGTACGAGTCCACCGAGGCATTTCATGGTGCCAGACAAGAATGGAAGTCCAGCGAGGGATGCCGAGTCCTGAACATCTTGGCTTGAAGCTCCGGTGTCAACTTTATCTAAGAAATGTTGTTTACAAACATGTCGAGAAGAACGATGCGAAGAATGATCCGGATTTCGTTCGACTACCCTACGTATTTAATTTCGCAAAACGAAAACAACCAACAGCACATTTTTCTAGGCGTGGTCTGCTGTGCGCGCTTGATATGTGTAGAGCTGTGCAGCTGGAAGTTAAGATAACAATCAAGCATTTTGTAGCTGTATTACAGCTGGCAACAGTCGCTGATGATGTCAGCGTCACGGAATTAACTTGGCAGCCCGGATAGAACGGGCCGAACCCCATCAAAAACGGATAAGTTACGTCACAAGATGAATATCTAGAATATTTCAGCTGTAAACTTTTCGGCGATGCGGCAGAGAACCTCGTTGCCACTTCTTGTTCAGATGAAAGTCATGAAACACTCGTCGGGAACTTCTCACATGTTTCGCTCAAGCTCCTTCCTTCTCATCCTTTGACCGTTTGAAACCTGGATCAATTCTCTCCTGGCTAAGAAAACAAGCTTGCTACAAGTTTCCCGGAGGATCCTGCGTCGTTGGTGAGAATGGTAAGTGGAATGACATCATCTGATTCAGCACCGAATTCTCGTAGGAATAACCGTCCTCTTCTCCCCTTCCAGGCTGTTAAACGCCGTAATGCTGGTCGGTCCAAGCACGGACGGGGTCACGTCAAGTTTGTTCGATGCATCAACTGTGCCCGTTGCGTTCCCAAGGACAAGGCCATCAAGAAGTTTGTGATTAGGAATATCGTGGAAGCTGCCGCCGTTCGGGACATCAACGAAGCTTCCGTTTATACAGATGGTAAATTTTACATTGGAACAATAGCCTTTCAAGTGCTGTGGACAGTTTGCGTGAAAAGGGCGAGGGAATATTGAGAACGGAATTCACAGGAGAATTTTGGGCTGGTTTTCTGAAAGATTTGATTTGGCCCTGGAATTGCTTTCGTTGATTGTCGATTGACTCGGACATATCGTTCTGAAAATCGTGTTCCCTCTGTTGCAGTTAACACCGGACAAGGACAGCAAGCAGGCGGCTATGCATTGCCCAAGTTGTATGCCAAGCTTCACTACTGTGTTTCTTGCGCTATTCACTCGAAAGTCGTGCGTAATCGCTCGAAGGAAGACCGAAAGATTCGAACACCACCTCAGCGTTTTCGGCCTAACAATCCAGGCGCTGGACAGCGCGTAAGTCTTGGTTTACCCTTCTCGGTCTTCTCTATCGTCTAGCCTCTTGCCTACGGCTAGTTCATGAAAGTGTCTTTCTTTTGCAGGACGGCAACAGAGGCCCAGCTGGCGTTGGACAACAGCGTCCGCGAGAAGGTCTAGGCGCTGCTTATTAACACCTGATATTTTCTGTTTTATCTTGAAGCCTAATGACAGGCAACCATTCACGGTTTTTAGTCGATTAAACACCTTTCAGACGTAAGTAAAGATGGCTCGGAGTTGGTCTGTCTCGCGTCTTGTGCGTTATAACCAGGAACGAGAAAGTATGAACTCAAATGAGCTTCAACCTCACACTTCTGGCTCGTACTCCGAGCTTGGTATTCAATATAACCGCAGATAGGTTCAGATAACAGGTTTAACCCAGAAGTAGTCTCAGAAAACTCGAAGGCGACAACAACCGTGAGGAGAGACTTGGAGGAAGCTAAAGGAAGTAAGCGAACTACTCACAGAGCAATAACAATCGTCCAGCGTTTTCGAGTCGTGAGTAAGGTGAATCAAACTATGGTTCGTGTCTAAAGGTATAGTGGCTGATTATTGCTGCTGCGGATTATACTGTTGCTGTTGTGGATTGTATTGCTGCTGATTGTTGTCAGGCTTGTAAGATTGCTGACCAGGATTGTATGGTTGCTGCTGGTCGGGATTGTAAGGAGCCTGCTCTTGTCCAGGTTGAGGGTTTCCGCTCGTGTTCGTTACATTGGCCTGAGGAGCCCCGATTCCTAAAGGTGCATTTGGATCTCCCGGTGGGAAAGAGCCAGCCACCGGCTGCTGACCACTGACTGGAGCCTGTCCAGCCTGACCCTGGCCGGGTAGTGGTTGAGCATTAGGGCCGGGGATCTGTGCAGGAGCACCAGCGCCAGACACACTCTGCGGTTGTCCAGTAACTGGCTCTTCGGCGTCCATGAAAATGGGAACGGCATCGATGCTTTGATACTGCTCGGACATTCTCTGACCACCTGTAATGTAGAGAAATTCAGCGAGAAACACGATGAAAACGTAAAGCAAGACGATTCCTTAATCCGACTCTCGGTAATTCAGATGCCAACCAGCGTACAAGGTCAGGAAGCCTTGTCGCAATTCAAAGCTTTTCATTTCTGAACATGTTTGAAATAGTGCGAGAACTGGGCAAACAAAACGTATGTGATAGTGAAGTGAAGTGAAGTGACGCACACTTCCAAGATGAAAACGTGCGCCGCTTCAGGTGAAATCTTGGTACGATCTGTTTGCTCGCTCCCGTTATAGTGAAAACACTAAAAAGCTTCATTTTATTATTGCGAAATGCGAAAGGTGGCAAAACTTCCAATTTAGTTGAGCTTCGTCGCAGAAAACACTGCTTTAGCACGACAGCATCCGACCTCAGTTTAGGGAGGTTATTTAGGATATTACACGAGTACCTTGCATCGGCATGGGCGGAGGACCATCTTTGGGCTTATGTTTCCCGAATCCACAGGAACATGACGCATTATAACCACAGCCCATTTTTAAATGTGAGATCAACAAGGGTAGCCTTCGCTAAAGGCAAACCGGGATCGGGGTGTGGGAAGTACGACGTACTGTCAAAATAAAGGCAAAATTACGTCTGGCTTCCGCCAATAAAACTTTAATAATGGTTCCTTTGACAACATTATCAATCATTTCATCCGACTTCAGTCCAAAGAAGCCAGAATATCAGTCTACTACTTCCCGAACTTCAATTCGTGCAAAAAACGGGATGAAAACCACGGAGAACCCTTCTGAACTGCAAGTCTTCTGTGGTAATCGAAATTCAAGGTTCTTACATTTCACCGCGGATTCAGACGAGATCACAAAGGGTCTAGAAACGTATGTGATTAGTAGCTTCATCCCATTGCTTGGCGGACAGCGTCCATTTCTTCTTTGGAGAGACGCTGTAGATCGAAGCCCTTCACTTCCGGCTTGCCGAGAGCCGTATTCATCTTGGCAACTTTTGGCTTGAGGTTATCCCGGAGTTTGTTGATCTCGTTATCCAGGTACTTCTGATCTGCAAATACAAGAAACAGAGAACCGTCAACCGACTGTCGTTCTCCTGAAAAACTTTTCTTTCGTGATTACCTTCATCGAGTATCGCGCCCAGTTGATCCTTCGACGTCCTGATAAAGAGGTCTCCAATATTCATCCATACGTGTTCCTCCTTCTTCATTAACTCGCTCGGTTTCCTTATAGCACTATGAACCGACGAACTGTCAGGATGGACAGTCAGAAGGGAGAGGTTCTTTTCTCACCTAAGCGCTTCTCTGTTCTTGTTCCTTATCCGGTCCATGTCGATGATGCTGTAGCGATCAGCAATAATCTCATCACCAAGTTTTTCCACGTCAACGACGACATTCATCAGCGCTTCCGTCGAAACTTCTTCCATGACGGGTGAAAACACAAAAAACTAACACGTACACAAGATTTCGGCTCGCAAAATCACTGACTGTTCCAACAGAATGGTGGCAGCCACAGAAGAACGAGGACGTAAGAAGTACCACCGGGAGTCGAGGAGTTGTCCAAATATGCGCCGTCACTGTGAGAGTGAGACCATCCTGCAATCCTTCGTCCAAGCAGTCTCTTCGGGTCTTCTTCCTTCGTCCGCTTCCTGAAATGGAAAAAATACGCACAGCTGGGAAAGTGGTATCAAGAAGCGCTGGCGGTTACCGTCCAAGCTTCAAGCCTTCAACTCGTCTTCCGTAGAGATTCTCGAGAAACAAGAAAATCTCTCCGGAAATACTTTTACCAATCAAGGACCTTGTAATCAATGGACATCAACACGCTTTGTAACTACATAGTATGATGGGCAGTATGCGTCAAACGGAATGGCTTTCGCAATTCCATCTTCAGTGAACCCACTGAACCGTAAAACACCTTTTATTTTCGTTTTGAATTTTGACGGTTTTTCAGACATCGGAATTCTTCGCGCTGTAAGCTGCGAGAGTACACTCCCGTGTTCCAGGACTCTTCACCCTTTAGACTAGACCAGGATAACCCCTTTCAGTGCCATCAACATGATTCTCGCAAGCATCATGGCTGAGCGACGTGGATCAGCAGCACAAGTGACAGCTGCGCGACCGTTAATGTCTACTTTAGGGGAATCGTCCACTCTCCCTGTCGCTTCTCCTGCTTCCCCCGAGCCTGCTTCCGCTCCTGACATCGTTGTGAAGATCGAACAACCGAAAGTAAGAACATCTTTGTACAGTCGTATCTGCGCGAGCTGTATTTGGTGTTTTTAGACGCGCAAGAGAAAGCGCAAGCCACATGGAGTCGACTGCGCAGTTGCTCATTGCCCCCACTACTTCTTTCGCACTGGCTCTGAATACGTTCATTTCCACAAATTCCCTTCCAATGATCATCTGCGCTCAATCTGGGTCAAGCTCTGTCAGCGTAAAGACATGCCGAACCCCAAAAATGCTCGTATCTGCAGTGATCACTTCAAACCGGAAGACTACCGAGAGCTCACCAAAGCAGGCACCCCACGTGAACGCGCGCACCTCAAGACTGAATCCGTCCCTTCCCAGTTCTACTGCCTGTTCAAGACCGTCCAAGCTAATCTACCCCCTGAGCAGCTCCACTATAAGAAACTAAAAGTAACAGAGGGTATGGAAGGTAGTTTCGAGAACGCTACGTGTTGGGTTTCTGATTGTGGTTACGGTATAACGCCTAACGTCGCTGTCAAGCGCTTCGTCTACTTCCGAGCGAAAGGCACCCCAGACTACTTCGCATGGCTTCGAGCCTTACCGAGAGAAGCCAGGAGTGGTACTGCCATACCCGAAACTTTACAGATTTGTGAGGCGCATTTCTTGGAGAAGGACATGACGAGATCTTTAGAATGCAGCGTCGATCAACAAGGTAAAATCGTCCATACGATTCTTCCGCCCGTTTTGTCTCCTGGTGCTCTTCCAACCGAACCTTTCAAGCCTCTCGATATCTTTCCGCCTGCTGGAAAGATTGGAGAACCCGCTAAGGCGACGGAATTGTTTTCGTCGTTTCAATCGTTTCACAAAAAAGTGATGGGAGAGTTTCTCAAATGGAAGCAACCAGGTCCAAGAACGCATGATTTGATCACTCCGTTGATGCAGAGATGGAAACTGGAGGTGGCGGATAGTCTGCCGGCGGTTGTGTTCTATCAGACGGAAATGATTCCACGGTTTAGAGTGGTGTGTACGATAGAGTTTCAGGGAACCTTCCAACCGAGAATGACTGCTGGCGAGAAAGAACTTCCCAGAGGAGAGGCGGTCTGTTCCTGGTCTGAACTGAAATCCTTGTTGTTGAAACCGAATATTATTCCCAGTAAATTCCACTCATAGTCCTTGTTCTTCGTCGTTCGTTACCCCTAATCAATTAAGTCCAACCTAGCAGAGTTTGGTCGGTATATTCTGGTCTTCCAGTGCAACTGTGGTATTGTACCGTATTTCATTACCAGATTAAACCACAGTCACGAATTCTACAAGGATACGGAAAAATGAAAACGCGAGATCAGACTGACCACTTATTCCGAAATCAAGAGAATCTCTGTAAAATGTACGGCCGGAGAATGAAAGAGAAGAAGGCCTGGAAGAGCAATTCAAGGAGCAGGATTCCAGAGGACAAAACTGGGCTGAGTTGAGCTTCATTTCATTTTTTATTCTCCGTTCTTTCGTTCAGCGTTTTTCTCCCATTGGCCGCTGGTTGTTCACTCATCGCGGCGCTTCCAGCAGACTCGTCTTCCATTTCTCCTTCAGACTGATAAGTATCCACATCGATGAACCGGTCATTCTCGTCGTTGTCTTCGCCATCAGTATCAGTGTAGTCCTCTTCCTCGTGGTCAGAGTCCAGTTCCTCATCTTCAGAATCACCGTCGTCCATCATGACCTCCTGATCATTGCCATCCATCCCATCCACGATTTCCAGCTGGGGAAAATACTCACGCAAACCTTTTCGATAGTTCTCTGGATCCTTTTGCACGAGACCACAATCGATGACATCCAGGACTTTCAGCTTCCCCAAGGCTTTCAACGGGGCCAACACTTCCATAGTCTTGATTCGTTGATTGCCCACGAGGGACAGTTCTTCCAAGTTGGGACATTGTACAGCCACCACGTCGAGGCTGCCACTGAGTTTGTTGTCCCCAACGTAGAGCTTACGTAAGGTGGGTAGTTGAGGAAGTCCGTGGAGCGAGGTGAGACCCACAGCTACGAGGGAAAGACTTTGGAGACCGATGTGAGATTCCAGTAACTCGGTCACAGCTGATAGATCCTCCGCTTTGGCGCCATCCAGGGTTAGCTTCTTAACTGTGGCTGCTGGTCGTTCTTTGTCCGCGGTCAGGATCAACGTCTTGAGGTCCGTAATTTTCCCCATGTTCATCCAGGAGCCACGCACCTTAACCTAGAAAGCAAATCGCGAGAATAAGTACAGTACGCTAGAAGGAGAATGGAAGAAAGCAGTTATTGGGGAAAATAAGTTTCGAGAAGGCGCTCAACTCTTGGTGATTTAACACCCGGTCTTTATTCGGATAGATGACGCGCAAATGGTACAGGGCGCGGCGGAATAACCCCGTGGGAGAGTCCGGTTGAAAATGCTCAGTTTCTTTACCCTTCCCGCCCACCAGATCAAAACGATGGAAAGATTCAAAATTTCAAATTACATTACGTTGCATGACATGACACACTATACACATGGTTGGCCATAAGTTACAGGCCCGCTGTTCACTGATGTGCTGCTGGAGCGCGAGTTGCTGGAAGGACGGACATCGTAAAGTATCTTTAACGTCATGCGTCAAACATAATGCGGGGCAGATTTTAGTCATAACGTAACCATTCTGTGACGTACCAGATTGTTAATTTGCCTAGTAAGCAAGATCAATCAATCAACCTCCACCGCAGCTTCGGTATGAAAAAGAAACAGAAACACACTTCGGTTGATCGACTGCACCTGTTAGCTCAGTATTTGAAAAAGCACTTCTACCGGGATTCGATGCCAAGGTTTCGCACATTCGAGACCTGGCTCCGGTAAATTTATGGCCTACCATCTTAATTTTGCACGTTTTGGCTTGCCATGCTCCGACAGACGTGCGCTTCAGCAGCACATCAGTGCCGCTGTTCGGATTTTTGAACATTTTTGACATTTTTTCAAATTTCCTCATTCTGTTCTTCCAGGATCTTCCGACTCTGAAGACATTAGCCCTCATCTCTCTCTACCACTGCTTGACGACATATCTTCCTCTGCTGGAACTACGGTGTTTGATTCTTACAGGATTTTTGGAGTGATCTGTCCCCTTTCCGTAAGTTCAGCACTCGATCTATTCCAAGCATTCCTTCCTGCGTTCTGTCAGACTATTCGTTTTTACGGCCTGGCTAACGATCACCGCGGTCTGGAAACTACTGTTCAGAATCTGATAACTCATTATGGTGTGATTGCGGTAGGCAGTGTCCTCATGATGTTGTTGCAGGCACGCGTCAAGCGCTTACAGTGTCCTTCCAGTCTCGAGATGTTGATTAAAGTCAAGACGCTGACCGGTAAAGAAATTGAGATCGATATCGAGCCTACGGACAAGGTGGAACGCATAAAGGAACGAGTGGAAGAGAAAGAAGGCATTCCTCCTCCACAACAGCGTTTGATCTACTCCGGGAAGCAGATGAACGATGACAAGACGGCAGCCGACTATAAAATCCAGGCCGGATCTGTTCTGCATCTGGTTTTAGCTCTGCGAGGAGGATCTCATGCTCTGTGATAACCAACGCTATGCACAGACAGAGATATGAGGCAATGTTGAAGCTGTAGAAAGTTAAGATACACTTCTTCATCATAGCTTGAGAAATATCCCTCTGGATTGTTGCCAGCGCGGCGCATTCGCTTCTCTCTGGAACGAAGAGCACCATGTTCTCACCATATTTTTTTGAAGTTCCATCAGGTGTCGTAGATCATTTTTCCCCATCTGTTCACAGTCATCGGCTGTGAATTGGCTTTGGAACGAAAAACGAAAACAACTTGAAACACAAAGCAGTTTTCCGGTCGATTCGCGCATGACATCACCCCGTAAGCTGGGAGTGACGTCAGACGTCCCCGTCACCTGGTTTGACAGGGCCGGACTCTCTGACAGGACTTTGACGAAATCTGGTTTTCCTGCAGCGTCGCGCACACTACCACAGTGATTGCGACGTCAGCTTCCGCTGACGGGACCGACGGGACGCACGGATTTCTGCTGGCAATCACTGTGGCACTACGGATTCTTCTTCGCCAGCGCGCCGAAGTGATCGAGCCCAGTGCGTACGTGATGACTAAATGACCTAATGTTTCCAATGCGAACACGTCCCACACGGGTCGACGTTTGAGACATGGAACGAATCCAGGCGAACGCTCAGTTCTCACCTTGATCTGGGCACATGTTGTCCGCACTCGGTCAGAATTTCAGCGGTAGTTCCTCTCGAATTATTCAGGGTCCTGGACTTAACTGCTGGAAGAGACCGCCTTTTGTAGCTGAAGTTCTGTCAGAGTCTTATTGTTTGGGTGTGGCAAAACGATGTACAAAGATAGTTGTTTCGTTCTGTGTTGTTATGAAAATTTCACTTCTAAGTACTGCACTTCCCTCTGTATCTCTTTTACTATTCCGTTGTGCCTGTTTTCTTTTCGCAGAAAGGAAGTGTCATTGCCTGAGCAGGAAATTCCTGGTTGCAAATGACGATAATCAATGAACCAAAAAGATCTCTCGCTCACTCTCAGCAGAGGATGCCGAACGCCTTCTTGAGGAAATCCAACCACAGTATCGGTCGGAGTTCAAATGTGCGATGCAGCAGGCGTCTTGCATTGCCGAGAACCGAACGGAGCCGGGTGTCCCTTCAGCCATCAAAGTTTCGCGTACGATGAATGGAGACTACAGTTGTAAAGTTGGAGCTCCGATCTGAATTAATGCAGTGACTATTCCCTTCTTGTTTCATTCTCTATATCCTTGTGGCCCAAATCACTCGCAATCAGTTGTTATTTGTCAGTTTTCAGAGCGACTGGATATAGCGCGTTTTGGCATTGGATCTTGCTGACTTTATTTTGTACATGTTAAAACGCCTCGTGGATGGATGGAAAACCCTCAATCACAAGCCGGAATGCGTGTAAACATACAAAGAAGCAGCCATGATTAACGTATCGGTACAGCTGCCTGAAACTCTAAGCTGCCTCGGGATAAGTGAGAGGTGCTATTCCATTAAAAAAAAGCATGGTCCCAAAGGCCTTCGATTGAAAAAAGTAAAAACGAGAACAACGATGTGTTTCGCATACAGCAATTAAAACTTAAAAATGGCTATGTCCTTCTTGTGACTCTGTCAAATCATCGTCCACCGACAGGCGTAATAGCTTCCTTCTACTCGTCTCAACCTGCAATACGAACCAAAGTTGTACAGCAAGTCTTTTTTCCCGAGAAAATATCAGCTGCTTACCTCATGTTCGACTGTTTGCTCGACAGTCTCCGTTGTCGTCAAAAACTTCCTGCCGGTTTCCGGGTCGATGTGCTCTTCCAGCTGCCGGTGAACCTTCTCGTCCACCACGCGCGATCTTTCCTTTGTGCTGGGTTCTCCGACTTCCTCCATCACAGACACACGAGGGAACCCACTGTGCTCGGACGTTGGCGTCTGCTCCAATGAAGGCGCAGAGAATCCTGAATCTACATGGTAAAAAGCCAGATCCCTGTCATACATTTCGGTATCAAAGGCGTTAATGGGAAGCTTGATCGATATGGCTTACCTCGGTGCTCCGCTCTCCGTTCTAGTTCAGCCAGTTTGGTTACCACTTGTTGCGCTCTCAAGGCATCAGCTTCCATCGACTTCAGCCTGTAAGAAACGAACTGTGGGAGAACACCAAAAAGAAACAAAGGCTCGAACCAACTTACCGGTCAGCTCGCCAGGCAGCTCGCTTGTTGGCGTCCTGTTCGCGGTCCCTGGCAGGTGATACTTTGGCCGGCGAGTCAGACAGTCCCAGTTCCCCCGCACCACCGCTGTTCCTCATCTGTCTTTCCATCGACCTTCGTTCAGCCTTTACTGTCCTGACAGGCTTGTCACCACTTTGCGACGAACTTTCTTCCATGTCGTTCGGGTTCACCCTACCGAACAACACGTCTGTACATCAAGTTTCAGACTTAATTCAGGCCAGGTGTGAATACTTGTATTCTCCGCTGAACCCATACGACGCAGGTGGGACATCCCTGACGTAGGTCTCCGTCTCTCTAGGAGGGACTTCCGGTGGAAGCGTGAAGGTAGCACTTTGTCGTTGTGGTTCCAGACGAGGTTGGTAGGTGCTCTCCGAGGTGGTCGTCACCTTAGTCATCGAACTAACAGGTTCGGAGACCTTCCTTGTGGCTAGCGGCGACCTCGGCCGGTAAGGCTTGGGGAAAGGAACAGAGTCGCGCAGGTCTCGGCCACTAGAATCGGAGTCCCGTCGCGTGTCGAGGCGGGTGGCGGCTACAGGTAAGTCGTCAGGCTGCTTCTCGATCTCTTTCGTAAAGTACATTTGCTTCTCCTTGAACGTGAAGGCACTGGGAGACTTTTGAGCGGCAGGGGAAGGTTCGGCGTTCAGTGAAGCGAGCGGACCTCGCGGCGGCAACCTCGACTGCAAATTCAAACAACCATGAAACACATTCTTCTGAAACATCAACCTTGTGTTTCATTGTTTCAAGGTTAGACCGAGCTACAAGAAAATATTTAGGCATGCGAGGAACTTGTGTTAAAAATGGGACGTTGACAACTGAACTGGTATGATTGGGTTTCCCAGATGGCGCAGATTGCCGGGGTTATTAGCTGAAACTGTGCGCCACTTGGCAAAGTCGTTTGTTAACGTCCCAAATATTTGAAGGAAACGCATCAGTTCCCGATAAACTAGGAACAAACTACGGTGAGTCGGTTTACTGAGCAAAATAAAACGACAAGGACGCGAGCATGAAATCTGAACGCACCACAGAAAGCCGCGGTTTAACGACGGGAGCTCTGTTTTCCTGTTCAGTTACCATATCGGGTTTGGGAGGGACATAGGGACGTGCGGGAACTACACTGGCAAGCAGGGGGGACGGAGGACGCATGGCATCGGGTGTTTTACCGCCCGTCGTACTGCTGTACGACACGCTCTGCGAAACGACATAAATAAGACACTCTTTTGCGCTCAAACGAAACAAACATTACTTTTCATCTTCCCAACAAGCACGCCACAACACAGTACCTCACGGAAACGAAACAATAAAACCACAAAGAGCAGAGCAACAAGCATAAAATACCCCACGGTAACAAAATTTGAAGCAGTCACAGTACAACAGTACGGTGACACATTCACACGCGAGATAAACTTGGACGAAGAAGAGGAAACACCAACCCGATGGGTCGTCGTGGACGTGGACGACCATCCAGCGGACAACGGTGGTGGCGGACTGGGTGCCACCCCCCTTATTTCATGGCCGGAATGCGCCGAAGGAGTTCGCTGTCGACTCTGTCTCTGCGCCTCTTCCCTCCTTCTCCGTTCCTGAATCTCGGCTTTCAGCAGCCTCTCCTCTTCCTCTCTTCGTTTCTTTATCCGTTCCTCTTCCCTGATTCTCTCCTGTCTCCGTCTTTCCATCTCTTCTTCCCAGCGCTGCTTCTCTCTCTTCACTCGCTCTTCTTCCCGCTTCCGCGCTTCCTCCGCTATGCGCTGTTCTTCTGCGCGGATGTACTCTTCCATGGAGCGCGAGTTTTGTCGTTGGAAGTCACCGGGTGTCTTGGACCATCCACGAATCTCTTCTTGGCGGCGTCGGGCTTCGTTGGCGCGGTCTTCGTCACGGAGACGCTGGTCGTTTTGCAGACGCTGTACTTCACCTTCGACGGTCAGTTGCGCTTTGAGCAAAGCGTCATTCATGTTGCGACGAACGAGGTCCTCGTGGTACTGCTCGGCTGTGCGTTCAGCCTGACTTTTAACATCCTACAGGACGCAACAAGAAGTTACAACACATCCAACAGGAAACCCCTCTCCCGAACATATAATGGACACGATAGACACTCACATAACGCTTGGTACCATTAGCCATGTTAGTATTGATACCACCCGCAACCACCTGTCAACACACAAATTCCCCCAACCAACGATTAGTACTGCCGAAACAATGATTACTACAACGCAAGACACATAAGGTATTTCCCGTAAAAATCAGTCACCACATTTTGCGTTTAAAATAAAACATATGTGACGTCGACAAACAGAGGACTCCGCCCAGAGCGTTCCCTCAAATGGCGCACCTTTACCTTGTAATTAGCTGACAGTATGCGCCACTTGGGAACTCGGCAAGTTCGCTTAAGTAAGTGGCGCAAGTGACGAGCCAAAAGTTTAGTCAACGTGCGCCACTTAGGAGAACAATGTGGGTAAACTCGTTCGCCGACGCCTGTCATTCTTATTTTCGGTTGTAACTGAAAATCTTGTTCAGATTTCAGAGTTAGATTTCAGCCCAGTGGTCTCGGCGACGAGCAACTTACCGTATGCTGTTTCTGTCGCAGTAATTCCGCGTCTTTAGGTGAAACCTGCTGTAAATGCTGGATTGCAATGTTGGTGGCGATCACGGCATCGCCCTGTTCCGGATCATATCCGGAGCAAACAGTCACGGCCAACTGGTCCCTCGTCAGCGTGAAGGACCGCAGAGCATCCTCATGCGAACAACCCAGCGCGCTTTCGCCGTTGATCTCCAGGATCCTCATGCCAGCTCGCAGTCGACCATCGCGGGCCGCTGCTCCATCGGGCAAAATCTAACGAAAAAACCCCCTCATGAGTACAATTACGTGTTTGGTCTATGGCGTTTCTGTGATATCTGTCATCTGTCTGGGTTAGTTTGGACTAAGAACACGATTTCAACCATGCGAAGGTGAAAAGCAAGCACTAGCGAGCAAGCTCTGTCAGTTAGTCAGAAATGATTGCACGAGTAAGAAAGCACACGGCTTGAAGACACACTGCACTTCATGTAACAGTATCAACCACTCATCGAAGAACTTCACAGAATCCATCAGTAAACTTACCGAGCTCCAAGTCACAGGAGCATACACAATAACAAAATAGAAACAGAAAACGAAGAATACTGCAGTTAGTTACTGAAATAGGTCCGAAGTCAATGATGCATCAAGCAGAGCACAACCGGCAAAAAGGAAGTCACATGCGCAAGCACTTGAACGATAACCAAACCTTACTCCAGAGTTTCACCATGATTTTAACTTGACCCAACGACAAAAAGCGCAGCAGAGCGGTTGACTTTACCCTTGAGATGAAAATGCCGTCGTCGTTGGGGTCCAGGGGGTTTCCAGGGATCCATGGCTCTTCCGGGTTGGAGCTCTTGGCTCCGCCGCGAACGTTCATGCCCAAAGTCTCGTCCAGCCGTTTCCTGATGATCAGCTCCTGGTATCCAGCAGGCTGAGGATCATGGCGGACGAAGAGCTCGACGCGGGTCTTGTTGGCTGTCAAGGCCTCGACTGCTGTTCGATGTGCAACGTGGCTTACATCGACGTTGTTCACGCGGAGGATTCTGTCGCCGACGCGAAGTCTTCCTGTCAGGGCAGCTGCTCCACCATGCGTCAACTGCAAAGAAAAAGAACACGTCGTCAGGTTTCCTTGTATTTTCTTGTGTGTAAACCATGTCAAAAAAGATAGTCCATGCGGGTTCTCACGGTGCCCACGCCCCACGTTCATATTCTGACTACACTGTCACTGCAGGAAAAAGCATGACCAGTACACATCCATTTCTGACCGGGAATGGACAACCGTTTCGACTTTCTTTGTCAAGATATGCAACAGGCATTTTTGATTAGAAAGCATCTTATACTTTTGAGATGAAGATTCCAGAGTCGTCGCGTTCGCCAAAGGGTGTACAAAAGTGGTCGGTTCCGCCGATGATGCTCAACCCCAACGATCCGCCATTCCGGTAGATCGTCACGTCGTCTTTCTGGTACGGCTCGAACTCCTCTCTCTTCGTCCGGCTGATCGAAGACTTCAGGGCAGGCGACCCCACGGGCGCTTCATACCTGCAATAAACGAAACATCACCATCAGATTCGAGCCAAAGATCGAAGCGTTCACTCTCAAGTACCACCTTGTTGATGTCTGCGCCGGAGGTTCGGTGTAGGAGAAGCCAGAGATCTGCCGCGCCGGAGGTCTGGCCGGCTCGGTCGTCTCGTACTGCTGGACTTTGTGGTAAGATCTTCGCACTTCAGGGCTGGTGGTAGAAAGACCGTTTGAGCTTGGGCCATCGACGGTCTGTGTGACTGTCTTCGACGTGTATGTTTGGGTCAGGAAGGCAGGCTGAGCTTCTCGAGCCTCTTCCTTCATGACAAGCTCGACCAAGTCCGACTGCGAGGTACGAGTCACCAACCGCGGCGGAAGCTCGGCTGGAGGCCTGGTAGTCTCCATCGTGTTCACCTGTGTCCAAACGGAAAAGCTAGCTTGGGAGCTCGTCCTGAAGAAGTCAGATCGAGGCAAACAAACTCGACCAGATTGTTTTTTCCAAGCGGCGCACCCCTTCAGCTAATAACACTGGAAACGTGCACCACTTCGGAAAACAATCTTTTCCAGCATTGTTATCGAGCCCCCGAACATCAGTTCTAATTCTTCTGTGATACTTCGATAAATCTACCACTGTTTTGCTGGATTTTCCTACCTGAAGTTTCCGGTTGACTTTGGCAGGTGACGCTTCCCGGTCTGTCGTCATGCCGGTCGACACCGTCTTGGGCGCCAAACTCATCGCAGTGCCCATATCGACGCTCTTGGTTCTGTTTCTCAGGTCGGTCCCACTCTGTCCTGTCCCACTACCCACCATCACCGCTGAGCTCAGTTCATGGTGCGACCCCGGTCTCCTCAACGAGCCATGCACTTCCTTCTCGCTCTCTACCACTCTCTCCGAGACATGCACGCCATTCTGCCCTTCAGTCCCCACACCATTGCGCGTTCTCCATGCAGCTGGGAGAGTGGCTTGTGCTCGACCCACGTTGGTCAACAAGTCAGCCGACTGTGAAGGCCGAAGTGTGGTCACGTTGGTCGGAACTCCTGTTGAGAAAAAACAAATAAAATATATTTGTTCTGAAGTATACTACTGCGACTTCGGCAAAAAGACTCGACAAAATTGTTTTATCAAGCGGCGCACGTTTCCGAAGTCATTGACTGGCAGCGTGCGCCACTCGGAAAACCGATCTTGTCGAGTTCAAAACTAACGCACATTTCCAGTGGTACTGGCTGGAATAAGTATGCGCTACTTAGGGATTAGGGAAACGACTTCGTCCAGTTTGCCTCAGTCCCAAATCCCAATCAGATAAATAAGATGGAAACTTACTGGAGGGTTCGACGAAGTACGAGTTGCGGTTAAGAGGAAGGGTGCTGGTGCCATTCGTGATACGTTTGACAGGAAGGGCGAATTCACGTTCAACTTCAACGACCACTTCCCGCTCGGGGCCAGTCAGAAGCCTGACAGCATCACTGTGGCGTGCACCTTCGACACTCGTGCCGTTTATCTGTGAAGCAAAACTCATTGCCCTTCACAGTAATACATCTGCCGATGTTTACTCTTTGATATCATTCATTCACAACTATTTTATGGTAGCCGATTATGGGACTTAACGTTCACTTTGATTTCGGGGTTGAGACAGAGCTTTGTTTGCTTACTGCTAGAATTCGGTCTCCGGCAAACAAGTTTCCAGAACGTTCAGCTGTACCGTCCGGAGCAATTCTCGATATGAAGATTGACTACATGGGGATAGAGATCAATATTTAAAGGATAGCGTCTTCGAGCTTGAGTACGACTATTACGAAATATGAAACATACCTCGTCATCTTCTTTAAATGGAGCAGTCCCGCGACCGCCAGCAATACTGAACCCAAGTCCGCTAGAGCCTTTCGGAAGCGTAACTTCCACAACCTAGTTCATAAGAACTCCATAAGCAACACAACGCTTCGGCCAAAATTTCTACATTTGAAATTGAACTGAAGTACAGGTCTGCACTGAGTTAACAAAGTGATGGGAGCTCGACACACAAACTCGACCAGATCGTTTCTTCAAGTGGCGTACGCTGCCAGTGTTACTGGTCCACAGTATGCGTCACGTTTAGAAACGATCTGGTCAAATTTGTCTGCCGAGCTTCCATATGGAAAAGCTAGCGTACCTGTTTTTTCATCGATGGTTCGGCTAAGATGGCTGGAACAGCGATTTCCCGCAATATCTATACAAACAAAGGAATCAATCAAACATACCAAAGCTAATTATTCAACTGAGCTTCAGAGACCGTTCTTCAACTCGAGAAAAGCGAACGATTAGCGAAGCTTTTTCACACTTTATATCATACCTCTCTCGGTCTTCGCTCAACGAGCAGGACAATAATGACGCCGGCGTTCTTGAGCAGCTCAACAGCGGTGTAATGTTCAACTTCAAGGACACTTATGCCATTCACAGCCAGAACCTTATCTCCCACGGCTAGTCCGGCCTTCTCTGCCGGCCCGCCTTCCGCCACCTTCGACACGAAGATACTCTCGTCGTCATCGCCGAAAAAGGTCGTGGCTGAGCCCCGACCGCCAGCAATCGACAGGCCCAAGTTTCCGTCATCTCGCCGACGAATGGCCACCGTCGTCGTTATCACCTCCTTGTTAGCCAACGATAAGGCCTGAATAAGAGCAAGCACCGCTATTATTCAACCTATCAAACTCGACAAAAGACTCACTTCACGTGAAGGCCGGTCAGGCCACACTCAACACTGTCAACGAAGCCCGCTTCCCCCTAATACAGTCATACTGCAAGTCGGCAAATGGACCGAACATGATTACTACCTGAAGTGGCGCACGTTGTTTTTCTCATTGTTCTCATTGTTTTTGAAAGGAATGTGCGTCACTTAGGGAAAAAATCCGTCTTAAGTCATTTGCCGACGTTCCAAAGAACGCCAATAGATGGATAACTTACGTGAGGGGAAGGAGAATGATTGCCCACGGCAGCCATGAGGGGAACTTGAGCGTCCTGCAGTTTCGTCTTGTACTTCTCGGTAATGACTTCCTTGACCACTTTCCCATCCTCCGGTCGACCAGCAGGTGGTTTCGGAGGGAGAGCCAGAAGGCCTGCTGGCTTTTCCGTGGTAACCGTCGTGGAAGAGTAGACTACTTTTTCGACGGGCACGTTGTGGTCTGAAGCCGATTCTGCAAAAAACAAGATTATTTGACTAACTTGGTCGAAAAGCAAAGACTGGAAGTCTTCTGTTCGGACCTGTGAAAGGTTGGTTGGAGCTGACTTGTCGGACGATGTTCACTGCGCGACCTTCGTTGGGCGACCTGTCGATCTCCAGCGTCGACGAGTTCGTGTATGAAAATCGATCGCCATCTCTGTCGGATCTGGGCGAGATGGGGGAAGCGTCTTCCGAGACGTCTCTTCGACGAGTCATGATTTCTGAAACCTTCTTCTTGGCATCTTCCGCTACATCTCCGTCGTTAATGACACGCCGGTTCTTGTTGTAGTGTGGTGTGTCTCGGCGGCGCAGCTTGCACTCCTTCTTCTCGTCGGAACCTTCAGCGAAGCCGACACGTTTCCGACCCTGCGAAGTACATAACAAGACTGATAAAATTCAGAACGAAATTTACGAGAACGAATTCAGGATTCTAAGTGTTACCCATTCGAAAAACAAAAAGCTACGTGACAAGCTCTCATTACCCACTTCAAACTGAAGTGGCTACAACTAACTTGAAGTAGCAGGTGTTGTTATCGACAGGCACATGCTATGATAGTCTGATAGTTAAGTTTTACGTACGCCATCGGTTTGTTCATCCACATCGGAGTTATCGGCGTAATCATCGGAAGATTCAGAATCGACACTGGCGGACGAGGAGGTGGAGATGGCTCTGCTGCGCTTCGGTAGCTTTGGAGCTTCAATGGAGCCATGTTGTCTTTCGATGATCGTCACGTTCTGGACCTGAACCGAACCTGGCTCCTCCAAACTAATAACTGAAAGAACAGAACACGGAATTCAGTAGCGTCGGAACTTTCTGGTCTTGGGTTCAAAATATTTCAACCACAACCCTGTTCAAAGTTCAAACTTCTGTAAGACGAACACCAAGAAACAGAGTTCAAATTTCACAGACAAGCAATCAGCGGATTTCGGAGTAAATTCAGATTCCGGCGATGAGTCCAGACGACTTTTTGATTTTGCAAAAAACGTCTGAATGAAACTGGGCATACCTCGTGGAGGAAGAGGCGGTGGTCCATCGGGCTTCCTGACAGGCCATTCGATCGTCGGGCTTCTGGGCTGGAGTTTCGGTCTGGGCTCCTCCGAATGATGCGAGAAGACCACATTCTGCCTCACCGATGGCTCTTCTACAAACTGCTGCATGATCATCTCCGATCCCCGTCTCTCTTCAGTGATGGGAGACGGTGGATTGTCCAGGTAGTTCAGCTGATCCGCGCTCTGATGGAACGTGCGGGATTGTGTAACCTCCACCGTGCCGTCAGCTGACTGATGGTGCTCAGGTGAGGAAGGCTTGGAAGCGTGTTCCTTCTGTCAAACACAACCTTCAACCGTCTTGCAGCTCAACCATCAAACACCGTCATTAGAGAAGTCAGAAACCGGTTGGGAAACCGGAGAAAAGTCCATCAGGATTCAGGAAATTATTCAAAAGCATTTTCGATATGCGCGAGTCAATCTGGGTCAGCCGTCAGAAAAAACTGTTCTGCTGGTATGCATGTTCGCTCTTTTTATGATTCAACACTTTCGCATTGTCAACAAATGCCTCATAAACCGGTTTAGGTGTACCTACCTCCTGAAGCATGGCCACATCATCCAATGGCCGGCTATCATCGCTGTGCGGCTTCTTGTTTTTGAAAAGGCTGGCATGTCGCGACTTGAACTCCTTGGGGTGCGGTGTCCCGTGCCGCTGGAAGTTCCCCTGCAGAAATGGAAAACAGCACCATTTGAATTTCATTGTTAGCAACTGAAAGGAAACAGACAGAGAAAACGAGGAGAAACACAAACGGGAAAAGAAAATGTCCGAAAATATTTGTCAGAAATGAAGACCCTGGAAATCTGGAAATCAAGGGGGATGCCTTGATTGGGTCTTGACAGCCACCATTGCTTCACACTCGGCCGACAAAGAATCCAGCCGAGAAGTGAGTCATACCCCGCCACACCTGTGAGAGCGAGGTAGCCGAGAAAAGCGTGACATTCAGTTGATTGGTTGTCTGACAGTGTCTACCCGCTCAATGTAAAATTAATCCACATGACGTCGTCAATGGTCTGGACTTCCAGTTCCAGACAATGATTTCATTCAAAGCCAGCCAAGGCCGTGCCTGGCTGTGGTAACACCACCCAAGACTACCGCTGTTCAGATCCAGAATGTTTCACCTGTCAACTCTTTTCGTTCATGAGCCTCTTTTGCGTCCAGCTCTTTAACGTAACAAGATGTACAAATCTTCGAGACATCAGACTCTAGGCTACGCTTTTCGTACAATGTTATGAAGAACGAGCATGCAAGACTTCGACGACTTGGACGACTTACCGTGGTGGAGTGCACGGTTTCTGCATTACATTCTTCAGCTTCGGAATCGGTTTCTACTCCGGCAAAGACAACTCTGCTTGCTGGACGAACCTTCAGCGATACATCATGTAAGCTGGCTATCCTTTCGCTGTTGGCATGCTGGAGTCGCGCTGCAAAGAAACATCGTGCTGTCTTGGAACCAGACAACGACAATGAATAACGAAGTCGGTGTTTCGCTAAAGAATCTTCCCCATACCTAACGTTGGCTGATCGTCGGTCTCCGTATCCAGCTGCGGCAGGAGGAAGCAAGTGAGCACGTCCTGGCCCGTCTCATCGTCGATGTCCGTCTGGAATTTCGGCATGGCTTGCGACTGGAGAAGGAGTAAACCACAGTTGAAACCGGAAGTCGTCCTCTATCGAGTAGTCGATACCACGATTCTTTTAAATACCTGATTTTCAGACAGCCATATTGCTCTCAGCTGGGTCATCTCGCTGACGGAGATTGGCAGGTTAGGAAGCAAGTTCCCAGAGACATCCATCACCGTCATTCGCGAAAGACGACCGATATCTTGCGGAAGTCGCTGTACGCGGTTCTTCCTCAGCGACAGGATGGAAAGTTTTGTGCATCTGCAGATCTGCGAAAAATCGTTCAATTTTCCACATTAATCTTTTCGTGTTCTAATCACACTCCGAAAGACACATAGTTGTTTTGGGTCACTGTTGGCATTTTTGGGAAATAAGAATGACGATGGAGAGCTCGGGTAACAAATTCGACCAGATCGTTTTCCGAAGTGGCGCACGTTTCCAGTTTTTTGGGCTGAAAAAGTGCGCCGTTCGGGAAAGTTCTGGCCGAGTTTGCTCCCCGAGCTCGGTCAGAGCTCTCATATACTGTATTCCCTCGAAAGTTTCGCACATTCACGTGTCAGGCCACTAAAATTATCCCCGGCTGCTATAAACAAAACTTATGGGCCTGTCACGTGACTGCGCGAAACGTTGGAGGGAATACAGTAACTTGGGTTGAGCGAAAGGAAAGGAGGGAGGGCCACCTACCGATTCCGGAAGTTCAGTCAGGCTATTCTTGTCCACATTGAGGGTGCCGAGTAATGACAGGTTGCCGATGCTTTCTGGCAGTTCTGCCAGCTCATTTTCCACCAAGATTAACTCGGTCAACATGGCGCATCTACAACATATCATAGGTAAAATCAGTTGGCTTGACGTGGTGCTTTCCATCGAACACTAGGGACTTACCTGCCAATACTTTCGGGGATATCCTGTAAACGATTCCTGTCAGCCTTCAACACTGACAAATAATACAAGTTGCCAATGCTGTCTGGCAGTCTGTCCAGACAGTTTGTGGACAGGAGCAAATCCGTCAGGTTTTTCAGGTTGCCAATCTCCTCGGGAAGCATCTCGATATGGTTCTCCGAGAAATCAATCGATGTTAAGGATCGCATCCGACCAATTTGCTAGCAGAAAACACACACATATATCAATCCTCAAACTATTGCTTCACAAACATATCCATACGATATGCTCGTTCGACAGAAAAGAGGAAGATTGATGACAAAAAATGAAAGGAAAAGAACAATATTTACCGAAGGCACAAAAGAGAAGTCGTTGTTGTCCATCAGAAGCTCCTTTAAGTTCGGCAGTTCGGTCAGAACTAAAGGCTACAAAGAAACAGAATAAAATTAATGACGAAGTCGAACAGAAAAGCACGAAGTTCCTATGCGAACCCACACTTTACTACTGGCACACTACACGAACGATATTCCGAACAAAAACCAAACTCGAAAACATAAATGCGTCAGTTCTTCCGAGGATCCACGTTGGAATTAGTGATGTCACACAGATTTTTTTTCGAAAACTTCCTTTTGACTTTTATGTTGTGTATTTGGGCAGTTGTATTGCGTTGGGGCTTATTCTTACAAATTCTTCCATTTCGTTGTTGCCCAAATCGACGGATTGAAGCATATGTAGGCGGCTGAAAGACGGGGGGAGGCTCTTGACAGTGTTATCACGCAGTTCGAGCGACTGCAGGCTCGACAGGCTGCAATGAGAGAGAAGAAATCACTTGCTGGACTGGGTAATGACTTTAGAGAATTCAGTGATTCCCGAGGTGGCAGGAGAGAGGCCTCTAACGTCTCCCGAGATGGATGACGACCCACGCATCATTCACTGCGTAAAACTTACTTTCCGAAATCCGTAGGTAACCTTGTCAAGGCCAGATCTGACAGACAAAGGGTTGTCAGGTTGGAAAGGAAGGTGATCCCGTCAGGAAGCCTGCAAGTTGGAAAGGAAATTACGACAGGAAATGGCGAGGTGGAAAGATGACTCTCCGAAACGTGAAGCTTACCCGTTGAGCGGATTAGTGCTGATATCCAGAGACTGCAAAGCTTTGCAATACCGTATCTCCTCCGGTATTTCGGTGATATCTGCAACCGCAAAACCGCAAGATTATTTTTCCGTGAAATCCGAATCATCCTAGAAAGTTTCCCGATGGAACCTGAGGCTTCGTGTACGTGCATACATCGAACCGGACTGTCATTGCCATACGTGTGTATGCAAGTGCGCGACAAGACAAATCACTCCAATTTCGTTTCATCCCTCTATATGCATCGAGACCCACAGGTGTCACGATAAACGTGTACGTAGGTTCATGCAAAGACGCTTTTCCTGGCGGATGGTATTGCCTGCATAGTCATTTTTCGTTTTCTCGTATGCTCTAAACGATTTATGGTAATGGATGGTGTCCAGACTATCGCATCCCTTTTCGTTATGAATCGGGCTTTGAGAGACTGATTTCTCGCTGATGACGCAGGCATGCTAGGCAGAATGCAAGCTGGGAGAAGCAGCACATTGGCATTTCCGATCGAGAGAGCACGCTGTACAGTAATTTTCTCCCCAATACGCCCTATATTGATTGTGCGAGGCATTATTAGAAGGGGTTAAAATGCTGAACGTTTTATCATTTCCGGTGGAGTGGAAGACAGGCTAAGACGGGCGCACTATTTCGGGGTGGTTTCATGACATCTGACGCCGATAATATTCGACTGTTAACATGGCGCACGCAACCCCTATACCACTACTTCCTCATCTGATCTGATCATGACACCCACTCTCCCAGCTTCACAAGTCTGTTACATGCCATTAGACGTCACACTAACGATCCTTTCTTCCCCATTTAGGCAGGTTCAAACGCCTTACGCTTTGCGCCACCACATGGCGATGGCTCTTTCCGCTAACGCAGCCAAGAATCTGCAAAAACGCAGCTCCCAAACAATCAATCGATCCAACAGACTACCGCACCTTCACCTGAAACATTCTTCGACTTCCTCCTTCCGTTCGACTTCAGTCCACGCACTACAGGTTTCAAAACTGGAAACCTGCATACACATGGCTGTAACAATACGGGATGCGCGACAAACTCAGCCAGCTTGCGCCACGGTTCGTAATTACTCCAGCCATGGTTTCCGACCGCGACCTTGAACTGGCTTTTGCAGAGTCAGCGTGTACCTCGCATGCAGAACTGCTTGCCGACTTTGCAGTCATTGATACAGTCAAGAATGCTGGATGTGATTGCCTTTTAAATCTTTGAGCATTTGCGGGGGAGCACTTAGGCAGATAGCTGCGTGGCCCAATCGATTTATCCCTCAACTGCTAAAAGACAGTCAGTGTGAAGAGCTTGACGAAGAGGATACGCTCCTTTCCTGGAAGAAAGGACGAGATCCACTGCTCTGGAGATTTCAGCAGATGGCAAAGAGCAACTTGAGCTCCGCTTTCTCCACAGACGACAGCGCACAGAGTCCAGCAGCCTGACACTTCCGGTGTTGCGGCCAGAGCCGTAGAGACCTTGCAAGGCCTGTGTGATCCGCGCAATAAGCGTCTTAAAAGAGAAATGAATCTGGCAAATCACCCTCCTCATCCACATAACCCGCCTCTCTTGACGTAACTGTCTGACATTGACGTCCATAAATATCCCAGCGATCTTTTCCCGTCAGAGGATAGCATCGAACTCGTGCATATCGTCCGTCTGACGATAGCGCGACACTTCATCCGTCAATGCTCATTAAAAATGTCTTCCTCATATTTCCCCCTTCATCCAGGATTCGTCTGCCTTTTTTCTTCAGATGCTCATCTCAACCGTTCTCAAAAGAAATTTCTCGTTCGTTTTTGTTGTTTTACTTCCAAAGAGTCCAAAAACGGGACCTTCTTCAAGAAACCATTTTTCTCAATTTTGAAGACTTCATTCCAAAGCCTCAATGACGGTTTTCTGTGAGCGGCGAAGCGAAGGAACTCAGGACCTGTTGAAAAAGACGAAGTAAATTAAACAAGACGTTGCCGAAATGACATCCAGACAAAACAAGCGCCGAACAAGGAAACTCCTTCCTACAAGCAGACTGAAACAGCAGAAAAGACCCGATATTTCCGCTTGTCTGACTCTAAATCTGACGAAGCGAGCCCACGATTCTATTGGCAACTGGAGCCCTTAATTTCGTTGACATGAAAATCCGCTAGCGACTGCGACAAGCTCACGACGCAGTATCGACCCGGAGAAGATTGTCCTTCCTGGAGATTCCTCCAAGGCAAACACGTCCTGCAACCGTGACTGCCTGCCCCATAAAACTTGCTCTTCAAAGCCCAAGTGGCCTGGTTTCCAGTTTACTCAAGAAGAACTCGAAGAAGCGCAAGGCTGTGCGAAGTACGTTTCAACTGGATAAAAGTCGGGTGAAGTTGGCTCTTGACGGGCTGCTTCCTACTTCCTCGTCGAAAAACCATCAATTAAGCTATCCACGGATAAATATCCCAAAACTTTCCTGCCTAAGAATGCAAAACGAATTTCTCTATTATGTCTGAGACTGTATCTGTTGGAGACTCGACTGAATTTGCACTTCACGTGAACCTAAACCATGCCGGACGACCAGAAATGAGACCAAGTGTAATACGGCTCATCTCAGTTTCCGGAGAGAGCATTTTCAGACTTCCGAAATGATGTGTAATCGACGTGTAATCGCGTTGCTTAGGTTTTCGTTTCGGCTTTCGATCGAGGTTTCCGTTCCAGGGTAGTTTTTGAAGCTTATTCGGCTTCTTTGAGGATGGAAATGGGTTCCTCCAAAGAAATGGAGGCTCCGTAGAAGAGAGGCTCGTTGGGCTCTTACCGTTTCGACTGACATCAAGCTCCTGCAGGCTGGCAAGCTGCGATATATCCGGCGGCAAGTTTTCGATTTCATTGTCGCTAAGTCCCAATTTGCGTAATCGCACCAGCCGGAAGAAAGCCTGCAAAAAGACAGAGGTACAGTGTCAGCTTACGTTGGTAAGTATCATCTTTGCGCTTGACAACCCTGGCGACAGTTTGCGCAAGTCAGGAGGAACATGCATCGATGAAGCGTCGCGTGCTCGTCAATACCCGTTAACGGAATATGTCACGAAGCGTCTCGCGCACAAATGCCGAAATTAACCACAACCCCATAACCATGACAGACTGTCCAATTAGATGCTGGAGCAGCCCACTATCCTCCACGGAAAATCTCGTTGGACGGGTAAAAAATGTACTATTCAATTTTCATTCTTCTCTAATTTCTTCCCGTCAAGCTTTTCGACAAGCGTCGTATGGCGCTTCGTGTCGCCCCTTCGGCCCACCACCCATCCTCCGTTACTTGCACGAGTAGGACCAATCTCGAATGCAGCCCTGCTTGACCAATGCCCATTGCCCAGCACTTCTGGTCCTACTCGACTTCAGACCGAGTAGGACCTGATCGCGTGATGCGTGGTGCATGCGCGAACTGGATCAAAGTACGTACTGTAATTGATTTCCTGGACTGGATTTTGGAACTTAAAATTCAAAATTCCTCTTCTTCTGCTTCAAAAAACCCAAACAATACGGCCATTCCAAGCTTTTACTCTGCAAGAAAAATCTCCAGCTGGTTCGTGGGAAGCGTTAAGCTCAAGGTCGTCCGTCTCGAGGTGGTCTACGTGAGAGAGTAAGCTCGATCGTTGGAGTGTTTGGAATATTCGGCAGGAGAATAGAAAGACTGGTCAGGTGTTACTATGCCATGGTTTGAAACTTTGAAGCCATAATAAACTCGTTCAGCCAGCGTCAATACAGTGAGCATGGAGACGTCGACGACGTCGAGAGAGGGAGCGGACAATCGGCCATTCACCAGGTAAAAAATAGCTCAGTAGATATTTGTCTTACCTTGGGTAAACTGGGTAGATGGTTGGCGTCGAGAATGCATTCCTCGAGTGTTTTGTAGGCGCGAAGAATCTCCTCCGGGACTTCGTGGAGATCGCAGTGGCTCTTATCCAACTTCTCCACTTGGCGGTTGGTTGAACAGCCAATTATTGGCAGACATTTGAACATTTTTGTGGCTGTCGACGGGAAATTAGTCGCCTCAATTGATTATTCCACTATATTCCCCAATACCCATCGTCTCGACGTCAATAAATAATCAGCAGAATATTCCAGGCTTGTTTGCAGGGATATCACATGGAAAATAAGATTATAATCCGGTTTGAAAAGCAGACTTACAGCACGAAGGAGTATTCCATCCGATAAATCATAAATCCGTCATTGCAGTCAGCTCAAGCACAGCGCGTCGTTTCGTGGCTCAAAGTTGCAACTCAAAACTTGAAATTACTCGTTCTTCTCGTTACTCTTGCCCTCTGCTGCTTCGTCGAGAATGGCGTAAATTCCAGGTTGTTGTAAAACTGTGATAAGCTTGAAACTGCATCTGCCTTCGCCGTATACTGTACGTTATGTTTCAAGTCACACACAACTCCAACATCACTGCCCGAAGGCAAACGCAGGTGCGTCAAGTTTGTCGTGTTAACAGTAACCGTACAGCCTGCCAAGCTAAAGCAACTTACGAGATGATGGAACGACGCACCGGAACAACGTGGCTTGCCCACTCGGCTTGCCCATTCGGCTTGCCCCCGCCTTCGCCCGATTGCGGTTGGCTGGTGCAACCCAGGAAGGCTCGCCGCTTAACCACAAGCATGGGCGTCTGTGACCGTCCGCAGGGTGGAAAAAAGCGAGATGCTACCTGCCCACGCACATTTCCCCGGATATTAGTCGTGCAGTCATGCGGAGACATTTACGGCAGGGATGCCGCCCTCCGAATCCTGCCTGGACCAGGTAGGAATTAATCATATGATTCATATCCAATTCACCTGTCTGACGTCAACCTTACATTACAAACAACCCGCGTCACACTTCACAGTCGCTTCCTGCAATCTTTTACGCTAGAAGTCTACGTTCAACATTCCTGCACCATCATACGACTTTCAAGTTTCAGACAATACGACCGTGTTATCTCTTTTGAAACTGTTTGTCCCTCTTATCTTTCGCATTCCTCATCAGTTCGTCGAGCTTTGCTGGAAGCAGTTCACAGCGCGAAGGCTCCCGTGCAAACTGTTCGTGGAAAAAAATCTTCAGTTTGAGGCTTCTTTTCTTTCAACCTCACGGGGTTCCTCGTCTGGTCTCCATATTGAGATCTGAACTGTCTGCCGAGCACTGTTTTCAAGTTACGCACGACGAACGGGCACGCTTTACTAGACACTTATTCCTTCCCGCAAAACGCAGCTTCATTGAGCACGTAAACGCAAAAGCAAAATGGAGACTGGTGAAAAGAGTTTCTGCTAGAGTGTGCTAGTGAAAAGAAGTTGGATACCAGAGAAGAAAAAAGGATCGCGAGTAAAAGAGAGAAAGAAAGAGGGAGAGAGAGAAATGCGGAAGACAACAGCTCGTGTAGTACTTCGCTGGTTAAAAACTGCGCAAGACTCCCAGCTCAAGTGTTTATCGCTCAGCGTGTGACTTGCGTCGATGAGGAGCTTCCTTAAACAGGACACTTCTCAAAACGCTGGTGTGGCTCGCACAAGACTGGAAAACCTTAGCCATCTTGGCAGCTTCGGTGGGCGACACTTCCGTCGCGTCCTTCGAGTTGACGACAGATTTGATCCCATTCGATTCGATGGTGATGTGTCTTAAAGAGGCATTCGGAATATCTGCAGAAAGAAAGAACTTTTGAACCGAGCTGGGCAAAGACTGGGAGTTAGATATTGTGTTCCACGAGTAGCGGACGTCTCCGGTCACAATGGATTGTGGCGTGCGCCACTCGGAAAAGCGAACCTGCCGGGCTCTCAAGTGACGCACATATTCAGCGTTATTGCCTCAAAACGTGCGCCACTTTAGGGGGAAAGCAGTCTGGTCGAGTATGTTTGCCGACCGTCAGTACGAGTAGTCACACCTTTGATGAAGATCCATTTTATCTTGAACTGGCATCGCTTTCTCTCCCCAGCGAAAGGATCATTCGTCGCAGTGTAACACAAAGGACTGACTATTTCCGCCATGCCGCAGAAGTGGCCACTGCCGTTAATGCTGAAGAAAAGAAACAAGGAAGCTCCCTTCTGAGAATTGTAGGCAGTACCAAGCACCTCGTTCCCATACGAGGAGCTGGACCACGTCGAGCTCAACACCGACTCGAAGATCTCTTGCTCACTCCCGGGCTTCAGGACGAAGAAGCGAGCGTTGTTGAAGCTCAGATCGGCAGTCTCGAGGTTCAAGTCGACTTCATCTACGATGCGTCGATACAGTTCGGAAGGTGGTAGTCGCTTCAGTTCTTGCGGGGCGAGTTCGGAAGTTTCTCGTTCGGTGAAGGAAACGAGATTGTAGTCTTGCTTGGGTCTCCCCGAGCCGTTGTTGACGAGCGTCTTCCAGGAACTCTTTCCTTGTACCTTGTTGGACTGCATGAAACTGGGCACAAATCCCCCACCGTCACCTACGAAACATCGCACGCCAAATTACTCCAAATCATGACAATGTCTACGCCTTTTCCAGACCTGCATACAGACAGCCTTACAGAAACAAATCACATAATGTTATGACAGTGCGCGAGTTCGTGATACTTGGTAGCGCGATCCTTACCTTTGGCAGCAACGTGATGTTGCTTGTGTGGAACAGCTCTCTCCGGTTGGAACTCCTTCTGCTTTTCCGTCGGAGAGTTCCTTCCCTTCAGCGCTGCCGGCTTGGCAGGGGACTTCAAAGAAGTAGGCAGTGCTGCTTTCTGTCGACCTCCACCTCCAGGAACGGTCTTGACGCTGCTGTTGGTCGAAGCTTTAGCGTTGGGTGTTGAACTGGCGATGGCAGCCCAGCTCTTGGGGGCTGGGACGAACTCTTTGGCGACAGGGTTCAGCGGGAAGAGCTTCGAGCTGTCAAAGGTGGTCAGCAGCGACGAGTACCCGGAAGACGAGCCAGAAGACAAGGTTGGCGAGGCCGTAGTGCGCGACCCCGTGAAACTCAAGTTGGATATTTGGCTGCTCAGCGCTACAGTGTCTTCCGCGCGCGTGGCAATTTTCCCTGTAAGATCAACAGTTTTCTACGGTTCAACCGTCAAGTAGAAAATGCCCCAACCCAATTTTTCAGTTGGTTCCGGTTTGTCTCTTCCGGGCTTTGAACCTGTTTTCAGGGAAGCTCATCTTCGGTCTCTAGGAACGCTCTCGCATGGTACAGATTATAGCCAAGATTGAAGGAAGGAGTATTTCATACCGTACGGGTGGTAAAGGGGACTAGCCAAGTCAGCTATCGGGCCCAAAACATCGTCGTAGCGTCCAGACGACTCGTTGGAAGAAGTGCGCAGAGCTGGGCTTTCCGACGATCCTCGGCCACGATGCAGCCACGAATCATGGTCCGAGTCAGCCGGAGAGGATGACCAGATGCTGTTGCTGCTCGGAGAATGCGCCATCGTGTCGAACTTGTTCATTCCGTAGTTGGAAAGATACATCGAAGGATACGATGAAGTCACTTCCGAGGGCTGAATCTGCAACAAAAAAACGCACACTAAATCGTCTACTCTTCAAACTCTGCTTTCTTCACAGCCTGCTTGAACTCTAGAAAGCTGCAGACAGCCAAAAGACACGGGTTTGACCATGGAGAAGACATCTCAAGGTTTGTAAACAGTCAAATCCATGAGAAGGACATTCGCTCGAAAGTACAGCACAGCTGATGGCGAAATCCCAGACTACACTTGCTTTGATTGATTGAGATGCCCGGGACTAATGAGCATCCCGCAGTCTTGTGGTAACGACTTCAGAACGACCATGTGCAAATCTTACCTTGCATCCAACCCAGTCAGGGAGAAAACTCATCCTGCTTCCGCTTCGATGGTTATCTCTCCTCTTGAAATTCTCTGGAGATGCTCATCCTAGAACACGCAAGATAAGGGGTCAAAACGGAGGTGGGAGAATCAAGAATAACAGATGGAAACCAGGTCGACAACGGAACAAAGATTGAGCATGCAAGCCTTCTTGCTCTCACTGCAGCTGTTCGTCTTACCCTGGGAATGGCCGAGCGTGATCCGTAGGCGCTTATGGAGAATGTAAAATGCCGAGCTCTAAGCTTTCCGGAAGCACCGTGATGAACACGGATTCTATTTTTGGAGCTGGTGTCAGAAGAGTACAAGTTCAAACTGATGCATGGATTACGGCCATGCTGTATGTGTGCTGATGGAATGTTATGGTTCGTTTGACATCTGATAAACACGCTGACATACACAAAGACAGACAATGGTCGGCCACTGGCTGGACTTTTGCTGCCTCCATTCGAGCTTAATAGGTCATACCCCCCTTCAGGGTCTACCGACCAGTGCCATGTGTGACGTCAAGAATATGACTGGTTTTCACGAAGCGTCAGCTGGACCCGTTACAAGTAGCCGACGACATATTCAGCCAGTATTTGTGGAATTGCCAGACCGCTGACCCTTCTCGTCCAAGGGGTGGCGTTTGGCCCCTTGGCTTGAGTCAATGAAGTGGACTACCAGTAGTAAACAAAGAAACGCTGCCACGGCCTATATGGAGATTGTGAACAGACGGAACTGTACGAGAGTCGAGACGGAACTTTTGTCATGGTCTTGTGAGCTTATGGGCAAATATGTGAGTTGTCTGGGTCGGACAGGAGGGCGAACGAAATGATTTTTCAAGTCTGCTTCCGGCAGATCGATAAGTCACATTTTTAGGCTTGTGTTGCCGCGAGTTTCGTACGTGTAGACTTGGGGGAGATGCTCGCTTGATCTGCTGCGAGCTCTTGAATCATTTTAGTGTGAGGAAACGACTTACAGACTGCCACATCGGACAAGAAAACTCAATATGTGGGTCACATGAATCGTGCGGTGTGTGCATTTTTGAGAAAATCGATATCATTGACGGAAGTGCGAGAAACCGGTTGCGCCATTGTTGTAGGGTAACGATCGGTACGGTCTGAGGCCCTTGGCTCCGTACGATAGTGCAGCATTAACTCATTTTGCCGCTGGCGATACCCGTGCGGGTCGAAACTCTATATTAGACTCTACATCGTTTCCGTACAAAATAACTATGCTTGTTTTTTGACGTTTGGCAGCGGTTGTAGTAGGAAGCGGTTTTCGAACTTGACATGACTCTTCCCAGTACAATCGCATTCGCGACAGTGGCGCCGTACCAGAAGTCAATTCAAGGAAGTCAATCAACCGAAAAAATCGGAGGCCCATCACGTATGTCAGGTCATGCCATGTCACTTCGTCATGTAGGCTTGACACTCTGTCAACAATCAACAGCTGATCGCCATCGTGAAGAAATTTATTCCGGCTCCATTCAGCTCCGGCCATAGTCTTCCGTCTTCCCTCGCACAGCGCACTTTATCTTCTTGGATCAGTTCAACGTCTAAAGTCCATGTACAAAGATCCGATAGCATCGAGTCATCGACAGTCACCACCTGTCACCCTGTTTCCCCAGAGCGATCACCTCTCACCAACCAGCGTGCTTCCCTCGGTCGCTGTTCATCCCTCTCCAGGACGGCTTGATCATTCTCCCCGGAAGTTGTTCCTCTCGAAACAGGTGGGTACTTACGGCAGCGGAAGTGAACAAGTAGTGAGTAATTTTGTATCAGTCAGGAATTCAGTCGTACATTGACACTTACTACTCTCCTACTTTTTTGTTACAGGCTCGCAAATGCACGCAGTGAGAATGAGTCTGTTCCTCGAAGTCGTCCAAACTCTATTACTCACTGCCTACTACTGTTTAGAAGGCTTTATCACACTCTTCATCCCCAAGAGCTTTCGGACAACCAAGAGCATTTATGGAGAAATCGCACTGGTCACCGGCGCCGGAAGTGGCATTGGGAGGCTGATCAGCATCCATCTGGCCAAGCTAGGTGCCAAAGTGGTCATGTGGGATGTCAACACTGCCGGGCTGGAAAGCACAAAGGCGCTGATCGAGGATGAAGGCGGTGAAGCTTCAATGTATTTCTGTGATGTGACGGATCGAGTGCAGGTATACGAGACGGCAGAAAGAGTTAGAAGGGAAGTGGGAGATGTCAGCCTGTTGGTCAACAATGCGGGGATCGTTAACGGCAAATGGTTTCTGGATATCCCGGACGAGAAGATCGAGAAAGTTATGGAAGTCAACGTCATTGCGCATTTCTGGGTAATCGTCCAATTCGTCGTTCCATTTATGTTTTCCAAATACGCATCCGGGAAACAAACTCTGCAAGATCGCTTTTCCAAGAGGCGCACGTTTGCGGCCAGTAGCACGGGAAACGTGCGCCGCTTGGGAAGACAATCAAACTCGTCGAGATCATTTCCCTAAGCGGCTCACGCTTCTAGCCTATATCTTTGACAGGGTGCGCCACTTGGGAATACGATCTGGTCGAGGTTATCTGTCGAGCTGCCAGTTCTTCGCCCACCCACTCTCCGGTCAGTAGTTTATTGTTTTTGCAGACACTGAAAGCTTTCCTTCCACACATGATGACGTTGAATCACGGACACATCGTCACCATTTCCTCCATTGCCGGCAGAAGTCCTACAGCAAGACTTGTGTGAGTTTGCTTGGCGAACTGTGTTTTGTTTTGCGGACGTAGATTATGATGTGAGATCTCCATTCGTACGATCATGGATTATGTTTACGTGATTGCTCATGACTCGGTTTGCATTTGTAGGGACTATTGTGCCAGTAAATACGGAGCTCTGGGTCTTCATGAGTCTCTCGCCGTGGAACTTCGAGCGCTAGGGAAGAATGGAATTCAGTTGACGAACATTTGTCCCTTTTTTATCAATACCGGCATGTTCGAAGGCGCCAAAGCTAGGTATGCCTTCGGTAGTCGTCTTGAATGATTTCGTTGCAACCTTTAAGTGGTACTTAGTGAGCTGTGATCATCTCTGATTATGTCGCATCTGCTCTGGCTTATTCCAGATTACCTTTTCTGCTTCCACTGACCGAGCCCGAATACGTCGCACAAAGGGTCGTCAGTGCCATCCTTCTAAATGAATACCAGGTCTACATCCCGCGAAGCCTCTACTTTTTGATGCCTCTCAGAGCGTAAGTCACTTCCGCTTTGGAAGGAATCTGGATGTGTGTGATTCTGAACGGCTGCTGATGCTTGATCTGATTCTAGGTTACTTCCTCGTAAAGCCGTCATCGCCGTCGAAGACTTTCTCGGCGTCCAGGAGTTCATGGCTTCTTTTGTGGGACGCGAAGGTGGAACGAAAGGTAGACGGGTTTCCTCAATACGCAAAGAAGACCCTGAAACTGTAGTTAAAAACTTAGGGCCTTATAATTTCCGATAAAGACCAAAACTACCCAACCTTTACTATTTCCAAGTTTCTTTCTTTCAATCAGCCTTCCTTTTCTCGAGTTTAATTTTTACCAGAATGTATCCGTTGTACTCGTCATCTTTCCAGTTCGTGGCCTTTTGATAATCTGTGTAATGTTTTGTGAATGCCCATTCTTACGTGATTACACCATCATTCGCCTAATCTGAGTTTCATGCATGCAAGGCGGAAAGCCTCGCCTTGCAGGTTCTTGTGCTAATGTTTAGCCGGGATAAAGAGATGATTGAAGAGCCAGATTGCATGTTTCGCGGATTACTTCCGGTGCACTGTCTACTCTGTGTCCGACACGCCTTCAAGAGCTCTTTGTGTACCACACGATAATGTACCCTCTATGACCAATTATAGGGAAAGCAGGAAGCGTTAACGTGCAGTATAAAGCTTAGGTTGGAGTATCACGAGCATGCATGAAGATGGAGGATCAAGGTTCTCAAGTGTCAATCCTTTCCATTAGCCATACAGCTTCCCTGATGATACAACCCTTCTCATTTAATGATAGCATGCGACCTTTCATGATGTTAGGAGAAGTCTTGTTAGTGATGAATGAATGGGTCCTTGAAGATTTATGGACTGACAAGCACCTTTCCAAAGCTTCCGTCCTGTAAGGTTGATTTGTGCTCAAGCTCTGAAAAATAGGTCGTTTCGTTTCAACCCGACGGGTACGCAAATGTATGCTCTGTTTGATATGGATCGACTTCCTGACTGGATACTGTTGCTGGTCCTTCCTTTCAAGATACTTTATTATTTTCTGGAAGCCTTGATCTTCGCAGTCATACCAGACATTCTCCGGAAGAAAGAGTCCTTCTTTGGCAAGATTGTGGTGATTACGGGCGGGGGCAACGGTATCGGAAGATGTTTGGCTCTTCGACTGGGGAAACTCGGAGTCAAAGTTGTGATTTGGGATATCGATCTAACCCAGGCGGAAGTGGTAAAGACGGAAATACTGAACGCGGGAGGAGAAGCTTATGCATACCGCTGTGATATCTCGGACCGATATGAAGTGTGTCGTGTGGCGGACTTGGTTCGCAAGGATATCGGAGACCCGTTTGGGCTGATCAACAACGCCGGGATTGTAAACGGGATGACGATTATGGAACTTCCGGATGAGAGAATCGAGAATCTGTTCCGCGTTAACGCTTTAGCTTCTTTCTGGGTTCGTGGGCAACTGCATTTGAGCTCGGGGAACAAGCTCAAGAAGCTTGTCTTCCAAGTGGCGCACGTTTACAGTGCTACTGGCTGAAAGCATGCGCCGCTTGAAAAAGCTATCTTGTCGTATAGGTTTGCTGAGCTCCCAACTGAGTAGAATTTTCTGCGAACACTCTTCTTAATTATTTTGACATGACGTTTCGTTGCAGACGGTGAAAGCTTTCCTTCCGCATATGCTGAACCAAAACTCTGGGCACATCGTGACGATATCCAGCGTCGCTGGTTACGCCGGTATATGCAAGATGGGCGACTATTGTGGATCGAAAGCCGCGATGAACTCATTCCATGAGACGCTAACGCTGGAAATTCTGGCCAGCGGGAAGCCGGGAGTGTGTACAACGTTAGTTTGCCCGTACTTGGTGCATACTGGCTTGTTCCAGGGAGCGAAGAGTCGGTTTCCTCGACTGATACCCGTCGTGGAGCCGGATTACTTAGCGGAACGGATTGTTCGCTCGATGCAGCTGAAGGAGCGGCATTTAATCCTGCCGGCCGTAATGCGGTTCCTCCTTCCTGTTTACAGGTACCAGTGCTCTCTACACATGTAGATTGCAGTCATTCGCACGGTATTGAAAGGTAACTGAAGTGCACACACAGTCGTTGCTCATGAAGACCCATTGGTTTTTTCAGGGTCTTGCCAAGAAAGGTTCTGGAGAGCTCAGATGACATTTTCGGAATGTACAGTTGTATGGATGAGTTCCAGAGTACCTCGTACAGTCACAGTATTCCATAACGACGGTCATCGACGGACTAACCAACAATTAGGATTTGATTTATTGCAAGCTTGTAATAATTCGAATGCAAATGTTCCTAATCTAGCTACCTTAAGTTATTGAGGGCGAAACAGCAGCTAGATGAGAGCTTCCCTGAAGCAGAGAAAGAAAGGCAAGGTAGAAGGTCGCAGTCGACTCCAGTTTACAGTTTCCAAGTCGATGTCTTCCGGGTTCGACGGCGAGTAACGGTTTTCACACCTGCAACACCGTGGCCTCACCAAAGTCCAGAAACGCAGATTGAAATTAATTTTCAACCGGAAGAATACTTATTACCTTGTCAATTCCACTTTCCACCGCAGCTTCTCGTAGCCCGAAAGTCTGAGTACCTCCGCCGGAAGTGCCGCGATGGCATCATATGGTATCGGTCCAAAGCTTTGGTCAATCGCCAGCTTGAACCTCTCCACGTCCTCCTTATCAATACCGCCTGACCGTAAAACATGAAGTGAAATCGGAACTCAGATCTTTAGAGGGGAGTCCAGCGGCTCCCGCCCTAGCCGGATCGCGGTTCCTGCTGTATCCGAAAACGGTTCTTCAAAATCCAAAAGTTCTCTCATTTTTTCCAGCTTCAAGTGAGCAGGATGCTCTGTTTCTGCTCAGATTATGCCACGAAGACAGCAGCAACAGAGCTTTAAACTCAAGGCAAAAACGTCGTCTGTGAACCCAGCAGGACCCCTTCGGCGACTCGCTGTTTCGTTGGGACGGGCTGCAGATGTGGCAGAAACTCGCAATCGTTGCCTTGACATAGGACATTGTGCCGAGGATTGAAGATCGGCCCGAATAGGTCGAAACGACATCTTCGAAAGGCAATGCTGGAGATGGAATGTGTCCTACAACCAGAAACCGAGGAGATGAACTGACTCTGACAAATTTGTTGGGTGAGCTTGATTTTTCTACTGGTGCCGTTCAACAACGGAAGTCAAGTCAAGCCCGTCTTTGATGTGATAGTTATCCAGCAGCAAGTGAGTCACCTGGCTTTGGGATATGTCGAGAAGCAGACATACGTTGAATCCAGGAAGTCACAGCCGAGATGACGGTGGTCAGTGGGGGACTCTGTCCATCTCAATTCTAGTACTTTGGTGTGCTTCGAGAAATATCTGCGCAGTTTTTTAAGCATGTAGCAGAAACGAGTGAAAGCTTCCGAAAGTGCTTTCGCTTCGTCAAAGTAGTAATTGGACCTTTGGAAGGTGGAAGCAGGATACCGAAAACAAAGAGCTGCGGTAACTGAAAGATGCAGGCGGACAGCCTTCTGCAGGTAAGGGCGGGCGAGCACCGTCTGCCATACCTTGGATACCCTGTTCAGGTCAGAGAAATTACAGAGTACATAATTGCCATAAACAGTTGCGAACAAGAAGAATTTTGCGGCGTACTGACCGGCGTAACTGCTGCTTATGACTAACTTCCAGCTCGCAAAATACCTCGAGTAACACCTCCATATATGTAAACTGGCCATACCGAATGAGGAAGCTCCATCTTGAATTGGGTGATGTACAGACGGCTTATCAGGGACTTTCGGCGGATTCATTAAATTTTCGCGTTCTGCGCCGTAATATCAAACTCAGTATCAAAAGGTGTGTCCGGTGAATCTAGGCTGTTACTTAAAGATGGATACGCCGGAAATCGGGACGATCGGTGCTGTACAGGAGAACAGAGACAGTGCCAAACAGCAAGCTTTTGTCGAAAACGAGGTATAATGCAATCTGCACGCAAAATTTTTCGGAGCCTTCTCACTGGCAAGACTGCAACAAAGTAAATTCACGATTACACGACGTCACAGTAACAAGAGCAGATTAGTACAACAAAGATCTGAAGGAGGCTGGAGAAGAGGCTGGACAATGCATCTATCAAAACTCCTCGAGGAAAATTAGTTCCGCTTCCTTTACACTCCGCACATAGACTACGAACCTAGACAACATGCCTAATAACAGCTATAGTGTCGCGATTATTAAATCTAGAGCTCGACGTTCATGGCTTTCTGAGCTTCGCGGATGATTCGAATGCGAGGACCCATTGGGATACCCAGGCGAGCCAGACGGTCCTCCGTCATATACGGCAACTCGTTCATCCCAATCTTTTCCAACTCGAATAACCGTGCGTATTTCTGTAAATAAAAACTCACCGCTATTCAGTGCTGCTATCCTTTACGCGAAGTGAATTCAAACTTACCTCGTAGCCGAGCCTCTTCAAGAACAGTGGTACTAGCGGAGGCTCGGTCCCGAAAAACCTGAAAAAGAAAGCTGACCCATCCAGGAACAAGAGCCAGTTTCAAATGCTTCCGATGCTTCCGTCAACTTTCCATCTTACTTCGTTAGTTTGGTGATGCGCTCGGGTTTGGAAAACATCTTCTGCTCCGGTTCATAGTTACTGCGCAAGTCAACTTCAGGTACCGATGGCGACCTCGGTACCCGGCAAGGCTTCATCCTTGGGGACTTCGGAAAGAAGTCCGAGTAGGGATCAATAGAGGGTACCGCCCTTTCGCTTTCCACATCCTCCACAAACCTTACCCTAGGAGCCGGGTCCTTCTGGTGGTACCGCATAGTCGCTTGCTGATATTGTAATTCCTCCGTCAGTTGCGCAATGTTCTGGGAGAGCGATGCAATGTGGCCTTCGAGCATTTCGCAACGCATTTGCATTTCCGCCTCAGAATGACTGCAGAATGAAAATGAGGTGAACCAATCACGACGACATTATGGAAGGTCATCAAACGAAACGCACAAAACTTGTTAGCTCGAAAGACGCACGCTTCCAGCCAGTAATGACAACGTGCGCCACTTGGGTAACAAACTGGATGAGGTCGTTATCCCAAGTGGCGCACACTTCTAGCTCACAACACCCAGAACGTGCGTCACTTCAGATAAGGGGCTCCTATCAATACATTTCGACTGCCAGCCTCCCAAGTTTGTTAGGCGGAGGTTTTGCTTGAGCAGTACGCCTTTTCCTGGGTGACGAACTAGTTTACCTGCTACTCCGACTTCGCCGCTGGGAATAGTCGTTCATGTGGAAAGCGGGTTGTCGCTGCCTTTTTTCCTTGTTATGCAGTGATTTCAGCAATTGCATCTGCATGTCGCACATTAGCAGAACCTGTTTCCTGGTGAAATCATCGCTATTTCTTTCGTCATCGATATTCCCACAAAAGCCCTCATCCGAAGAGCATGTTCGTTGTTCAGCTCCAGTTGAGTCTCCCTCGCCATCGCTGATGGCCTCTTGACCATGTCCATGTCCACCTCCGTAATGTTGTTGACCATACTGACGCTGTGGAAAAAGCCACGCGTTTCGCCGTTGGCTTTTCTCCACAACGGGCGAACTTTCCCAGAAATGCCTTTCGATTGTGGCATGATCAGTCGGAGAGCTGGAGGCGCAGCTGCTATGGGAATTCTCA
This sequence comes from Ramazzottius varieornatus, assembly GCA_001949185.1. NCBI lineage: Eukaryota > Metazoa > Tardigrada > Eutardigrada > Parachela > Ramazzottiidae > Ramazzottius > Ramazzottius varieornatus. The sequence continues at coordinate 176,926 of BDGG01000012.1, read as the reverse complement.
GGAGAATCTGGCGGGACAGGCGGTGTGTTAACTGATGTGTAATGACCACTTCGGGGCATAAGATTACGCGCTTGACCGCTTCTGGGTGATACGGCTGAAATAAGCAAGAAAACCTTGATATGTCACTCCGTAGATTGCGATCCGTCCCAAATTTAATAGAATTTCCAATAAGAAACGATCAGTAATCAGATAAAGATACCGGGTTTCTATTGAGGTGAGACCATAGTGTGTACCGTACGCCTAACCATGAACCGCTTCTTCACTTGTACTATGTATTACGGAGGAAGGTGGCTTACTTGGTTGAGCGGGCGAAGCAGCTGCAAAGGCAATGGAGTGTCGCGCTCTGCTTCCTCTGGATGAAGAGACCGACGTCGACGGGATGTCGGCATTACGGCGTCCGGATGAAGGTCGTGGAGGTAACGAGGGTAAGCCATAAACGTGGAATTTACTGCTGTCATCTACGACGGGTTTACCGGCTTTCCGTTCGATGGTGCGAGGAGGCTTTGGCGGCGCCATAGGAGAGCCGGAAGGTGATGGTTCAGACCTCTCGGCAGACGGAGGTGGTCCAGATGGATTCAGCGAGACTTCTTCTCCGTGATGTGCTGTGCTTGATGAAGTTTGATGTGCGTTATCGCCTAATTCGCCTGATTTATTGTAGACAGCTTCCGCCGATGTCTGGTCTTCTTCTTTCATATCGTCCAAATTTAGCTTTTCCTTCAAATGGACAATGGTCGGGTTGTCAATCAAGAAGCGTAGAATGCGATCGAGAAACAAGATCAGTATCGATGAAATTAATCATCACAAATGCTCAATTATAAACGGATCTCCGTTTTTATTAGGCTGTTCGATTTTCCGCAAAACCGGTCAAAATCAAGTACCACTTGACAGCTTTCTAATCCAAATTTATTCATTGACAAAAAACTCGGCAAGTCCGAACTCCGAAGCTCAATCTGGGACGAAGATTGGTGTAAACAATTGGATCGGAATGATATCTTTCCAAGAAACTTTTGTAGCATCAACTTGCCAAGTGGCGCACTTTTGCAGCGTTATTGGCTGAATGCTATTGTTATTGGCTGAATGCTAATGTTATTGGCTGAGTGCGCCATTTGGAAAATCAATCTTATCGAGTTCATTCCCGAACGCCCAACAGCCAAAATTAATGTACTGAGTCAGAGAACAAAAGGAAGAATTTTCGCTTTCTTTTACTGCACCCAGCTGAACGAATAAATGGACGAAAAAACTCGATGGATGATGGAAGGCAGGTGATAATCTTGTGGAGGTATAATAATTATGCTTACCTTTCCGATCAGTTTCCGCAGCTTAAGTGCCAAGGACTCTTCGGCACTATCCACGTGCTCCTCCTCGCTATCATCCGTATCGCTGTTATAATCGTCCATTGAACGACCGGTGTCCGTCTGCTGCTGATTACCTTGTTCGCCATTCATGGTTGCAGGTAGTACGGAAGTTGCTAATTTGCCACGACGTTTATCTAGCTCCCTTTGCTTGAGCATGGACAATGTGACGATGGCTCCGGCTGCAACAGGTGATGGCCGCGGCGCAGGTGACGGCGGGGTTCCCTCATTATGCACGCTAACAGCGACAGATGGACTCTTTGGCCGAATCTGTTGTTGTCCTAACCTTCCTTGTTGTTGTGCTTTCGGACGCTGCGAGGGCGCCACCTTTAAATATAAACCCATAAACCAATCTCCAAACTCATTCAAATTCTGATTTAATCCACCACCAAACTGAGCTCGACAAACATGCTTGAAGTTTTCCCAAGTGGCGCACATTTTCACCGTCGCTGGCTGGTAGCGTGCGCCACTTGGAAAACGATTTCGTCCAGGTTGTTGGCCTAGGTTCCGTAATTTTCTTTCCAGAATCCATTTCGAAACCAGGCTTACCTTCAGTTTGTCCATCTTGTTCTTCCAATGGAGAGGATCGTCGAGGTCGTAGTTAACGATGACGCTACGGCCCGGATAGGGTGGGGGTTCGAGTGGTCGCAGCGGACTGGCTGTTCCTCGTCGTAATATTCCCGCGGACGGCAGCATTTACTCTTTGTGACTATACCAACTTATAAGCATAAATCTTATGAATAAATATCTGCTTCGTTTCTGACACCAATGAGTTATCGTGATTGGTATGTGTCGCCAACTGAGATGAATATGCCGCGTTGAGCCGATAATAACAATGCCAGGTTAAGAGGGGCGTGCCCCAGTGGGAACGACGTGAAGAACAAACCTAAAAGATGAGAGTTTTTTAATTATCGGACAGTCCAAAAGAAATAGATACTCGGAGAAAAACCATTCAGTCTATAGAGACAACGGAAACGGGACCAGAAATGGAAACGGAAAGAAGCAGCGAAAAGTCAGCTCCATCGGATCTCGAACAGTCGAACCGGGGACCATTGGTTTACCGTCATGCAATAGCAAGAACAAGTCATTCCCGAGCGCCGCTGTTTTTTCTGGTTTGACCCTCACAAAAGTAGAAAATTGCGCAAACGGTGCCGCGAGTATTTCTGTTGGTTCTTCGGTTAGTCAGACCATGATTTACGAGACCGATGTGGTCAGAAGTATGCACGTACCTCACTGACAGCTTGAAGAACCCAGTGACACGGTAAATTGCGCAGCAGGATTTCTGTCATCAGTGGCGCGAGCTGACAAGCGCAATATGGGCAAAATCAAATGCGACGTGTATCATGCAAGATCCGTCATGACACGACACGCGCACAAAAGAACAATTAACCCACGACAAAATCGCGTTAGACCCTACAAAGGACCGAAAGTGGCAAATTTTACCGAAAAGGAAAAAGCTATCAAATAAATATCCGCGACGAAATTATCACTTTACGCCAAAAGCGATACTGAGTTACTCGTTGTGATCAAGCGAGCTGATGAAGACGACTGATGTGAACAGAAGAAGAAGATCAGGAAGGAGTGGGCGCAAGAATGAATGAATTTGCCACACCTTTGGTCTCCCCGAACTTCGAGCTAAACTTTCAAGCGTACTGTACGAGAAGGCAGTCAAGTCGGACACATGGCAGTAAGTCGGCCGCCCCGAAGCCCAGTAGCAAATACCAGGCTTATTGTGGGTGCCCGACTTACGCCCTAGTGTCTGACTTGCGAGCTTGCTTGTACAACCGATGCAGGAAGCAATCAAGCAGAAATCAAACTTCTGCTGTCTTCTGCATTGACCACTGAAGCAGTCATGCTCGAGACGCTTCTTCCCATAAACACGGACATTTGTGCTCATTGTAAGTTATGATAAACAGTAGCTTATGAAGCAGCGCAATTGTTCCGGCACAGCTTTTGCCCATAGCCGCCTCTTCACAGCTGTCTATTCCTTTCCGACAACATTCAATATTGACAGACCATCCCTACATTCCATCTGTGGTCATTGGTCAGACCGTTCTGTTGTACCAGAAGACATTTCCTGTCATGTGAAACAACATTAAGGTTTTAATCGTGTCAGCGCAAAGCGGAATTTGGAAATAGGGTAGACCTTACCACAATCTGTTCAACAGCGCCGGAAGCGAATACTTCACAGATATTAAAAGATTCGACGCTGCAGTTGGTATTATTTCCGATGCGATTTGTCATATCTACCACCGAGAGTAGCAAGGATCATTTTACGATCTTGAGAATCACTCTCGAATTTGCAGCCTCAAGCCTCTCATCGATCGCGTGTGGTCAACCGCCACTTGCCACGGATCTGAGGCCCCAGTCGATCAAAAGACCGGACTGTTCAACTTGAAAATCGCCTAATACTTGTTTAACACCCTTTTGTCCTCCATCCATCTAAATTTTTTTCTCACGACTCCCAATACTTTACCAACTGCTTACACAATTCGATGATATAAATAGCAGTCCGGCAAGCAAACTGGACCTGATCGTGTTCCCAAGTGCCGTACGTTTTCGGTAATATTGGCAGGAAGCGTATGCCACTTGAAAAAACGATCTCGTCGAGTTTGTTGGTCGTGCTCCCCCATCCGCTCCGGAACAATCTCATGGTTATCGCGGTGGACTTTTTTATGCTTTAACGGACCCTTCAGAGTCTTGTCATGGTTTCGTCTGTCGAGAAATCGAAAGCAGAGCCAAATTAACATATAAAACGATTCTATAAGAGATAAAATTTGGAAAGTCTCGGAAAAGTGGTCACACCAAAATACGAATAAAACCAGAACCATTAGGAACTTCAAGTAGAATCAGTTCTATGTCACGAAGCATATTCTATCAACCGAAGAGCAACTTCTCGTCAACGTACTTGCGAATGTCATGAGCGTTCAAGGCACATGGCGATGCCCATTCCTCCTCCAATGCACAGCGCCGCCACCCCACGTTTCTTCCCTAATCTTTCCATGGCATGGATCAACGTCACAACGACCCGACAGCCAGACGCACCGATAGGGTGTCCCAGTGCAATCGAGCCGCCGGAAATGTTTACCCTGGCTATATCGATGCCGAGGTCCCGTACGACCGCGATGGAGGACGCAGCGAAGGCCTCATTGAGCTCGAAGAGCTCTACGTCCTCAATGGACCAGCACGCCTTCGAAAGCTACGAACAAAAGATCCGGGATCATTTAGAGCCTGGGAGTGACACTCTGACTGATTGCCCCATTTAGTTCACGATTTTCTTGTGTTCTCGCCTCCTCGGCACAGGACTCGATTCCGTTCACAGTTTAGCGTGCTGCACATAAGGCGGCAGATTTCGGACCCACACCAGTAAGTCGGCCACCCTCGGACCCAACGTTACATGTCGGTTTACAGTGGGTGTCCGACATACACACCTGTGTCCAGTTCACCCTGCCATTATTTCTCCTTTGTTCTGCGGGCTTTCTAGTTGATGGTATTCTTCGATTACCTACCGCTTTTCTGACAGCTTCGATGGGTCCCACACCCATGATTTTAGGATCGATGCCGACTTGCGCCCAGGATTTTATCCGCGCCAGAGGAGTAAGGTTCCTGAAAATGGCTTCGGATTCCAGCATCATGACTATAGCAGCTGCTCCGTCATTAACGCCTGAAACGATCAAGGATCGATTAATAGGAGCTTGAAAGCTGTTTGATCTGTTCGTGCCGAATGACAGTCCAAAATACGGAGAGCGACTGTTTAAATTGTGGACATTTCCGATACGAGTTCCCCGCGTTACCCGATGCATTTCCGGCTGTCACTGTTCCATCAGTGCGAAAGACAGGTCGCAGTTTGCTCAGTCCTTCCACCGTTGTTTGGGGCTTGATAAACTCGTCCGTCGTAACCTCGACAGTCTCTGCAACAAACAGTACAACAGCCTGATTCAAAACGGCTCGCTAATTGGTTCTTTGGGATTAACCCTGCTACCCTAGTGACTTCGCGCATGACATCCTGCGCGTGCTAGCATTTTGAAAGAAGAAAAAGTCGTCTCAAATTCCACTACTCGTCACTTTCATCGCAGTGAAAAACTGGCGCGATGTTTCACCATACCTATTCTACTAGGAATGGTTAGAGGAACAATTTCCTTTTTAAAATGCCCACTAGAAGTTGCAGCGAGAGCAAGGCGTTGGCTTTCAGCAGCATACGCATCTTGCTCCTGTCTCGAAATCTTCCATTGTTCTGCAACATTTTCGGCGGTCAAGCCCATCAAACATCCCGGAGTAAATGCGTCCGTCAGTCCATCGTTCGTACATGTATCCTTCAGCGCCGCGTCGCCCATCACGACGGTGTTCCGGAGGGTGATAACATGAGGTGCTTGGGACATGCTTTCTTGTCCGCCGGCGACGACCACTTTGGCATCTCCGTTGGACAAAGCTTGATACCCGGCCACGATCGCTTTCATTCCCGATCCGCAGACCATCTGGACAGTCCATGAGGGGACGGAAATTGGGATACCGGCAAGGACGGCGGCTTGACGCGCTGGATTTTGGCCCTGACCAGCAGTCAGAACTTGACCGAGGATGACTTCGCTCACCTCGTCCGGACGCACTTGAGCACGCTTCAGGGCTTCGCTGATCACAACAGAGCCTAGCTTGTGAGCAGGTAGGGACGATAGAGCTCCTTTCAGGTTACCGATAGGTGTCCGACAGCCGGAAAGGATGACGACGCGAGGATGATCATCAGCGGGACAGCGCATATAGGCCTGATTGCGCCGGACTTCTGCCGAAGCTTCGTGTTCTCCGTTCGTCATCATGGTGTGAGGCTCCGCAGTTGCAGGAGATCCGCCTGCCAACACGAGCGACCTAAAACTAACACCTCGTGGAAGTATGTTAAACTGACTGCGTGTTGCAGAGCACAGAGCTCCATTTCCGGTCTTCCTCTGCGGCGGAAACGAGCGATCGAGCAGAATGGACTTTGTTAGCTTTTTATCAGCTGATGCAAAACGCTCTTATCAAGTCGCTTAATCAACCTATGCTGTGGGCGACCTATGCCTCGTACGTACCAGCTCCACTGGTCACGCCCTCAACACCGGATTCTTTTTTCGAGTTTCTCGAAGTCAAACTCAAACTGCTATCTGTCAGCTTCCGCGTTGAACTTTGTTCGTTTTTATTGTAAATTCTCGATTTTGTTTCGATTATGATTCTAGGAATATTTCTTACTGTAGAGCGAGGGAGACAGCGAAGACTTGAAATGGAAAGGTACTTTATCAATCGCAAGTTAAATTTGCATGCATAAAATACGTAATACGGCATCAACAGGAAGCCATTCAAATTTCAAACGCTCTTTAGAAGTTACGGACGCATCCAATTTTTTCTTGCTGACGAGGTGAGATATTCCTAAATGAGATACTAAAAACATCATTTAGGTTGTAATTGGGAACTGTCAACTGTGGTAGTAGTAGTACTCGTGCAGAAACTCCAGGGCCCCTGACGCAACGGTTGAGGCTAAAATGTTTTCCGGGGTTTAGCACTTCGGGAAGCCATCGCCCCTATGCACCTGCAAGAAAGAAAGATCGCGAATGTTACAATATAAGAAAGAGGATTACACAAATCCCTTACGAGCAATAGCTGTCGTCGAAGACCATTCCGAACGGGCAAGACCGAGTACCGCAATGGCTCGGACATTTGCAGCGACATTCCTTCGCGTCCCACATTTGGTGAAGTCCACACGAGTTCGCCATGCTTTGGTTCTTGCATGTACATTTGCAGTTGTTACTGTCGTATGTCTGGATGAGACTAAGGCAATCAGCGGGCTTCTCCAGGCAATCACAGCTGCAAGCAGTGTGCTCTTCCAGCGAGAAGTTCTGGTACTCCACCGGCACGAGATTCCCGTTCTCGTACTTTAAAACCAAACCCTAAGGAAATCTATATCATTAATCCTCCACATGCCTTGGATCTTGGAGAAAGGCTCTTCAGTCAAATCGCACCTTCCGTATCAGCTTCGTTGTTTTCGTCGGCTTACACAGAAGGTTGGAATGGCCGCAGACTCCGGAACATCTCTTGACTTTGGTTCCCGGAGGATACACGACAACGGACGAATCCGTTTTGGGCATTTCGATGACGGCTGCAGGTGGAAAAGACTAACTTTCGGATCTTGAAACCAGTAATAAATTTACGGACGGAATCTGTCCAACTAGTGTACTGCACGTACTTTCCGTAGGAGAACATCCAGCATTGAGAGCGAGCGGCGGTCCGCTTTCTTGGGTGGTTGGAGCAGCTTGAAGGTACGAGACTTGCGGTTTCAACTCTGTGCAATGTGCAAAACAATCAAGTTGTCCGAAGATGCTGAAAGGTTCCCAGTTAAATTATCAGAATCTTGGATAGATCAGTCCTACCACTATTGGACATCCAGGGGCCGGAAGCCATGCGAGACGAGCTTGTCTTCTTGCATTTATCAACAGGTCCCACGCAGATAGTCATAGGCTGCACTTCCGGCTCTGGTCCGTTCAAGGGGGCTCCGTAACGACGGAATACTTGGTTAATGTCACTTATGCTGGCTAGTTCGTTCAACAGGTGTTGCGGAATCTGCATTTGGGAACTTCGGGTGTTGATCGCTTAAAAGTATGTATAAGAAAAATAAGTAATACCTGTTGACTTCGGACGAAGGCTATGATAACTGTGCATAGAAAAGGAATCCGAAGCATCGATATCGGGACTGACGAAAACACTTCGTAAGGTGCCGGAGCGATACTTCTACAACAAAACATGGTAACTCGGGAGCTCCGGATGTCAGAGAGGTCGCGGAAGTTTCCGTAGCGGAATTGAGATAATCGTGGATCTCAGACAATTGATTCAAATTTAGCTACGCTTTAGTATTCTCTTCTCCGAAAAGGCACATGACAACAAAACGACCAGATATTGGATAACGGTTCGCTTTGAAGTTTAATCGTACCATGGATCAGGCAGTCTGACGGCGGTTCTTTACAGCAACACGGACTTTGATCAGTGGTTCCCGGGTGAGGCGGGGTACTTCGCGGTGGCGACGCAGTCCACTGGGGCTCGATTCCATAAGAACAGCTTCCATTTGCTAGCCGAACGAGCGACCGGGACAGCTGGATCCCTAGTCTGAACCTGCAAACAGAAAGAATCTCTTCAACCTGCAGAACTACGGTAACAGAATCTGTAAGCCTGTTACTCAGTCCAGAAACTTATTCCCCTTCCGGTGCTGACCGTGCGGTACTTCAATACCCATGTGACGCAAGTGAGGCGATGCTGCAATCTGTTTGTTCCACCGCTTCGCCCGGTTACAGTCTAGCCAGTTCGTTTGGTTCGACAGAAAATTTACAGTTTGTTCCATCGGTTCCCTCTTGATTTCATTGGAGAACTCGTGGATTTTCTCTTCGAAGGACCGGATACGGATTATTGTTGGAAGAAGTCATTCCTCATCTTTTCTTCGTTTTTGATAATCCTGCCGTTAGATCACCGGAAAAATGGCCAAACGAACTTACCCCAAGAGGAGAAAGACCGGTGCTGGTAAGTCGAATCCTGTTGTCGGCTAAAATTCCGCCTTTTGCTGTGGAATCTGAATTGATTCATTTGCTTGGCGTTTCTTGAATGAGCATGATGATACAATCGTTGCTTGACTGCTTCTAGCCAAGCCAGCTGAAGACGGAAAGACTCCTTCTGGTGAGAAGAAGGTTGCAGGAGTGAAGAAGGCTAAGACACAAGCCACTGGCCCCAAGGTAGCCAAGTCTGGTGGTGGTGTTGCTGCTGGAGCTGGCGGAGCAGTCAAGACTGCTGGAAAAACTGGACCAGCTGCCGGAAAGGGAAAGACTACTGCCCGCACCGCTGGTGGAGCAAAGGGAAAGACAGTGTCTGCTAGTGCTCAGGCTAAGGACAAGGCTCTAAAAGTCAAGCAGGCTGTGAGGAAGGGAACGATCACCACCCGTCGACGAAAGATCCGAACGAACATTACCTTCCGTATGCCCAAGACTCTCAAACAAACCAGAAAGCCTAAGTTCCCAAGGATCAGTGTTCCAAGGCGACCCAGGTAGGTGGATAAGTTTTCTACCGATGTATGTTCCGCATAATTTTGGTTGTGAAGTGCAATGAAGAATTGAAGATGGACTAAGAGTGCACTCAGTGAAGTAACGCAGACGATGTTTCGTTGGAGTTGATTACGTCCTTGATTGAACAGATTTTGATGTGTTGTGTGCTTGCAGGATGGATAAGTTCGCCATCATCGATCATCCCATCACAACTGAATCGGCCATGAAGAAGATAGAAGAACACAATACCTTGGTCTTTTTGGTACACCTAAAAGCATCGAAGCCTCAAGTCAAACAGGCCGTCGAATCGATGTATGATGTCCAAGTAGCGAAAGTGAATACCCTCGTCCGGTAAGTTCTCCTTTACTCCAAGCCTGTCATCTTATCAGGAGTATACCTTCGCTTAGAATATAAGGTATTATTGACGGTAATCTGTCCTGCAGGCCCGATGGATTCAAGAAGGCATACGTCAGACTTCTCCCAGACTACGACGCGCTAGATGTTGCTAATAAAATCGGAATTATCTAAACAGCGAAATCTTCCGTTTTATTCGGTAGAACCGTACGCTGTCAGTCTTGTAGTTCTTTCTCACGTACAACATCCACTGTAGTAAAGGATTACAATCGAGGATACGACTGTGTCGCTTTTTCTTTCGAAGTAAATTTCACTCAAACCCGCAGAAAAAAATGATGTCAGTCACGTCAACTCGAAGAAACACGAAGAACACCAAACCGTCATCTTAGCGGACTTTGTGGTACGAAATCCTGTATCCGCTCGTCAGCTCCTGCCATTCCTCTACCGGATAAGCTGGCTCCGGCACTCGCATTGGCAGCTTCTGCTATCCTTGCAGACTTCTCTTTCAGCTGCGCAATGGACTGTAACACGGTTCCTTGTGCCTGCATCCTTGAAGCAGTCCTTTCGAAAAGCTGGTCTCGAGGTACGTTGGCGTCTTTGGCGACTTCGAAGTAGGTTTCCACGAACCTGGAAGTCAACCGAATATCAACAGACGCGAACATTTCGCAGAAAGTCCCACTGCCCAAAAACTCGAAGAGCTCAACATATCACTGAAAAAATATAGGACAAACCGTTGAGAAAGAGTATGCCCGGCGGGCGAGACGAGGTTCATCACTCCGGGAGAAGTGTATCGTTTGAAGAACTCTCTGGAAAACAATCAACGTCCACTGAAACCGTCCTGACCGAAACCAAAGGCATATGACGTCCAGAGTCGAGTGTAAAAACAAGGAACAGAGGCTACATTCGCGAGAACCCTGTGACGTCACGGTTGTGCCATTTCCGGTTGACAAACCTAAGCGAGATATCCGAGGAAAGAACCGATACAGGTGAACTTACGCTCGTATGATGTCTTCGGGATACATAATATCATTTATCTCTTTCATGACGGGTGCTCTGTCAAAAACTGGTGGAAGCTTCGGAGGAAAAGCTTCGTAGACATCGTACCAGAGAGGTCTATCTTCGAATTTCATTCGGCCACCGCGGATCAGTCCATTTACCCTGTGGGACCAGAACCAATATTCAGCAGGATGTTCATACAGTACATTCCATACAATGCTGGCAACAACCATGGGAGAAACCTACCTTGAAAATATGGTACCGAGTTTGAGAAGCCTACTCTCAGCCATAATCCAGAGATTCCAGTGTCAATAGAGTGATGGACCATAAACGTTGGCTGCATAGGACACCACCCCTAGCAATGGGAGGCGCAGACGCAGTGGCGCACTGCTCAGGTGGGCACTTGACAGTACTTGAGCTGCAGCCAGCAGCCTGCATTTGCAAGTTGTAGAACTCTAGAAGGCCGTGCCCGCCCAACTTGTGTTCCGGTGCCCTTTTTGTGACCTTTTATTAGACTTAAACGGTACTCAAAAAGTTACCCCGAGGGTGTTCGGGTGACAAGGGCCTGTCGGCGATTTCCACATGCCGACTTTTCAAAATTTTCGTGACGTTCGCGAACTCCTGATCCGAGAAGATTCCGTCGACACTTCCTAGCAGAATCTGTTGCATCCTTGTGGGCTGTCGTACAGGATCCTAAGGTAAGAGACTGTCTGTGAAGTAACCCACCGGAAGAATGGGCGAGAGGTGTGATGTGGACGTATGTTTCCCCGGCTTAGCTTCAATACAGCTGTTTTGTTGTCACCGATCTCGGGTGGGAGAATTCTGAATCAAGATGGGGAAGAGTTTCTGGGCTCAAGCTGTCTGTCTGTTGTAGGTACCATGAAGCTGAATCCTTTCGTCACCAGCTCGCGTCGCAAGAACAGGAAGCGATACTACAATTCTCCTTCTCATGTTCGCCGCAAGCTGATGAGCGCTCCTCTATCAAAGGATCAACGAGGCAAACACGGTGTACGATCGCTGGCCATCCGCAAAGATGACGAAGTTCAGATCGTCCGTGGACATTACAAGGGACAGCAAGTTGGGAAAGTCATCGCCGTCTACCGAAAGAAGTTTGTAATACACATTGAAAGAATAACCCGCGAGAAGGCAAACGGTGCCACTGTTCCCGTTGGTGTTCATCCTTCCAATGTAGGTAACAGTTGAGAGCTCGGCAAACAGACTCGACCAGATTGCTTTCCTAAAGGGCGCTCGTTTCGGGAAATATTGGCTGGAAGTGTGTGTCACTTGGAAAATCAGTCTGGTCGAGTTTGGTTCTCCAACTGGCGCACTTTTTCCGTGTTGCTGGCTGAAAGTGTGCGCCACTTGGGAAACGATTTTGTGGGGTTCGTTTGCCGACCCAGTTTTGCTGTTGCCTGCCGTGATCGTTTTATGATCATTCTTTGATTGAGCTGCTTCGTTTGTAGGTGGTCATCGTCAAACCAAAGCTTGATAACGACCGAAAAAGATCGATCGAACGTCGCGCCAGGGCAAGACGAGAAAGGAAAGATGGCCTCAAAGGCAAATACACTGAAGAAGTCGAAACCACCGAGAAAGCTTCTGCGTAAATGCTTATTCGTTTTATTTGCTAACCATTCTCACTCTGTACGATAATGCTGTTCTAAGATCGTGTACTACATGCGTGTAGTGATAACTTCCTCCGTTTTCTTCGACGTTCCGAAACGTTGTCGTTCAGATCATAAATCGATGAAACTCGACAAGGAAGATGGCTTTTGTGAGAAAGTTGGTGGAACTTCTGAGGCGCACAGTTATACTGGTCCTGTTCTGCTTATCATGGAACCTATATGAGCGACGAAAAAGTTTCGCTGAAATTGGCGTTTTAAGTTCCAGGCAGGTGGAATCGGGAGCCGAAGCGTGTCGAAAAATCAAACATGGAATCGGTGATGACAGCAGGAACGTGCCAACTTCATTCTTCCTATCATTCGTGCATTTCACGCATGACGTCGTAGTACCAGATTCGATCAGCCCATTTCGTGAACCTCGTCTGGTTTTCCATGATGTCATGCGTTAATTTCCAAAGATCATTATTATGACTTCTCTTGGGAAGACACCCCACAAACGATTGATTGTTGATCCAACTTGCGCTCCGTCAGACTCTGACTCTGGTACAGTCCGGTCGCTCGAAATCTGGTACCTGATTTTGCGATTTTAAAATAAAGAAATCGTGCAAACTAACGATACTGCGAGCCATACCGACACAGCCGGTTGATTACTTGATCACACCAGTAAAGCTGCGGTGTAATTTATGTGTGATATAATTTCGGCCTTGGCTTGTCGTACTGCATGGCGAATGTATAGTAGACTTCAAAACAAAATCCTAGAAATAGGTACCAGATTTTGATCGACCGGACTGTAGTCTGGTACAGTCATGGGTGGCCGCGCAATAGAATCTTCAGACCAGCCCCTAGCCGTAAGCAGTGTCAGCTGGGAAAGTGGCCTCCTGTGCCAGCCGTTGATTTGATCACTTTCTCGAAATCACAAGACCGCAGCACGCTCGGCAGCGCCAAGCAGTTGAGTGGCCACCTAGCGCAGTCACTTCCTACAGCCAGGTGCTGGTCCGAAGATCAGTGTTATTTTACTATGCAATTAAAATCATTAAAAGTCACGTGCTAATGTTAAGTCTACGTGATCGGCTGACTGTAAGTAACATGAATTATCGCTGACGAATTTCAATTATTAAAATTAAAATTCGATTTCCTATTGTGAATCAATCAATCAAACAAAGACCAGCCCGCACAATTAAAACGATTTTAATTATTAAAATCGATTTCCTATTATAATGATTAAAATAACACAGCTGAAGATTCTGTGGCGCAGCCACCGATGGGTACAGTACACGCGCCTGGCCTAAATGTGGGGATGGACAAAAGTGTGGGTAACGGAGCGAAAGCGACTGTGCTTCGATTGTTTCGATTGATTGGTCAACCACAGCTGGCCCGTGTCGCTTCCGCTCCGTTCCCCATATTTTTGTCCATCCCCACATTTAGGCCAGGCAAGTGTACTTGTACTGTACCAGCGACGGACGGGTGATATGCTCAGTGAATTAATCAAAACACAGAACGGCTTCGCAACATTAAGTGCAGTCCAACTTAGGAACGGTAATCACTCGATCAAAGTTTGTTATATGAAAAATACCGTTCTCAATGTTGTTCGAACATCGGGTCTTCTGTTCAGCAGAGGTAGAAGTTGCGCAATGATGACAAAACCGCCCGTTGAACATGTTCTGGGCAGGTTATAACTGCCAATTTCGTAATTTTCGACATCAGGCTGAGTAAATCACCCGTCCATCGCTGTACCATTGCCGAAGTATTGTTGTAAAAGTGGCAAATCAATCAATCGACAATCCGGGCGGGGTCGTAAGGCGGTACAATCAGAGGTCTTGATTAGTACTTTACTGGAAATTACAGCCCAACATCCAGTTATCTCAGAATCACCACTTGGTTCGCAAACCGTTATTGAGCAAAAGATCTTCAATCCGCTTTTCCATTGTAC